>OY728135.1:1169692386-1170292386 GCA_963277665.1 Viscum album | reverse complement strand
CAAGGTGGGGAGAATTTTCACATACATAACTTATTTTAAAGTTATTTCTAATTTATTTTCCATTCATCCTTTGTATTTGGGGTTGCCCTAGCTTTTTGAGAGGAATGGGTGAGTTTTCATTAATTGGGCCAAACCCTGAGCCCAATTCCAGATTTAAAATAATTTTTTTTTGTTTCATAACTCATTCATTTTTCAACATTTTTTATCCATTGAAATTACTACTTGGCCTCCCCTTACCTATTAACACCAGAATTTAAATTTGGGGCCTTTATAAATCCATAATCATTGGATATTTGGGTTTTATTTAAGAATTGGGCCAAACCAAAAGCCCATTTTCCAATTTTAAATTGTTTCTTTAATGTTTTAATATCATATTCATTATAATGAATTTTTCGATGATTCCACCTCCCTCTCTACCCTAAGAATCCCAGGCGGGTTCCCATTTCATATCCCCCCACTTTGGAGCTCATTTTCATCGCGATTGAGTGATTAAATTCTTAGGGTTTCGAAAATCGGGCCGATTTGAGGAGGTAAGTTATTTCCATCATAATTCTCTCAATTATTCCTATTTTCCCCCATTATAGTTCCTACATGATCTCATAATCCTTTTCAAACTTCCCTATAATGGTTGGATGTTTTCAAATTTATATTATGGTCGATTTTGGGTTGTTTTATTCAAGATTGTTTTGAGTAAGTGTTTATCTCTTCAATTTCTTCATTCTCCTTAGGGTTTCCTCCCTCTTTCATTGTGTTCTAAAATTTATAGAAGTTAGGGTTTGAAAAAATGGTTTGATTTTGTGTCTTTTTGGTTAAATATTGTCATCTATGGCTGGATTTATCATCCCTGTTATGCGGCGGTGGTGTGGTTGATGTTTCATACCAGGTTTTGAGGGATTCGACACTTTCGGTAGGTGGTTCCATGTGTAAAAAATTATTGATGAGTTAGCTTGCTGTATTTAGTCATTTTTAATATTCCTCATATGTTGGATGTGGTGAAAAAACTGTTTATGATTGATTTGGTTACGTGTTCAATTTTATATTTTCATTTTAAATTGAAATTGGGTGTTTTAATGGGTTACTCGTGGGGTATTATTTGGGTGTATTTTATAAGATATGGAATTGGTTTACTAAATCTTTTTTGGACTTAAAATTCTGGTTTGGTAATGTATTAGTGTAATGTTGGCCTAAAAAGAGTGTTTTTGAATAGTTTTATGTGTAAAACAATGTTATACTTCTTGAGAGCATTTTATGAAAATGTGTGTTTTCATTTGAATATTTTGTAGTATTATTCAAGGTGATTTTACAAAACATGATAGTGGTTTTATAAATGTCTCTAGGGATTCAAATTCTGTTATGGATAGGAATTGGTTTGGTTTTTGGTCTTAAATGGCAGTTTTGAAATGGCTTTTGTGTGTAAGACATATTGAAACCACTTGGGTTCTTTTTATGAAAATTGAAAATGTTTTAGTTGGTCAAACAAAGTTGGAAAAGGGTGAATTTGTACTTTTTGGTATGTGTGTTCACCTATTAAAGGGTTTCTAAAGGTGAAGTGAGGTTTTATGAACTCAAAAAAATTTATAATGTTTTGTAAATTTCTGAAATGATTAAATAAATTGTGATGTTGGAGCGAAATTTGTTTGTGGGCAGTTTCGTGTAAGTTTGATGATAAAATGATTTTGAAGGTAAAAAGGGTATTATGTAACATGTGAGTGGGATGTTATGATAGTTTTAATATATTGGAATGGTTTTATAAAAATTTTTAATGGATTTGTGGAAGTGTTAAAGAAATTTGAAAAGTGTTGTCGGCTATTTTTGGTGGGAGTCGGATTTCAAAATCAATCTGAATGAAAAGTGGACTTTGGTTACTTATGTTGTATACATGTACAATTTTTGGTTAATTTATGATATGGAAATGATATTTTCATGTGAAAATTATATTCATTGACTAGTTGGACTTTTTTGACCACAATGTGAAAACCCGGGTATCTAGGTGGGAGGACGTGTACTAGTATGCAAGTGAATCTATGGGGTTTGTCCTCAGTTTCACATAGAAAGATTGACACATATAAGTCTAACTAAACTATGATGATAATGATTGGGGACCACTAGGTTATGGGTATGGTCCTTACTAGTGGCTCGTAAATGAGAACATATATTTGTGATGGTTACTCTCATCGAGATACGAGGTACCTGGGACCCACAGCTACCTAGTGCCTAGGGGTTATTTCCCATTGCTTGTGCTCACTGGATATTTTATTCCTACCGTCGTCGTACGGTATGAGAGGCTGGAAAATTCAGTAGCTATGGTATTTATTTTAAATTCTTCTATTCTTTATATTATCTTACCTGAAAACTATTTTTATTTGATGTTGCATCTTTTAGAAATTTCAACAAGCATCTCATGTTTTTGAAAACATGCTTGCTTTTCATAATTAAATGTTTATCACATGGAATATATTATTGGTGGTATCCTATTGGGATTTGGATCACACCCTACTTACACCCTTGGGAGTAAGTAGACTTGGTTAGTTTATTTGTCGCAGGTTGGGTACAGTTTTTAGTTCCAGCGATTTGTGTTTCGGGCAGGTCTTTGGTGGTGAAGTCTTGTGGAGATGGCTTGAGGGTGGTTCCCCTTGCCATGAGGGTTCTTGGGCTGTCCTTATTTGGTTTTGTACCTTCTTAATGGTCTTTAAACAAAGTTTTAACTTATGTAATTCAGTTCTGAAATTTTGTAAAAGACAGTTTTAGTTGAAAAATCGATATTTGTTTTATTGAGTTTGTTTGTTGTTTAGTTTTTATAAAATAGGGTAAATCATTCCCAATTATCATTATATGGTACCTGGGCACTTGTGCCAGCCCATGGGGATCAGAAACACCCTTCCGGCCTTGGAATGAGCTGGGTTTGGTGCCGGTTTGATGGCGACCAGATCTGGTTCGTGACACATAATACCTATATAAGTTCAATGTAATTCAATGGAGTCAGTTTATAATAATTTTACAAATATAAAAATTTTATTGAACTTTTTATCATCTTTTACCCACCTCCTAGGAGTAATTGTAAATTTACATAAAAATTAATTTTACCGCTTCTGTGAGTTGAATTTCAATAATCTGAGAGACACAGTTGATATCAGTAAGTAAAATGTAGTTCAATAAGATGAAAATAATTTTTGTTGATTAGAAACTTTTTACTTTTATTTTCCACGGTTATTAGTAAATAGTGTAATTAAGGGAAAATGATATTATTATTACCCTAGAACATATCCTACTTATATTGGATAAGTGTAATTTGACCAAAACAACCTTAGGAATAAAATATGATCCTTTAGAACCACTTTTTTTATATTAGGACATTTATTATTATTTTATTTAAATAAGAGTTAAAGGAGTTAAAATCAAATTTTAATAACTAAAACATTTTTAATATAGGTTTATATATAAGATAAATTCGACTATAAATATTCATTAGAAATATAAAATTATTTTCTACATAATTATATTTTATTTTTAATTTTTAGACCATAAATAATTAAACTTATTTATGACACAATGATGATGCAGTAATTACCTCATTAATGAAATATTAAAATAATTGGTATTATAAATATCCAAATAAATGTAATTTGAGACTTTTTACGATTTCTAATAATTTTATAGGTTAATATGACATGTTATGGTGGGTTAGAAATATTCTTTTGGAAGTAATAATTCTGTTATGGATTTAGAAAAAACAAAATACCAAATAGTGTCAAAATTGACATAAAAGAGTTTTTAAAACAAATATTATATTATTAATTGATATTCTATTCTTAAAAATATAAGGTTCATACAAAGGTCTTAAATAATATTATAAATGTCATTAATTAACCACTTGAGGTTATCTTGGAAGTTTATAGTAATACTATTAACAATATAATATAAAAATACAAAGAGACATGGTAATTGTCAAACTAGGTAACTGAGAGTTAAATCTAAAAGTTAAAGGTAATATAGTGACCCAAATCTATCGAAAACCTATTGGCTGAGTGTATTTCGACCCATCCCCACATTAGACATTAAATAATTAATTTTGGAGCCATTAGAAACCGAAAATTCTTTTATTATAAAATAATATTACTAGCTTTCCCTAAGGTGCCCCTCACCCAACATATAAAAGGGCACATCCCCTTCTCTCTAATTCACAACTTAATATCCATTTGGATCAGAAAAAACCTTCCCAAAGACTCTATAAACAGTCCTCCCTTAATCCTAGAGACCTTAATTTAGTCAGAAAGGCTATGTAATGAGCCCTTTTGATCAAATCAAAAGGAAGAACCCGATGAAGAGGTACATATTTCATCACCTCTTTCAAGTTCCTTTCTTCTTGCACTTCCACTTTCTTTGTTGTTTCCATTATAAAATAATAACTCTAGTATCTTATATATATTGTGATGTTATTATATATATGGTAAAACTATATTAATTATTCTATCCATCATTTGAGTGACATGTCACCATACGTGTGTACGTACGGCCTCCGGTCTCCACGTCGTGGTGTAATTGTTATTCAACACATTATTATTTGGATGGGTATAATAATGATGTGTAATTGATTTAAATAATAAATATAAAATTATAATGATTCTGTATATATGATATAACATCCAATTATATATTATTTTAATATCAACATAATGATATTTTTTCTCGTGCGTACGTACGGATTACCGTCTCCACAAAAGCGATGAGATTCATTCCCCATCATATCCATTCAAGACTAATTTTTATTAGATTATTAGAAATAATGTTTAAAGACTTAATATCATTTGTAATATGAATAATATACATCGTATCCATAACAAAAACTACTTACGTAACAAAGTATATAAATGAAAACAAATCAGTTAACAACTGAAATGACGAAAATATTAAAATATTATTAACAAAGTGATATTAAAAGATCAGATATGATATCATACTAATGTATATGATTATTGTATAATTTAATAAAAATTATTTCACCATTATATGTGGGGTTAACCTACACTCGACCGCATAAAATTAATGGTAAGGGTTAATTTCACAATCTCTTCACTATCCACGGTTGTTTATATGTGATTATATACTGGGACCTCTTTATCATCCACATCCATGTTTCTTAAAAATGTATTTCAAAACAATATTAATATTTTATAGACTATGGGTTAATGTCATTTACACCCTTTTTCAAATTTTATATGATTCTTATAAAGTAATCTTTCCATCCTTTTCCAAACAAGTTACTATATGACTTTTTAGACAAAATTAAGTTAAGAATGTTTTTTTAACTTATATGGTGGGTGCAACTATTTTACGATGTTATAACATCGTAGAAGCATCCCTTACAAGATTGTAAGAATATTTCAAAGATAAATATTTTCTTTTATAATTATGTTACTTTTAAATGATTTCAAAATAGTAAGATTTATTTCTCTAAAAAGGAATTGATTTCATCTATGTCAACATACTTTGATGGATTTTAAGTTTATTTGAAGTTGGTTTATTATGATAAAAAACATCCATATTGTATTGATGGTTTTGTGATATTTTTAATTTTGAATGTGTTATTTCATACCATTCATGGTTTATGGATAAATTATTGACATTTCATATGCCATTTTTAATACGAATATTTATGTTATGTTTAAACATTTTCGTAAGAGGACTGCATTGGACTTAGTAAGTGACGGGTGGAGCCCGCTATAGCTCCTCGATGCGTTGGCAGGTCTCATGAGACAAACTAGTGTCTTGGCACAAGGCCTTGAAAAAATCTTATTTGTAGTCTTGTCACAAGGCCTTGACTATGTGTGTATGAAAGCCTGGCATTATGCATTCAATCATTAAGAATGTGGCTATTGATATTGCATGTTATTATTCGACTAGTAAAATATCCAATTGAGTATGTAAATGGAATTATTTTGATTTAGATTTTTCATATTATGATGATGTTTTTGTTGAAAAGGCTCTTCTTTTAGTTTTATACATTTTCATAAATGTTTATACTTATTTATGAAAGCTTCCGCTATATTGTTATCCTTATTGAGCATCTCTGTTCACCCTTTCTATGTTTTATTTTTCCCAGGATGCAAAAAATTATATTATGACTAACCTGTAGGGATAGTCTTTGTGATCTTAGTGGTTTCTATGGAAACAATGTTGTTGTAGTTTTCCATTTTATGATGTAATGTAAACCTTAAAAATGTATCTAGTACTTCCAAGGATACTAAACTAATCGGTCTTCCAAGACTTGATATTTTGTGATCATGCCAATATTATGTAATAATGCACCGACTATGGGATTTTGGGGTCGGGGCCTTACAAAACTCTTATATTAAAAGTGTATGCTTATACTCATTATCTGTTTATTCCCCAAAGTAACCCATTTCAAAATAAAACATGATTTCTTTTCAAGATACATCTTTATCACTTTCATCATGGAATCTTCTTTGTTCTTACCAATATTAATACCTGTGAAAACATTTGAAAATGTGGGATGAGCATAGAAGCATAGTAAGGTACATTAAAAGAAATAAACCATTATTCTAGTTTAAACATGGTAACCCATTTAATTTTCTTTTGAACGAGTGAAACAAAACATTTCACATGAATAACACTCATACATTTTGATCAAATAAAAACATTGAAACCAATATAATGAAATTAAAACTCATTTAGGTGACTTAGATAATCATATATATAAAACCATTTCAAACCTCCTCAAACTTGAATAACTATATAGTCGACATCCAAATTGGAGATCTAGTAATGGGATCACCCTTCTTATAAGCTATATCGGGCTCACCTGTGAACTGTAATGGGGCCCAAACCAACATATAAGCTATAACAGGATCACTAGTAAGCTAAAATGAGGCTCAAACCTTTAAATAACATGTGTTAGGATCACCTGTGTGCTACAATGGGGATAAATCATTCATATAAGCTATATCGGTCCCACCCGTTCAATATAATGCTTGTGTAACATTTCATGAATCGGAAAACACTTTTAAAAAAATCCTTTAATCCTATATGAAACAAATTACCATATAAAAATACCACTTAATTTAAGAATCCATTTTGAATACAAATATAACCAAAAAAATGGAGCAAGATATTTCATTTTAGTTTCAAAACATTAAGGCTTATAGACGAAACCAAGTATCAAATAATGTTTATGGAGAAAGAGAAGTCGGTGTCACTGCATATGTTTAAAAAATTCCTCTTATCATTTTGTAATGAAATTAAAATTCTCCATTTAAACAGATGAATTTTGAAAAAAGATAAAATTTTTACATAAAATTTCATCTATAATCCTTTTATATCTATATAAATAAATTAGTGAATTAATATCATGAAGAAAATATTTTGACAATAAAATCATTAAACATTCAAGGTGTCTCATACCACTCTGAACAATTAAATATTAATGTCCATGAATTAGTACATTTGCAAAAACATTAATTAAAATTATTATAGATAAAATATGGATATGAAATTTAATAGGGGATTTATATACCCCAAATAAAATAATAAAGGATCATATTATCAAGAATTCCTTAATGAATTAAGATTGAGACAAAATCCTTTACCTTGAGTCGGACTCATCACATACAATTGTTGTATTTCTGAGTATTAAGATTTAGTAAAATTATAAATTATTGAGAACTTTTTTTATATTTATTATTAATTTTAAATAAATTATTACCATTTTATAAAAATTACATATTTATTTAAGTTCATATCATACGTTTTATTGATATTCTGTACTTGAGTGAAAAATAAACATGGCTTGACATCAATAGTCCATGTGGTCATAAGTAAATAAACTCCAAAATTATATTCATTAAATAATATTCAATTTTATATATCAATTATAATTTTCAATCCATTCATTAAATATGTGTATGAAAAATTAACAATGTTACAATCATTGAGACGGTAAGTCGTACAAACGCATGAGTAATGTTTCAATTTTTCATTTATCATTATGGATATAAGTTATGTGTTATTTTACCTATCCAAAATTATCATAGTATTATTAAAATAATAATAATTAGTTAAATATACCAATATATATCATATAAGTGATGTGGTGAATAAAAACCATTCACATCTCTTCATGGAGGCGATAGTTCATGTGTACGCACGAATGAAGTCATCATATCTATATGCATGTAATGTAATAACAGAATTGAAATATTATTATTTTAAAATGATAAATATGTCATGCATATAATATATAAACATTTATTACATCATTATAACTATTCTTGAAAGACGCTAATGAAAAACGAACTATGTCGGGCTGCGAGGAGATAGTCCACCCTACACACAAATGAAATAATCATTTCCCATTTGATGAAATTGGAAATAGATTTTGGAGATGATATTCTCATTATGACATTTCAGTATATTTATTATATTTTAATTATTATTTTGACTTATAAGAAAAAGAATTAGATTAATTGGAAGAATAAATAAAACAAAAACACTTAAACAAAGATACCTATTTTATAGTTGATCACCTTTGAAGAACACCATAATAACTTTAAGAAGGGTGTTTAGCCTAAACTAAGGCCTCAATAACGTGGAGATAGATTCTATTAAGATGTTTGGGTAGAGATTTTCTAATAAAAAGGGATTTATATGGGTTTTTATTAGATAATAGTACGTATATTTTTATAAGAGAGGGGCAGGACCCCCTTTGAAACTCTTGAAATATTCAATTAACATAAAAAAAATTTGTTCCAAATTGTCCCAAAATTATTTATTTAAAATATAATATGATTTTTCTTGATTCCTTATCATCTAATTAAAAATATAAAAAGTTTTAATTATATTTTTAAATCATTTTCATTTTGTTTTATCCCTTATTTTACCCTTTTAATCTTATCATGATATTATGTTATTTAAACTTTGTGGGTTAATGTAATTATCATAACATCTCAAATGACCCACAAAATTGAAAATTATGAAATATTTGGAATTATCCTAACCATTTGGAATAAATTATATATTTATGAATTTAATATCATTTAATAAAATATTTTAAATTTTAAAATATAAATAGATTTAATTTTCACTCTATTTATTAGTTGACTTTTAAAAATATCACAAAAGGAAGAAAAGTTCCAACCCACCCCATTAAATAATAAAAAATGTAGAAATTATCCAAAAAATCATGTATAGCATAAATTATGTCTGATAATAATTATTTTAGTATTTATAATAGCATTTATTTGATTCATTCATTAATTAAGAAATTACTAAATCATTATTGTGTCATAATTAAATTTAATTATTTTATTTCAAAAAATTATAAATAAATTACCCTGATATATGTAATATTTTTATTTTTACAAAGACTATTTATATTATAAGATATCCCTTGTATAACACCATATTAAAATAATTTAGTTTTAAAAAACAAAATTGTAACAAATATGACTATTCATTGAATATAATATTATAAATGCATTGAAGTAATCCAAATGTATCTATGTGGTCCTAAAATCAACCCAAGGATTCTCATTGTTAGTATTTACCCATTAAATTAAATTAAGACAAGTGTTAGAGTAGTTTTATATTTTTTTTATATTATTTTTTCCTTTAATTACCCAATTTACCTTTAACCGAGGTAATTAAAATAATTACTAAATATACTATTCATAATGTAAAAAAATTAAGAAGGAACTATTTAATAAATTTGGAAATTTTGAATAAAAATATAGAATCCATTGTTAGATATTCAAAACATATAAGTTTCATTGAGTAATTTAAAATTCATTCCTCTTGTCAAAATGAGAAAACAAGATTTTTTATAAGTAAAAACCATCAAAATATTTTCATGCATTTATGCCTAATTTCAATGCGAAATTACATTCAATGACAAAAATTGGATTAAATAATAAAAATATAATATTATTATACTTTAAAAATATTTAAAAGAATAATTATACAATACAAATAACTTAGAATAAAAATCAGCATTGAATTAAAATGTTGTATTTTTAACTATTCATTACAATATGAATTTTTTCAAAAAAATACCCAAATTTCAGTCAAAGTAAATTTTGGTGACCCTCTTTCAATTTATAAGTTTATTTTGTCATAATACTAATAAAAGTTTCAGAAACTAAATTTAAAATGGTTTTTTCCATCAAAAGGTTGTAAAATTTATTTTTTTTTTGAAAAAAATTACTTTATCCAACAAACTAAATTTGTTCTTATATCATTTATGAAAAAACAAATTATTTTATAGACACATTTAATTTCATATAAATAGATTTAAAAAAAACATTTCCTTTTGATTAAAAGGTTTATATTTTCATTTATAAATAATTTTTCTAAAAATAATTAATTAAATACATGTGTAAATAATAATTTCAAAAAACAATTAGTATGGTTCATTCTCACCATTTTAGAATATAGTTTATAAAGTACAAAATAATATTTAGTTATTCTCATAGGTTTTATGTTTTGTATTATGTACGCTATCGAACATATTATATCCTTTTAAAAATAGCTATGTTATAGTTTATACCAAACATTTTATAGGGAACTGAAAATTGATGCGAGGAGGTAGAGGCACATATCATGGTTTTCTCTTCATTATGTTGGATCATATGGGAAGAATGTAATAAATACATGGAGGTTAGTTTTTACACCAAATATTTTACATTGGTGCTGATAAGATCAGTGGTGGATGAGTTTGGGGTATTCGTGCTTTTGGGTATGTATCCTATTCTCATAAAAAACTTATTCCAAGGGTGGTCCTATTGGCAGAAAAAATTTAAGAAATAAAAATGGGTGTGGTATGATGGAATATTCATACAAATCGTTAGAAATATAATGTGAATGGGTTGTGTGTAACAGGATATATGAGAGTAGGAGGGTTGGTTAGGGATGACACAGGCTCAGTCATTTTGGGTTTTACAACTTACTATGGAATATGTAATTGTCATGGAGCATAGGTAAGGGCTTTGATTAGTGCCTTCCAACTATGAAAATTATTTAACATCAGTCTTAATGAATTTGAAACAGGTTCCAAATTTCTATTTTACATCATCAAATTAAGGGCATAGGTCCCATAAGAGCTGATATATTTCATTAAGAAATATAGAAGATTTCTTGATCATAGAATAATGGTTGATAACACTAAGAGGGAAGACAACTTTGTGAATGATGTATTAGCTAGTAAATATGATACAATTGATTCGTTCTATTTTTTTAGAATGGGATCTATTCCAAAATATTTTAATAACACTATTAGAGGAGATTCCTTGGGCCTTTAGTATTTCCAACCACATTGACTGGTACCCAATCCATTTTACAGTAATAAAAAATCTAAATTTTAATATTTCTTGAATGTTTTCATTGTGGAAGGAAGTATTGAAATCCATATTCTATATCTAATTGTCATGGTATGATGCTATAGGAGGTAGAATTCAGATAGATTAAGCATGGAGACCAGTAAAAAAATCACAGTCGATTCAATGACACTATATTTACCCATTTTCAAATAGTCATGCATTATATGTACTAAATTGACTATCAACGTTAACAGTCATATTAATTTACCATTTTTAATAGAAATGCATTACATAAATATGAGGATCCACGACAATCCAACATTTTTTTTAGTACGTGGAATATATTTTAGAATTAATTTTTTAATTTCTATTGGTTGTATCTTTGTCAGTTGATTATTCCTTCCTGGTTAGAGGATCAATATTATCAAATATTATTGAGTCACCATCCTCGATTACTATAAATACACATCTTTCATTATCTCTAACCACTTTTTTATCATATTTAGTACTAGTGTCTATGGAATAGTTTCTTCCATGGGGCTTTTTTGATCATGTTCTGTTACAAAATCTAATGTATCTAATGTCTAGACTTCATCAAATCTTATCTCTCTCCCACATTCTATTTTTGATATTTTTATCAAGTCAGGGAATGTGTAATGTCTTCCCAATAATACCTTTTTCTCAATGGGTTTTTATTGGTAATATACCCTTCTATCATTAGAGGATCAATAAAATATAGTTTATGCATTGGGTTTCAATTTTTTTCCCTAAAGACGCCTTAACAAATTCTTCACATCTTTTCACATGTATGATTAAAAAAATAGTTTTTCATGCACTCTATAATTTTCATGGCATATCATATTCAATTTTAGTTGGTACTAGGTTTAGTATTTTGGCAAATATCTATAATATTTATCTCTAAAATTACTGTGGAATATTTTTTTGACTCATCATTTACATCACTTTATCAAACAAGGTAGTGTTATTCTATTCATTTACACCATTACACATTATTTTATAAGGAGGAGTGAGTAGGGATAAAATATCACACACCCTTAAAGATTTAATGATGTCTTGATTAAGATACTCTATAACATGGTAAGAGTAGATATTATTAATCTTCCTACCAAGATGTTTCTCATCCTCACCATTGAATTAATTTAATTTCTACAAGGATTAAATATTTACCTAATTAAGTAGATATATTCAAACGAATTAAAATCAATAGTAAATTTTTCGGAATATGAGATCCCACCCTTTTTTTCTAGTGGTAATGGTCTACACACATCAATGTAAACCCACATTGGAATATCAATAGACCATTCAACTATTCCATTAAATGGATCATTAGAAATTTTACACTATAAACATTATTCAAAAATACACAAATGTTTTTGTTTCAATGAATATAAATTACCATATTGATGTAAATTATTCATTTGTTTCTCATTTACATAACCTAAGTGGTAATATTATATTATAGAGTGGTATGAGTCCTGTGAATCATATTTCTTATCTATTATGAACACTTTATTCTCATATTCTTATACATTAATACCATTACATAAATTTTTCGTACCATAAAATATTAGTTATTTTTAAAATAATAAAATTTCATTTCAGAACATGAAAATAAATCCTTCCACATCTAATTAAATAAAAAAATAATATTTTTGGTAGTTATTAAAACATAGTAACAATTATGAATAACCAAGACAATTGATGTTAGTAATGCGAGGTAGTAGTCACCAATATCTAATTCTAACAACATAGCTACATTTACATCATGAAAAACCACCTCACACCACACAACCATTTAAAATCAACCATTCTCTTATATTTTTATTCAAATTTGAGAAAAGAATGTAGTTTACAATAACCAATTCATAGAAACTGAATGGTTACAATCGATAATAAACATACGTAAATAATATCATAAACACATTCCCATTATGTAGTTTTTCATCAATTGGACCATCTTTTCACATAATAAAATAAATAAATGCATGCTACCTTTCTTCCACATTTATCTTCCTCTTCTTGGAAGGGTATTACGTAGAAGCCTTAAACATGGACTTAGTATTTTTTATCTTTTCCATGAATTTCCTCTTATTCAACCTAAAGACAATAAAATTTTCAAGCTTATGACCCTTATCATTCTAGATAATTATGTTGGGAATATCTAGTGGTGTCTCTTATATATTTTTCATGTTTAAAATAATAATAAAGTTAAATAATATTTTTAAGGGAGTGAGTTGTGAATGAGATCAGTGCACAATTCTTTATCTAGTTTAAACTCTATAATTTTCAAACACTCGATATATCTAATAATTTTTACTATATGATGTATAGATGTTCAACCTTCTCCAAGACTGCACATTAAGATTTCTTTTGAGATGTAAAAATGGTATTATCTTTGTCAAACCTGATAAATATATTTTATATGACTGAGAAT
This sequence comes from Viscum album, assembly GCA_963277665.1. Taxonomy (NCBI): domain Eukaryota; kingdom Viridiplantae; phylum Streptophyta; class Magnoliopsida; order Santalales; family Viscaceae; genus Viscum; species Viscum album. Next base: position 1,170,278,604 of record OY728135.1, on the reverse strand, counting down.
ATCATATAAATTCATAGTATAATGTGATTATTATAGTTCACTAGAAAATTTGGAAAATATTAAACCATAGACATATAGCATGGTTTCCATGTTTTTATCATATATAATTAACTTTTCATGACTCAACTCTACAATGGGAGGATAAGAAACTGGTGACTCCAAGACATATAACCTTTTCTCATATGGTTGTATAATGGGAATGTATCTGTACCATACCTAAATGTTTGTGTTAGTAAAGATATGTTATTTATGTATGATATTTAACCAAGATAGTGTCATGGTTGTTTTAAATTAAATTATATTATAAAAAAATATATTAGATTATTAGTACATTATCTGATTACCAAAAGTGAGTTGAAATGGAATTATTTACATATCTCCCTCTATTTTATTGAGTCCTAACATCCCTCACCATTTGACTCATATTGTATTGTTTTATAAAAATTGTAGTGGAAAGGATCTATATTTTCTATGTTATAAACCAATAAAGGTTATAATCAATTAATTGAAGGTATTTAGTTAGTAATGTATTTTCTAACTGTGGGATTTATAGTAGTCTTCCAAATCTTGAAATCATGTCTTGGATTTCCCCAATACATTCAACCAATATAAATAAAGTCTATAAAGGGATACTCTTCTTGATCTAGAAAACTATACATCAACCAAAAATATTTCATATGAAATATGTGAAAAAGTTATGTGTCCCAATAAGTGTTTCACCAACACATAGTTTTATTGATTCATTATATTCTATGTAATAGAAGGTTTAATATGAATTAATATTTAATAGATAAATATTAGGCATTATACATAAAATTTTATTGTTTTATATTTTACCCATAATATTAATATGAAGTGAATTTTACTTTAGGCATTTACTATGTTTGGATAATGCATCATTTCATTATCCATTTACTTTTATTCGATCATTCAATGTTATTCCGTTTATTTAGATGATAGAAATCATACATCCATAAAATAAATCATGCATAAGAGAGACATAAAATAAATGAATAAATAAATGGAATTATCGTGAGCTTATCTAATTGAAAAATTATTTAGTATGCAATAAATTAATATATGTCCCTAGAAAGATACTCCATGTACTGGTTTGGGAATGAATTACAACATTCCACCCATCTACCTATATATCGTCTAGGTTAGTTTCATTCTAGTTTCATATTGACCACTAAGAATTAATTAAAATTAATTATTTGATAAGATATATTACACAAAATGTAATCCTATTAATTGTCTTATTAATAAATTTATTAATTTTTTCTTATTTCATAGAATCATCAAAGAGTTTTTTATCTACTGTGATTTAAATAAAATGAATAATTTTATTTTATTTAAAATTTAATAAAAGAGTGCTTAATTTTTTTCTTTGAAGAAACCTGGTGAGTACATGTTTGAACATCTCAGTATGGTATTTATTATATAAAATTCACTCACATGACAAATTGTGTGCAAAATAAGTGACATAATTTTGTATCATGTACTTCCAACTTAATGAAAGAAAGAACACATGAAAAGTAGGTCTCCCATATGATTAATTTCTTTTTGAGCATTTAGTTTCAAATTACCATACATTACTTACAGTTTTTATTATTATGAAGAAGTAATTAAGCCATAAATATAATATAAAACCTAAAAAATAATGTTTATTAACAATTAAATAAATCATATATCATAGACTAATGAGTTTTAAGAAAATGATAAGTAAAATTAAATATTTTTGCGTGAAAAAATGAATTAGACAGTGTGTGTAGTCCTTCCACACATCATGTACATTACTTTAGCGAATGTCTAAAATACACACCTAAGGACTCAACATGTACTTCCCACATATATTTATGAGCTCGATGTATTTTATAAATGAGACAAATTATGTACATAAAGTTTCATGGCTCTTATCGTATACATATCATGTAATAACAACAAGTGGTATATTAATTACATGGTGCATCATAACCCTCTTTTTTTCAAAAAAATAATATATAGATAACATGATTTGATGGAAATATACACAATGTGTAGTCCATAAAAATTGTGTGCCTCCCAAGACGGTGAAATAATTGTGCATTTACTATATGTGGTGTATATTCATCACATGATAACCTAGAGGCCACATGGGTATCTTTGTTCAATGAACAATTATTCATGATGTATAACAAAGAATTACATTACATGTACCCATATTTAATCCATCTAAAGATACCTACACCTTCATATGAGTTCTTTAGATATGATATTAATTTATTATTAATTTATCTTGGTTATATGAGTGTGAAATGAAAATGAGTAAGAATATATATTAATTGTAGATTAAGAACAAATTAAATCACAAAATGAAATTTAACTATAAATGTGAAAAGATAAACAATAAAATAAAAAATTATAAATATAAAGGTGACCTCTATAATACCACTTAAAGGTTTTGGGAATTGTAGAAGTTCTTATTAGTGTATATTATGCCTCTAAAATTATTGGATACAAACCATATTTCATGATGTACATCAAGTGATATCTAAGTACAATAAATATTTTACAACGGAAGATGACAAACATATAATAACAAAAAGAATATTTGATGTTAAATTTATAATTAATTTAATTAGATATGAATAAATCTAACCACAATATTGATATATTTCATTGATAATGAAGCCAATAATCTAAAACACTTTTTTTCAACAGTTGTTGGGCTTATAAGATAAAAATGTATAATACCTCTAGTAGTGATACAGATGTGCTTTTTTGATATTTGAATAATTCTAATCAAATTTTTTTTTTGATAGTGTGGTGGATCGATCATCATGAAACATTTTCTATGATATTTTCAATGATTCATTTAATCTTCAATAATCACCCTTTCACTCTCATTCTAGAGGAGATGGAGGAGGGGGTAATATCTCTACCTTAAGCGGAGAAACTCCAGATCATTCTGCGATCTTGATATATATATATATTATGGAAAATAATTCTCCAATTATTAATTAATCTTAGCATAATCAACATTACAGTCAATTTATAGAGTTATGGGTTAGGGATTAAATATTATTTAATTTCAAAAATCCCACAATAATATTTTAAACCATTAAATAACCCCCACTTCTTTTTACATTATTATTATTATTATTATTATTCTCATGGTGTGGGATTACTCGTTTAGTGATAAACATTATTTTACCATATTTTAAATTAATATTTATCACCGTACATAAACATTATCTACTTTTCCTACTTGATTTTTTTTGAATACCTAAATAAAAATATAATGAAATATTTATTTAATAAATAAAATAATTAAGTTAAATTATATATCCCTATAATTAATTAATTACCCTATGAATAAATATATATTTAAATTATCTGATCAATAAATCATGTATAAAATTATTCCTCACAATGGATCTTAATATTTTTTTCAATAATTAAATACAAATAGAATTTAATTTTGATCAGTGAAAACACTTATTTTGGACTTTAATGATTCTTCATCTTTCACATTATACAGGACTTCATAATGTTCAATATTACTATATATCAATGGGTAAAGGCTCCCAAGAGGAAGAAGTTAATATCACAACATCAATGACCACATACGAGTTCATGCTATGTAATATAATACCTCTATCATTATATAAAATCAAACAGGTTGCATATTTGTTTGATTTACCATAATACATTATATCTATCTCTTTTATTTTCCATAATTAAATTTTATACATAACCATGTCCCTGAAATTTATTTCCTTGGTTTAACTATAATGAAAGGGTCAAGATATTAACTTCTTTAAATTGAGTAGACTAATCCTTCCTCGACTTATTAATTAATAACATATCAATGGTGATGTACCTACTGTATCTTATTTAAAGTGAACATTGTGCATCATGGGTTTCATAAGTAAAACTATTTATACAAGTCACTATATGTATTGAAAATAATATTAAATTATAAGGGCCATTTAAATGGCTCATATATAGGATTATCTGATGACATTAAAACATGAAAAATTTCAATTGTTGTGTATGTGATGATAATCTCCCATCATAGAGATCACCATGTGAAATATTCATGATATAAAGCCTCATCATCTTATGAACACCCACATATAATAGAAAAAAAGAATTCCACATCCTAGTTATTCATGATGAACATTGGAAAAGTATTTATGAAATTCCATCATATCATATCAAGGTTCTTAACATACATGAGAACTACTATGACTTATCTTAGTTAGAAAGATACCATATAACATTATCAAATTTGGGTCATGTATAATGATAATCAATATGTGATAAGATATATTTATTATTCACTTCATTAAATATATTTTGTAATCTAATATACAAATTAGTTTGTTCTATGACATTAAATATAATAATAAACTCAAATTTATGGATCCCTATATTAAGAATCCATTTTTAAACTATTCATCCTCAAAAAGATTCAATGATAACCATAAAATGAAAATAATTTCATTAAAAATTTAATAACTGAAAATTATATAATTATAGTATAATTTGAAATTAATATAAAATAAATGATGAATAAATACAATTAAAGATATTTCACATTAATTTTGAATTTCCAATCAAATTTGATTTCATGTACACCTCCATGCTTCTAAAGAACTCACAAAAATAGATTAACTGAAACCCCTAGAACGTTCTATTTTTAATCATTATGTTCTATTAGATACTAAAAAAATATCCTCCTTTGTATCCTCCTCACTGATGTTAATCACAATATAAGTATCATTATAATTATAACTTATGTCACATGGAACAAATCATAATTACTTTACAATATCAGAGGTATCATTAACGAATAATATTCCTCTCTAAATAACTCCAACACATTAAAAGGTATAATAAATCATGGTGTTAAATTGATTTCCCTTAAAAAACATTTGTTATCCATGTTGAGGAAAAGGATACAAGAATGCATAATCTCCTACCAAAAATCCAATGATCTACTTGTCAAATATGTATATGATTTATATCTACTCTAAGAAGGATTATTGAAATATCAAAAAAAATGATAACTCATATCTTATACAATCTGTTTCCTATCTACAATGGACTCATAAATTTCAACCCAATATAATATAAAATGACAATGATTATCGTTAAAATTTTTATATAGTTTCTAGTTAAGGGAGAAATGATAATACTTTTTATAAAAATATTCCAATAAAAATAAATTTTCTACTTATGATCCTCCAATATCTTGGATGTACAACCATAGAATATCCACCAGAATCAACATCGTTCCCCCAAATTTACCATCAGTCTAGGGGTAAAAGAAAGTGTTAATGAAAAACTAGGCACTGAAGACATAATAAAATCCCTTCTAAATACGTATGCTAAATCTATATTCATAATTAAATACTATTATCCTCATAATAACCTAAATAATTACCACATACATCACATAAGTATTAACTAAACTAATTTTAGAGTTCTATTACTTAATCAAAATGATAAGATCTAACTTCATCAACCAATAAATTATAACCAAAATATTAGAAAAATCATTCATGTTATGAAGAAAAACAATAGGAAATTTTATTGAAATGTCCCCATATATCCACCAGGGAATATTTAAATGATGAAACAACCTCTTGAAAACATAATGTTTTTATTTCACCCACATGAACACATGACAACTGGAAACAAACTCAAATTCCACCTTTATCATCACAGAACACAAAAACTAATATTTCAAATAATGATATATATTTACAACACTAGGATTCAAAATTAAAAATAAACCATGTACTTCATGAAATAATATTCATGGAAACTATGAGGTAGAAACATATTCCCATAGAACAATACCTGATGTTCTTCATTTTTATTCAAACAATCCAACACAACATCATTCATAACATGATCTATCCAAACATCCACATTAGGTTATCTCAACTAATAATCCTCAACATATCAAACTAAGATAAATTTCACCAACATCTAATAAATAAATATTCTACATCAATCCCCATATAGACAAGTTAAATAGATTTAAATAAATCAATTGCTTTACAATCCTCTCCAACCCACCAAGCATCCTCACTAAAAGACTTTTGACTCAAATTTTTAGTCACCACATTACCATTTCAAATAGTATATGTGATATCAAAATAATAATAATATATAAATTCAACCCACCTTGTCTATTATAAATTAAAATTCTTCTAAGAAAGTACATATTCCTAGATTTTATGATTTTTATAAACTATAAATCATTTTTAATTAAAATAATGCACCGAACACATATGTTCAGACATTATAACTATACTATTTGAATCATGGAAAATATTATTACATTTATGAGGATTTAATTTCACTTCATTAAAATATAAATGTATTCCAATATATCATGAAACATCTGATTTCTTGATTTTATGTATGATAATACACATCATAGGTAATAACATTTTCAGGTAATCAAATATCTGGACCAATTTTTGACATCTCAGTCAAAAATTAAAATCTATTTTTATACACCATTATTAAAAATAATAGTTTATTCTGTTATTGAAAGCTAATATTTTATCTATAATCATTGAAAAATTTTGTTTGTACCATTAATAATAACGGTAAAATCATAAGAAACTCTACATCAAAAATATTCATTGGTTGATTCCATTTGACTACTACCCCAATCATAACTAGGTCAAATGTTACACCAATCCCAGAAACAAAATGATCTTGAAAATTACTAAAAAATTGATAAAATAGACAATTAGATGTATTCTCATACAACTTATATCTCTATCGATATCTAACCCCATCCTAATATGATCAAAATTATCACCCTCCATGTTTGAGTAAATCAAAATACCAACAATGAATAAAATAAAAAAATAATAAATATACGTTTGAAATATCTTATTTTTATTCCTTATAAGTTCATTTGGTGAATTGATAACTCTAAAAGACATCACTATAATCTTTAAATAACAATACTGACACCAAAATATATGACTTATAAATGTTTTCTTACATACAAACTTCTTGTGATATTTAAATAATAAATTAATCATAGAAAACATACCCACCGAAATAAGTGGATAAATAAATTCTCTATCCAATTAAGTGGATAGTGTTTATTCACTATTATTAAATTCGTATTCCAATAATATATTCACAATATTATGCTTCAATCGAAATTTTTCCCAAATAATATTTTACTATCCTATAGAGAGATACTTCGCTAAATAAATCCTCACTTTAAAAACTCATCAATAAAAATGTTCAACTCTTGATGTTATATTATAACCATATAATATAATTCCCTATAAATAGTTTAAACAAATGGATATAGATTTATTTTTATCTAAATTTATATTTTAAGATGTAATCTCCTAACATCATTTTGAAAAAAATCATTACAGTCCCTTTAAAATCAAACAAAATATCAATATTCACATTGGATACACAAAGAATCATGTCAAAAAATTGATATGTAATAATTTATGGATCAATCTATCTCTAAAAAAATAAAAAACCCTTTCCCTAAAAAATCATATAAACTCTACCCAAATAAGAGTAAATAAACTGTCATCACTTACAATTGACAAAATTATATACAATGTAAAACTAATCCACTTGAAGGACAGAATTATATGGATACATCTATAGGAATTATTTATTCAAGGATAATCTACACTACTGGAAATATAGACAATACCAATGGTTCAAAACCGTTGGTATAGGCTGGAAAACCGTTGGTATAAGATATACCAATGGTTTCCCAAACTGTAGGGAAGTAAGGCGTTGGGAAAGACCTTTACTAATGGTTTAAGGAAAACTGTTGGTAAAAGGTGGTGAATGTTTTAATTTCCCAAAGGTTCCTTTATAACATTGGTCAAAGGATTTCCCAACGGTTTAAAACCGCTGGGAAATTCATATTTTTGAGCTTATACCATCGGTTCAAAACTGTTGGTATAGCTTTTTACCAATGGTTTAGATAAACCGTTGGTATATATTCATATATGCTCAAAGTATACCAATGGTTCTAAATCGTTGGTATTGGGTATTTTCACAAAAAACCAGCATCATGCATATAGCTTCCTCTACTTGATAGACCTTCATAGAAAACATCAAAAATAACATCAATAAATAGACTTCAAACACCACAAAAAACATTGGAAATAACATTAAAAAACCCATACAAACATCACTCTTCAAACCATGCCATGTACTAAAATTTCCCATTTCAATCTTCATATGACAACAACTCTTCCAATAAACCTATTTCAATTTATTGGGTTCACACATATCAATTTTTTATTACTTAAAAAGAAGTTGATTATGATAGAAATTGGTGCATGAGAGGTATGTGTGATAAGGTTAATTAACAATGTGGTTAATATTTGTGCATCATCTAGAGTGATGCATGACTTGCATTGAATGTGTTGTGGGGGGGATGTCTAGAGAGGGGAGGGGGTTGTCCAGGAAGAGGGGAGGTGAGATTTCTAGGGAGCGAGTATGTGGGTCATGGAGAATGTTCAAGAAGGATTTGTATTCAAATTATAGCATATCATCACATGCATTTGATGAGCATGAGATAATAAGCTTACCAATTCATTCATATAGTTCAAGACATACAAAAATGGAATAATCCCAAATAACATTGCATTATCAAAGAAATAAAAAAGCCATGTGAAATCAACATGCCTACATATATATATCATCCATGAGGTATAACATTTAATCAAATTGTAATAGAATTATACATAAGGCATACGAGTCTCATTTACTTTCATACACAGTGGTACAAAAGGAAAATGTTATTCATGTCCGGGGGGCTGTCCGGGGTCCAAGGAGGAGGGTGGGGGGGCTGTCCATGGTCCAGAAAGGGGGGTGGGGGGGCTTTCCAGGGCTGTCCGTTCACGTCACATTTGACTCATGGATCGTTGTACTTAAGTTTCAACGGAATTCGAATGAGTTTGGTCAGTTTGTCATATGTATGTTGTTGATTTCACTTAAAATTAAGTCCATTTTTAACAAAAACAGAGGCACTTTGAGTAGTGTCGGCAACACCGGGCCTCAAGATAATGTACGGTTGACTCGAACATGTCACATATGAGACATGGACTGTTTTTCAAAAGTATCAACACAATTAGAAGTCGTTTGATCGGTTTGGCTTATGTACGTAAAATATTGTCCATTTTAAAAAAAATACTTACACATGGAGTGATACTGGCCACACTGTGCTTCGGATTGAGCTAGGGTTGACTCGTACACATCACATATAACCCATGGATCAATGTCATAAAGTGAAAACACAATCCGAATGTGTTTGGTCGGTTTCCCGTCTGTTAGTTGATGATTTCACTTAAAAATAAGTCCATTTCAAACAAAAGAGAGGACGTTTGAGTGGTCCCGGCCACACCACGCCTCAGATAGAGGTAAAGTTGACTCATACACGTCTCATATGACCCATGGATCTTTTTCCTTAAGTTTCAACAGAATCTGAATGCGTTTGGTCTGTTTGTCGTATGTCAGTTTTTGATTTCACTTAAAATTAAGTCCATTTTTAACAAAACAGAGGCACTTTGAGTGGTGTCGACCACACCGGGCCTTAGATTGAGGAGGGGATGACTCTTACACATAAAATATGAGTCATGGATCATTGTTCAAAAGTATCAAAACAATCAGAAGCCTTTTGTTTGGTTTGGTGTATGTACGTAAAATATTGTCCATTATAAACAAAATACATACACTTGGAGTGGTACCGGACACACTGCTCTTCAGATAGAGCAAGGTTTGACTCTTACACATCACATATAACCCATGGATAATTTTCATAAAGTGTCAATACAATCCGAAGGTGTTTAGTCGGTTTCTAGTATGTTAGTTGTTGATTTCACTTAAAAATAAGTCCATTTTGAACAAATGAGAGGGAGTTTGAGTGGTCCCGGCCATTCCATGCCTTATATTGAGGATAAGTTGACTCGTACACATTAAATTTGTCCCATTGATAATTTTCCTTAAGTTTCAACAGAATTTGAATTCTTTTGGTCAGTTTTTTGTATGTCAGTTGTTGATTTCACTTAAAATTAAGTCCATTTTTAACAAAACAGCGGCACTTTGAGTGTTGTTGTCCACACCGATCCTTGTATTGAGCTGAGGTTGACTCGTACACATCACATATGACCCATGGATCGTTTTCCTATAGTATAAATAGAATATGAATGCATTTGGTCGGTTTACTGTATGTCAGTTGTTGATTTCACTTAAAATTAAGTCCATTTTGAACAAAAGAGAGGATGTTTGAGTGGTCCCAGCCACACCAAGCCTCAGATAGAGGCGATGTTGACTCGTACACATCCCATTTGACCCATGGAACGTTTTACTTAAGTTTAAACAGAATCCGAATGCGTTTGGTCAGTTTGTCGTATGTCAGTTGTTGATTTCACTTAAAATTAAGTCCATTTTTAACAAAACAGAGTCACTTTGAGTGGTGTCGGCCACACCGGGCCTCGAATTGAGGCGAGTTTGACTCGTACTCGTTACATATGAGTCTTGAATCTATTTTCAAAAGTATAAACACAATCAAATTCCGTTTGATCTGTTTGATGTATGTACGTAAAATATTGTCCATTTTAAACAAAAGAGGGACAATTTGGGTTTTTTCGGCCACACCGCGCCTCGGATTGAGGCAGGGTTGACTCATAAACGTCAAATATGACCCATGGATCGTTTTTATAAAGTTCCAATAGATTAGAAACGCATATTTTTAGTTTTTCGTATGCAAGTAGTTGTTTTCACTTAAAATTAAAGTCATTTTGAACAAAAGAGAGACCTTTTGAATGGTACCGTCCATACTGTGCCTCGGATAAAGGCGAGTATGACTCATACACGTCAAATATGACCCATGGATCCTTGTCCTGTAGTATCAACAGAATCTGAATGCATTTGGTCGGTTTACCGTATGTTAGTTGTTGATTTCACTTAAAATTAAGTCCATTTTTAACAAAACGGAGGCATTTTGATTAGTGTCGGCCACACCAAGCCTCTTATTGAGGTGGGGTTTACTCATAGACGTCAAATATGACTCATGTATTGTTTTACTTAAGTTTCAATATAATTTGAATTCGTTTGTTCAGTTTTCCGTATGTCAGTTGTTGATTTCACTTAAAATTAAGTCCATTTTTAACAAAACAAAGGCACTTTGAGTGGTGTCGGCCACACCAAGCCTCGAATTGAAGCGAAGTTGACTCGTACACAACACATATAAGCCATGGATCTTTGTGAAAAAGTGTTAAAACAACAAAAATCCATTTTATTGGTTTGGCGTATGTACGTAAAATATTGTCCTTTTTAAACAAAAGAAAGATAGTTTGGGTGGTTACGGCCACATCGTGTCTTTTATTGAGGCGAGGTTAAATTTTAAATGTCACATATGACCCATGTATCATTTTCCTAAAGTTTCAATAGATTTGGTACGCATTTGGTCGGTTTTCCATATGCCAGTTGTTGTTTTCACTTAAAATTAAAGTCATTTTGAATAAAAAAGAGACATTTTGAATTGTACCGTCCACACCGCGCCTTGGATTGAGGCGGGATTGACTCATACACGTCACATATTACCTATGGATCGTTTTCCTATAGTATCAATATAATCCGAATGCTTTTGGTCGTTTTTAAGTATTTCAGTTGTTGATTTCACTTAAAATTAAGTCCATTTTTATCAAAACAGAGTCATTTTGAGTGGTGTCGGCCATACCAATCCTCGTATTGAGGTGGAGTTGACTCATACACATCAAATTTGACTCATGGATCGTTTTAATTATGTTTCAATAGAATCCGAAGGTGTTTGGTCAGTTTTCCATATGTTAGTTGTTGATTTCCCTTAAAATTAAGTCCATTTTTAACAAAATAGAGGCACTTTGAGTGGTATCGGCCACACCGAGCCTCGAATTGAGGCAGGGTTGACTCGTACATCACAAATATGAGCCATGGATCATTGTATAAAAGTATCAACACAATAAAAAGATGTTTGATTGGATTGGCGTATGTACGTAAAAATTTTTCCATTTTAAAAAAAATACATACACTTGGAGTGATATCGGCCACACCGCACATCAGATTGAGGAGGAGTTGACTTTTACATGTCACAAATGACCCATGGATCATTTTCATAATGTTTCAACACAATGTGATGGTTTTTGGTTACTTTCCCATATGTCAGTTGTTGATTTCACATACAGATCAGAAGCAGCTAAAAATGGTTGCATACATGCCATGTTTATTTCCTAAAACAAAGTAAAAAAAGAAAAATGATGAAACTCTAGAACATGGGTTGCCTCCCAGGAAGCACTAAGTTTTACGTCTTCAGCCAGATGGATGGACACTAGTCAATCGTCTTGGTCCATCAGCTCAGAACTCCTCTGCCTCTTACAAGAACTGGTTGCCATGTCATCAAGCTCACAGGGACGCTTAGTGGGATTGATCACTTCAGGAGTGTAGCAGGCGTTAATCTGGTGTGGAAGTAAGAGAATCTGGCGCTCTTCATCAGCCAGACACTGAGTCACTCATCGTGCGAGGTCAGATGGAGATGGGACGTGCACATCGATGATCATGGAAGAGGCAGACAAGCTAGTCATTGTTGGTTAAGATGCATCCACAAATAGATTCATTTTTATATATTAGAACTTTTATAAATGTTTGTTCTATTTTTACAAACAATTAATGTGGGAAAATTGTGAAAAATAACTTATGGGATATATAAAAATGGATTTACTCGTGGACATGATGCATAATATCTCAAATATTCCTCATTGGATCCCAATTTGAAATTTTAATCCATTATCAAATGTCTTATATCAATTTATTTTTATTTGGATCCTTAAGGTTGAACGCTTTTTTTAAAATCTAGCCAAGGGAGGATAGACTAGTGACTTGGAATACAATTGGATGATATGTGGTGAAAACCACATTATAATCATTGTTAAGGATATTATTGAGGTGGTTTGAGGATAAAATCTATCTTTTTAGAGAAAATACATCATGTCCATGTTTGGTGGTCAGTGTTTTGAAGTGGGGGGTTTTTGGTGGTTGAGGAGGGGGGTGAGGAGGATGTCCAAGGTCAAGGAGGAGGGGTGGGGGGCAGTCCAGGGTCCAGGAAGGGGGGTGGGGGCTGTCCAAGGTCATGGAGAAGGGGAGAAGGGGTTGTCCATGGTCCAGGAAGGAGGGGGGGGGGGGGGCTGTCCAGGGTCTATTGAGGAGGGGGGCTATTCAGGGTCTAGGGTGGAGGGGGGGGGGGGGGGTTTCTAGGGTCCAGGAAGGAGGGGGACTATACAAGGTCTTGGGAGGAGGGTGGATGGGGGTTGTCCAGGGTCCAAGAGGGGGCTTGTCCAAGTTTCAGGAAAGAGGGGGGCCAGGTTGTCCATGTTCCAGGAGGGGGGGACTGTCCAGGGTCCAAGAGGGGGGGTGTCCAGGATCCATGAGGAGTGGGGGCTCTGTTAAAGTGAGGAAATCCCCAAATAATTCACTGAAAATTAACTAAACTTAATATAAAACACATAAAAATTCCAATCCATCACCCAACCAACATCTAATTCATCCTCAATATCACTAACCTTCACATTCCATAAACAACACAACCAAGTTTATACTAAATTAAAACAGAAAACAAAAATAATAAATGCAAAACATTAAAACTAAGGTAGTACTTACAGATTTAGAGTGTAGAACTACAAAATTGATTGATTTACGATGGATATATGAGTGGAATGATTTCTTGATTATTTGTATAGAGAGATCCCAGACATTTAGTAAAAATCAAAATAGAAAATAAAAAAAATAGATAAAGAACATTATAACTGACGTAGAACTTACATATTTGAAGTGTAGAACAGAAAAATTGATTGATTGAATAGGATGGATGAAGTTTTGGAGACTGGGTAACGAGAGAGCGTCGGGAGAGCTTCAATTTAGGGCTGTAGTCAAGTGGAGGGGGACTACAATAGGGGGGAGGGGCTACTGGACACCCGAACTGGATTTAGGGGAAAACTTTCCCAACAGTTTTTTAAAAGCATTGGGAATGTAGTCCTATACCAACGGTTTCTTTAAACCATTGGTAAAAGGTGGAATAGATTCCATCATATACCAACGGTTAGTGTATAACCGTTAGTAAAAGTGTCTTAATTGAGGCCTATACCAACGGTTTTACGAACATTTGGTAAATTTCTTCATAAAAGCCTCTATACCAATTGTTTTAAGAAAACCGTTGGTATACATAACCATTCCCAATGGTTTATCAAACTGTTGGGATATAAGAGTTGGTAAAAATGGTACTTCTAGTAGTGCTATTTCACCCCAAAACTAACTCCAAACCATACACGTCATCCAACCTTCCATTATAGTAATCATATCTAGTATCATATAAATATTTTCAACTATATATTATAAGCCATAAAATATGTAAGTAGAGGTATATATTTTTGAGGAACCAATATCACTATAGATAAAATAAGTAATATATGAAATGAATGATGAACCTTGAACAAAAATTCATCCATACACTTATTAAAATTTAATAAAATGGATTTTCCCAAAAAAACTTGTCTTCCATTCCATCCATACAACATAATTGTACCTTATCTAATGTTAAATAAAAGTTAATATCCTATATGATTTCCTCTTCAAATAATTCTTTGTGTAGATGATCCAAATAGTCTTTTACCATATTATTTATAAAGAAACTACTATTACGGAGGAAAAAACTGATGGTGTGGGTTTCAATAGTCACCGTCTTTTCATGCATCATTTGAATGCCTAAAAATGGTAATATACCCTAGAAATAACGGATACATCCATTAGAGAAACATTGAATGCTTAGGGTCTCAACATATGATTTTTTACTACCCATGTCATGGAAATGAGATCTTATAAGAAGTTGTCTCCCATAGGATTTATTGGGCATTGATTTTGTGAAAAATAAATAACATCTACCTTTAAAATCACTTTGATGAACACTATATTGAGAACCCTCTAAGAATGATATTATCTAGGGTAAACAATTATTCAAAATTAATTTCATTACCAACAAATATATAAAATAATTCATAAAAAATTTCCTCAATTGATACAGTATTTTGGTCCTTAAAACACTCTAGAAATGATTATATTATGATTTTCATCATCTATAAATTTATAATAATGTCATATAATCTCAATAAAACACACACCAAACTCTAAGATAGAAGAAATACCATATCTTATTACCAATATATATTATTATTTCTTTTCCTCTGTGAATTTTATAGTAAATATTTCCTTAAAAAATTCTATAAAAAATCACATCTTTTCATTGATGGATCAAGATCTCCAAAAGATAGCATCCATAATTAATACCACTGATCCTTGAAACAAGAGAAATTATAGAGGAACATGTTGTTCATATACTATATGATCAAGATAATTAGATAAATCAACCACCTCAACCCAAAAGACAAATTAAAATCTATAAATAGATCCCCATGATTTGGTAACATTTTTTACTGAAATTCATTCTTGGTTATTTTATAGGCATACAGGACCTCTAAGATTAGTCTCTAATCTAAAACGTCTGGTTCTAGCTCCACCTACAACATTTGAACCTCTTTACGGTGTCACAAAACTAATATGAATAAAATAAATTAAACCAACCACAACCTATGGATATATATAAATAATTAAGAACTACACAACACTATCATTCACCCCTACATGGAATATCTTCTGTAGAAAAACATACACAATCCTCATGGACTGATATTACATATTTATTAAATTGGAACCTATAAAGATTTACCTAAATTGAAAATACTGTTCTATAAAATTTGATCCACATGTTATAACTTCAACTCTTAAATCACAGGGTCCCTTCTATGTTATGGTTGTTTTATGGTTTACTTTACAAACTAGGTTTGTGTAAATCTATATTCTTACCGCCCATTGAATCTCTGCCAGTTCCTACTCCAAACATTAAGTTAACACAATCACAAGAATAACATTCTATCTTAACCCTCCCACAATAGAACTCAACCTAAGTCAATATTTCATTTTAATTTTTTCTGGGAATACAAAATATCAATGTGATAAGGTTTAGTTAATAAAAATATTATTATTTCCAAATTTATGGGTTTGGGTTTGGGTAGAAATATGAATTTTTCTTTCCTAGAGTAGGAGAATGTTTTGAGAATTAGAGTTTAGATAGAATTTAAAATGTAGGAACATCATAAAGTGGTTTTAAAAAATAAAATGAGGTGGTAAAGATTATTGCAAGTGACTTTTTTTGTTTTAGATGTTCAAGTAGAGTTTTGAAAATTTTGTTTACAGTCATAGGGTATGACTAGTGTAATTATTTATCCATTAACAATCTATGGATTGTAGATTTATATCATAATAAATTTATTAATTATCTATATATAAGAGTCCATATGAAAAAAGGTTACTCTTATATATGGTAGTCCCAGATATTAGGGTTTTAAATCCTAAGGTACATGATAGAAATATGTATAAGTCTAATGTTTAATATTTTACTCTTACATATGGGTATGCATACATAAAGTCCACCACACATAAATTTTTAGTCATGCATATTGGTAACATGATATAAAGTATTATTCTACTTTTTGTTTTAAAATATAAAACTTTCTAGAATCTATGGAATTGCTCTTATGTATCAGTTCCATCATATGTAAAAATTATCATTCATGACAGTTACTATTAAATATACATACCACCACATAATGGTCCGCTATTGTAGAAAATGCATTAAGTGTGGGAGTAACTTGTGATACATAAGTGTAACCAATATGATATATAAGGGTTATAAATTTGTCAAATATTGGTGGATGTTATATATATATATATATATATATATTTAAATTTACATATGGTTACCCTTTTATGTAGGGGTCATCTTCCAAAAAATCTACTATGTTTTAGAATATAACAGTTTAATCTTTTGTATGGGTACCCCCATACAAAAGGATCATACTTATATTTAGAAAATATAAAATGTATTGGTAGGACTTATGATATATAGGGTCTTTTCATGTTGACAAATAAGTGTTCCCATGTACAGGGGTCTATTTGAAAGGGTCCCAAACTACTCGAAAATATGATATGATGCACTAAAATAGAAACTCGTAGTATAATCTAGGAGTCACTTTGTGATGTATTTAGAGTGTTAGTCTTGTTTTAATGGTGGGTTCATTCCTTGAGGATCTTGTTCCCATTATTTTAATTATTAATTGATTGATTAAATGAAATTATAAGGGGTGTTTTGGAATTTTTAGCCAGAGTACATTGAGCATGAAATAAATTGTTCTCCTATTAATATTTTCATCACTAAGATATATCATTATCTATTTTTTCTGATAATTATTCCATATATTGTAGGTTGTATCCCTGGTTTGTATGATATATATTGATTGGATCTTGATTGGATTGGATTTTTCAATACACATGGTCTAGTTTAATATTAATTAGTTATTTTTACTTTACATCAGCAAGTTTCTTATGCATTTGGTTATTTTATATTCATGATTGACTACTATGATTATAGTCGGTATGTTTCATACCATGGGTTATCTTAAACAATGTATTCGGATAGGCTCACATCAAAAAAATAATAAATAAGGACTACATAGACTTCTAAATAGTTCATAGTCTATTCCTTGTTTGAATGATTTATAATGTATCTATTTTTATATTGTATATGGTGTGAGTTATATTTCAATGGTAAATGGGGTTTCCTTTTTAAATGGAGATTTAAAAAATAGGTTTTCATGAAAATTGGGTTCCTTTTGGAAATTGTTTTACATGGAACTTCCTTGTGAATGGGATAATTTCATGTGATTATTTTGAAATGGTATTTCAATATTGGTTGGGGGTTTTCTATGGAATATTTTCATTGGGATATTGAAGATGGTAATAGAGTGATTAAATTTTTCATATGATGTATTTTTAAATGGCTTTTGAAGGGTATTTTAGTTGATTTTTAAGGGAAAGTCAGAAGGTATCAGATTGAGATTTCCTTGATCTATTTGACCTCATGTGGGAAATTCCCTATTTTAGAAAGAATTTGTTCTTTTTTTATTCTAGATTTTGATTTCATAATATGTTTCTCTTATTTCATAATAATGAATAATTACATGGAATCACATAACATGTTATGGTATTATATGTGATTTTATGGACTGGTGTGAATGTTATTGTGTGAGTTTACCCACTAGTGTTTTAGTATTGAATAAAATAGGTTGGTTTGAGTCAAATAAATTAACCCTTTGGAGGGTAAAGATGATTAAAACGTTTTATGTTTGATAGAACCATGCCTAATACCATAGAGTGGGTATGGTCGGTCTTCTTGGGTAAATTGAACTTGGAGTGAGATGTCCAGATATGGTTAAGACTTGGGTGTATTAGAGGTTTAGGATATGGATTTGGGATATGAATATTTCAATTTTGAAGGAGTTGGGTCTATAAATATGGTTAATGTGAGTATCCATCAGTGGTTATTAAGGGAAAATACATGTAATTCCCCTAAATTTATTTTATACTTGTGATGATTTGTTGAGATAGTATTTCCTTATTTACATTACATTATTTATTATAATTTTTTCTTTCTATGTAATTTTTATGAGTCACACCCCTGGGTGAGGGGGTGTTATCTAGTATGGGATGATATTTAACATGGGACCCACATAGTACTATTCGGGTTAAACATATACCTTAGGACCTACTTTTAGGGGAGACAATCTAACTTAATTGATAGGTTGGCTATTGTTATTCAAGCATCAGATCGCGTTCTATAATATTGAGATATATGATCAATCATGGGACCTAACTTATGTCTGTGTGGTTCGTCTTGTGAAATAGGTTTTATATTGTAATTCCCTCATTTTATTTCCTATTTTATAGTTTTAAACGTTTAATTTGACATAGAACCAACCAATTGATTTTGTGGTTTTCTTGTATACTATGTGACATACAGTAAGGGAGAGATAGATCAACTTGTGTGAGAGGTTGTATATTGAGATTCCTTCATCATATTTCATCTTATGATGTTAAGATATACTATTATCTATGAGAGAAAATTTGTTTCTATGTGGTTCATCTCATGATATAGGATTTCTATTGAGATTCCCTCCTCATATCACTTGTGGTATGTTAACTAGTAGATATGAGACTGGGATGTGGTATCATTCCTTGATTAGATGGTTCTAGATATACAATAGGTTGGATATCTATATTACCTATCACTATCATTTATTAGATATGATTTCTTTATTATATATTGGGACATTTTAGGGAAATTTCATTCCCTATGATATTCTTATTCACTTGAAACTGGCTTTTGAGATTCCTTATCTCAATGAGTTATCCAGTGATGTGGCTCAAAATGATTAATTAATGGAATTGGATGAGGTAGGTGTAATTAAGTGTTGTGGTGACCAAGTTATCACTCAATTACTTAATGCATATACTTATGTGTTCATTTTGTGTTATGTTTCATGGTAGGTATGTTTCACAAGAATGATGTTCACTCAAAATATGTATTTCATTCAAATAAACTCGATTATATTAGAATTAATTTCTATAGGATTTGGGAATTCCTACGGGGTTTTCAT
Organism: Viscum album; assembly: GCA_963277665.1. NCBI lineage: Eukaryota > Viridiplantae > Streptophyta > Magnoliopsida > Santalales > Viscaceae > Viscum > Viscum album. The sequence continues at coordinate 1,170,258,958 of OY728135.1, read as the reverse complement.
ATCAACCATTACCCACATACATTCCATGAGCTTCAATGCACATTGGTTGACATTTATGTTTTCTCAAAAGCACATGTATCTCATAGAGAAGAAAATCAGGTTCATGTTTAATAGACTGTAGAGGATAATGATTTTCTAGGGATGAATATGTGAGTTTTTATGAAGGAAAATATTGTGATTTTTAATTTTTAGTTCAACATATTTATCAGCAAGGGATTTATTGTTTTAATTTTATGATGATTCTTAATATAAATTTTATTTACTATTAAATCTTTATTAAGGTGTGATGCTTAATGTAGTTATTTAATACCAAATTAATCTACACTATGGGGGATCCCTTAGATCCCTATTTATATCTTTAGATTATTATTATTCTTACCACATGGATAGGCCATTCATAATTCTTGATAGATTTAATCATGACCCTTTGCCTTCACGTATGAGATCAAAGTATCCCCATGAGTATTTTTGTCATATTTCCACTAGTAAAAAGCCTCTAAAGTGTGGAAACGTATTTCTACATCCGCAATAAGACCCTCTATTGGGTGATGTGTGGTAAATATTGGATATTATATTAAAGAAGTGGTATTGGGGTGTGTTTTGGGATTGAAATATGATAGTTATAGGTATATATAGGTGGTCAACACTCAAGTGATCGATCGATAACATTAATAGATAAAATGTATTTCGTTGAAACCCAGGTTTCTAGGGGATTTATAGTTTTGGGACAAGGTTAATTAGATGATATTGATGGTGGATTACACAATAATCCCATAGTTGGATGGATTATGATTAAGATGACTCATAGTGATTGACTATGATCTAGTTACCTTGTTCATTCATTATGATATCAAAATTCATTGAAAATGATACACACATCTATAGTTGCTGTAAATTAAATTTTATCCACTTTGGGACACATTATTAATTGAAGAAACTCAATATAAAATAAATTTTTTCTCTAATATATATTATGGAATAATTATATTAATAAGGAATAAAGTGAATTATCTAATTCGATGTTGACTGTGATTGTTGTTAATTACATTGACATAATTTTACATGAATTTTATTCTTGAGAAAATCCATGTTTTCATAATAAAACTTGTCTGCTGGAATAGATAATTCATTAAATGGTTTAATAAGTTCTTTTTCTAGAAAATGGAGTTGTTTATTTTGAAATGGGATGAGTTTCTTGGGTTCTGATTAAAGATGATAAAAAATTGAAACTATGTTTAAAAATACATTTGAAAAAAAGATTGATTTATTGAAATAAAGAGTTTTTCTAGGCTGGGAAAATATGTTTTTACTGTGATGAATAATTTTTAGATAAAAGTTGCTTTCTGAAAACTAGAATGCGTTTTATTGTTTATAATATTTTTTTATTGGTTTGAATAAGAAACTGAGGACCTTTTAAACTAATATGATTATATTTTATTTTATTGGATGGGAGTGCCCTTGATGATTGAATTATGTTTGGAGATGGAATATCATGGTTTTTCAAAAGAACTTGACTGATATTAGGAGGATGTAATTGGGTTGATTTGGTTTCTAGAAAAGTAATTAATGTATGTGTAGATTGAGTTTTCTAGATGTTTAACATTTACAAAGAATTACCTAGATTAGTTTGATGTTATCCTTGAGTATCCTGGTCTACATTTTGATAGTGTTCTCTAATGGATCTCTTGATGTGTGTTTTTTGGAGACAATTCCTATTGTTGGGAGCACTATTTTCTAGAATCATCCATTCGCAGTGGATTCTTATTGTGTGTAGAAACATAATATTAGAGATGAAAAGGTTAGAATACTTATGTATCTTGGGATCAATGGGTATGATTTAGAACTATATTAATTTTTTTAATAATTGTATTGATTCTCCTTAATCTCGATTTCTCAGAGGAAATCCATGATAATTTAGTGGGATGTTTTTAAGGGTCCAGCCTTATATGGGGATGAATGTAGGATTTATTAGACATGTGTGGGCCTAGTGGCATGACATTATAATGAAATTAAAGCTATTCCTATATATAATGAGTTATCACCATATATATATTAGAGTAACATGGTATGATATATCTAATATTGATCCTTGATAGAGGTTTTAATGGATAGTATGATCGTGGATCGAGAAGATAAATACACATATAATGCTGGAAATTTTTAGTAATTGGGCTCTAGGAGTACTGTAAGGGAATATATATGGTGGTCGATCACCAACGACTATGACGTGGTGTGACCCTCATTGTGGGTTATTTTTTTACAAGTGGAAAGGATGATTTTACTGGTAATAATGAAAAGGGTATTGATATATGTTCTAATTTAGCACATCGTATTTCCATATCTGATTATATCTCTAAAAAGTGGAGGGTTGAATAATTGATCTCTATTATTTTTATAAGTTATTAAATTTTAATTCACCCTCAATAACTTTTAGTTTTTATTTAAAATCAATAATTTCACAAAGACTCACCATTGTGTATAGAAAAATAAGTAATGATAGAAATATATACTGCTTAGGTTTGGCTGAAAGGCCTACCCCTTTCCACCCTTTTCCTATATAAACACACATAGAATCACCATTATCTTCAATAATGTTATAAAATATAGAGTCAACTATTCTATTCCCCACTTCCATAATCCACTTGAAAATAGAATTAATATTCAAAAACATATCCATTAATGAAATAGAATCATATCCTATTTCTCTCTACAACAATGAATATTGGTAGTAACCCATGAGAAGATGTATCAATAGTTCTGCCTATGTACTCCCTTAATAATATCAGCAACAATATTGGTCTTGATACATCCACTAGATCATTATTGATTTATATCCACCACATCCTTTAAAAATTATTTGGTGTGTAGTAGATCTCTTTCTTAATTAATGTAATCCACCTTCAACTCTTTCACTATCAATGATAATAGTGTATCATAATCTCCATCATTTATCAAAATGTATGAGAGTTATCAATTATTTTCTAATAATTTCATCATTTTAAAACTTCATAAATTTATATTCTCAAATAATAGTACCATCTTAATATTATACACCAAATTAATTTTTTTAAACTCCATGTTATTTGGATAGCATGATCTCCTCTTATTAAATTTTCCAATATATTACTACTGTATTCCTTATTTTTACTCATTTTAATTTTTATTGAAATATACTTTTTGTTCCCTTAAAGGCTCATTAAATATCTTCATTATTATTTTATTTTAGTTTTTATTCTTGAAAATCATTTGAAATCTCCGAATTCAGGAAATCATTCTTTTCATCCATGTGTAAAACCTTCTTGCAGTCAGGTTCCCATATTATCTTTATTTATCAATATAGGATAATTATTATGTGTTAATAATAATTAATTTAAGTATAATTATCATTTTTTTAAGAAAATATATCTTATAACCCCTCAAAAATCTTATTATCTCGTAATATCTTACACCCCACAAATATCTAATCCCACTAAATTATAAAACTCAGACTCTAGTTGATTGTGTGATTCATCTTTACTTAATATTATATAATCTCAAAGAATATCCTCCAGTTTGATGATTTTATTATCAACATCACAGATCATAATCATCTCACATTATTTTAGTTATTTATCTATGAATAAAATTATAGGAATCATCAAATTACATTTTTTTATAATAAATATATTTTGGAAACTCAGTTCCTTACCCAGTTAAAAAGTGATCATATTTTTTGATCGACTATACCATCAAAATCCACCGTACATGTAAAACTCCAATAAAACATTACTTTATGGATTGGATTCATGGAGAATTCCTCAGTTTTTAACTATTTTTTAGATAGTCTATATGAAAAAAATAAATTTACCAAGCCAGTATACTTTAGTAATGGATCGACCACATGTGAAAATTGTTACTCTCAGTGGATCGACTGTATGAGTCTTTAGATCATGTATTTACTCCAATCACCTCATTATTTCTGAAACTAATTAATATCTAGATCAAAGTTGTTGTAGAAGTTTTCTCTTATTTCACTAACCCATGTAATTTATTTCATTGAATAAAAAAAATCCATCATCACTTTTAAATCTTAAATATGTAATATATAAGAATCCTCTAATAATCATGTATGTCCATCAGTAAAAAAATATTGATATATTGAAAACAATAATATCCTAACCCTATGGAAAAAACAATATTCCCCTTTCTATTTATTTTCAATACATTCAAATACTTATTTAAATATTTCTGATTATATTTCTCCCTTGTATTTATAATATATGAAAAGGGAATATAGTGACTCCTTGTATTAATAGTCTCTATAGATATCCTCACCTCCATTAATGAATAGACTAAGGTTCTTATCAGGGAATTATGATACCATATACTTCTCCATTGAAAGGTTTCTTTACTTAGTTCACCGTAACTCTTCCTCGGATAACCTAGTGTGGTAATACGAAGGATTTTACCCACATTTTTCATTTGATACATAAACGACCAACCATGTAATAACATTCCCAGAAATCACTTTAAGGACCTCTTATACAAATTCATTAACACTGACATTGTATCCTAGACACATCACAACAAACAAATTAAAATATGTCAATTAAAAAATTAAACTCCACCTTTTTCTTACACATTTCATCAACCAACACCCCCTTCATAAATATATTTAAAAAATCAAAAAAATGGATCTAAGGATGATTTTCAAACATTTTTTTGATTTAATGGATCAATATAATTTTCTATAATTATAAAACTCATACATCTTGTGATATATTGATAGGTCCATACCCCCCCCAGGGAATACACTTAATATTTCATCAAGGGGTTTAAATACTCTATAAATAGAAACTACATCATATTATCTCTAAGTGAGATACTTGAACACCACTCATTAAATTGCCTATAGGTTGGAATAAATACACAATAATAACAGTTAATCTTATGGGCCATCTATGTTCTTTAGAAGAAACATTTTGGATAAGAGTATACTCTAACCCAAGACATATCCTTTCCTTCATAAACAACATGGGATGAATTAATTAAACACATTTAACAACATTAAGCATTAAAAGTTTTCTTGTATTACTTCCTCTCATGAAATTCTTTTTTTTGTGATTATTATATTTATCCACCTTATTATCCAATTGAACCTCATCATTTTTCTCTAAAATAATCTGTTTTATGCTCTCTTATGGGAGTAGTTCTATTTTCATGAAATCAATTGTTCCATGCGAATTATATCCACACATCTCACATAATTGTTTTTGTAATTATATATATCTACTTGTTAAAAAATTATCATTTGGATTAAACTCATCATGTATATATATATATAGTTATCAGAACACACTTATGCGTTCTCCATCTACATAACCATTGTTAATTGTTCTGGACATGTTTTCAAGAACACCTTATTAATAAACTATGTGACATATTGATAAGTTCTCTATTAGTTCATCTTGTATGGAATCCAAATCCTATTTAAGATCAGACACCATATTCTCTTATATATTTATATTTAATTTACACTACTTGGAATTATTAATATAGGATTATTAATTAATGATAAACACCTCTTTTTATTCGGCCTATATTTTTATCATTTAGCATCTTATTCTCTCCTTTATTTTATTGGGTAATATATTCAATAAAATATCCAAATATTCTAATAAATTCTCATTCAAATTCCACCAATTATTCCATATCATCATCAATACTTGATGAAACAAATCCTTTTTCATAATGAGGAAAAATGTGACTTAATTGTGCGAGTTTCAATATGAGTCAATTTTTTTTATTTTTCTAATTATTATATTCTTTTTTTATGAAATTCATATTCTTATTCATTCCCATTTAGTTTTATAGTTTCCTTATCCTTTTTATTAGATTATTATTCTTTAATGTATGACCCATATCTTATTTTGAGTTTCCATCCATTTATTTTCTTCCAAAATACCATTTTCAATTTAGGATGATTTAAATGGTGTGTGGGGGTCCTATATGTGTCTAAAAGGAATAGGGGAGGATGTGGAATTAATTATAAAGGCTATTATGGCACTGGTTATCAGGTCAGATTATTTTATAAAATAATGACACTAGAATCCCCACTATGTATCCAATGAGTTTAGGATGGGTTCCTTGTAAATGGGAAAACATGAATTTTACCCATTCAACACCTTTTCCATATTAACCTTATTTTGTACATCTCCTTGGGTAGAATTAATGAAGTGGTATATCTATCCTCTTCTTATTTTCTATTTAGTGGATATCCAAAATCCCATAATCATTTTTCTTCTATATATTAAATTAGAAGAATCTCAGTAATTCTATCACTTTGCTGCCTTGAAATCTCACATTATGGTTTTTCTTTCTCTCACTGACTATGTTTACAATAAGTGGACTATTTTTATGTATTGTTTTTGTATTTTCAATTTCTAATTTATTCTCAAATCAAATCTTGGTAATTAATATGTGGAACCCGTAAAACCTATTGTGGTTTTGTGTTTTTTTCACAATGTCACTAATTTTTATAAAATGTTTCACTTGTGAGGTCTCTATGAACATTAAATATCATGAAATTAAAATAATATATATTTTTACTAATTTTTCAGGTATTAGTAGTCAATTTATATGTATAATAGTGGGTTAGGTTGGGTAGAAAATTGTTAAATTTTATAGTGGTGGGTTATCCCTGGTGTTATGTATTTGGGTGAGCTATTGGAATAGTCTAGGGATGGTCTTAGTAAATTGAAATTCTTTTATGGTAAATAGTATTCCAAGGATGACTATTAGGACCTCTTAATATGTATAGGCTTTGAGTATAAAATAAGAAATGTAAATTGCACATAAAGGTGACTTTGGATTGAAATGTAAAACTTTTATTATATCAATTATTTATTAATGACCTGTTTTGAATTATTTGATATGATTGAGAGTATTTATTTCTTTGAACATATTTCTAGAATTCCTTTTGCATTTTAATTGTAGTGGATTCCACCAATGAACCCAGTATTTCATTAGGGAATGAATTTGGATATTGTAGTATGGAGATACCTTTGGATTCGATGGGGTCCAATTCTATAGAAATCCTTGATAAGGCTAGTGGAATCTATATAGATTAATTATTTAAATTCCCCTAGGATAGATACCCATTATATTTGTGTAATTAATATACTTTTTTTAATACCATGTGCTAATTTTGTAGATTCTTAAGTGGTTCCCTAGTGGAAATTCACATGACGAGCTCCCTAGATTCAAATTGACTCGTATGGGTATAGAATTCCACCAGTGTAGGACATGGATTCTAATCGAGTAGGTCCTATGAATATTTTGGGTAGTCCCATGATTTTAGACCTTACTAGTGGATTTTCCTAGGAATTATAGAAAATAAATACCATAATGATCCATTTTTATTTCATGTGGTTATATGATCATTGTTTCCTCAGTGATGCTCTTTGAAACAATCTAAGGCCAAGACACCTTATCTTTGTTCAAAGACCAACATATGATGAAGTAGGTACCATCAAACTGGGTCATCCCTATAATAATTTAGGATGAACTAGGATTATTTTATTTCTATAGTTTATTATTATTATTATTGTTCAATCATATCTTGTGAAACATTGTTATTTAAATGAGAAATTTTCATTAGACAACATTTTTGGCATTGTACTAAGTAATACTGATACCCTATTTAGGCTATCATTTGGTACCTAAACAGACTTCACCTATGTATTATAGGACAAGTAAAAGCTTCTTTAAGCCGATGTTTGATGTAATTATAAGGATTTGTGTAACACCCCAGGATTTCAGAGTGTGTTATTTCTTAAAAATAATTCAATAACTTGCACTACATGAAACACCGAGTTCAATCACACCATTAAAAGGGGTCATGAATAGTATTAACTACATTTTGAACTTTATATAATCCTTATAATTTTAGAATCCCTATTATGAGTTTCTTAGTCATAATGCAAGAACAGATTCATTTTCAGTATTTCACTTTTATCAACTTCTAATAGTGAAACCTTTTTAAATACAATATTTTAAACTTTTTGACTAAATGGGGACATCACAAATTTAAAATGAAACACCCCAAGCTTCCACGGTACGTTTCCCTTTGAATAATGTGATAGCGTGTGTTGTACGCAACACCGAGTTCTAACACACCATAACCAATCAAACTAGCCGTTATAAATAATAATACCTACTTTTTGAAAATATATATATTTTATATTTCAAAATGGACTTCATTTTTGGATTCGGAATATCGAATTTAGCCTAAGGTGAAATTTTGGTACTTTTCGGATAACTTTCATATTTTGATGAATAGTGAAAATTACTAAATTTTAATTAAAAACAACCTTTTTAATCAAAATAATTAATAGTGATAAATTATGAATTTGAGTGGTTTTAAAGTATATTTAGAATATATTTTTACAATTTAATATAATTTTGGTCATTAGACATAATTTTAAAATTAAACCGAACATAAAAAAGTGTCAATCTTTTGATAGTTATTATCTCTTAAAAACACGCTTTTTGTTTTGACAGCGGGAATTAATTTTAAATTAATTTCTGCCACTTCTGTGTTTTGAATTTAGAAAAATGGATTCCATATTTGGAATCAGGATGTTCAAATTGTGTAAATAGGTAACTTTTATTTTTATACATTTTGAATAATTACTACGGTAAATATTTTATTTACCATGGTTAAGGGTAAATCCGGTAAATAAGGGTTAAAAAATAATATTATAATAATACTAAATTACCCTAAAACGTGTCTTAACCCTATTGGTTGATACATGGTCGACCATGGGCATCTTTGTGTCAATTTTGGGACCCCATGGATCCACTTGTAAGTGATAATGACACTTTATTTTAATTAAGTCAAAATGAATACAAAAATGACACAAGCATATATCTTTTAGAACAACAATTTATACATAGGGTTATACATGTTGTATTTTCGATTATAAATATTCATTAGAAATATAAAAAGATTGCCTACATAATGATATTTTATTTATAATTTTTAGACATTAAATAAGTTATTTTATTTATGACACAATGATGATGAAGTAATTACTATAATAGTGAAAAATTAAAATAATTGATATTATAAATACCCAAATAAATATAATATGAAACTTTTAATGAATTAAACTAATTTTCTAGGCTAATATGATATATTAGTATTGATTTAATGGACTTTCTTCGAAGTAATCAATCTGTTATGAGTTTCACAAAAATCAACTATGAAATAGTGTCAAAATTGACATAAAAGAGTTCTTAAAACAAATATTATATTATTAATTGATATTAAATTCCTAAAAATCTAATGTTCGGACAAGAGACTTATATTATGATAGGTTAATCATTAATGGACCACTTGGGGGTCGCTTGGATTTATATAGTAAGTTTATTAACCATAATATATAAAAATACAAAGAGACATTGTAAAAGTGAAACTAATTAACTTAGAGTTAATACTTAAAGATAAGGTTAATATAAGTACCCAAACCTGTCTAAATTCTATTGGATGAGTTGTTTTCGACCTATACCCACCTCATCCTTTGAATAGTCAACTTTGGAGCCTTTAGAAACCGAATATGAATTTATTATAAATTAATATTTCTAGCTTTTCCAAAGGTGCCCCTCACCCCTCTTATAAAAGGGCACTCCTCCTTCTCATTTCTTCACACCTTCAAAGACTTTTGGTTCGGCCAAACTCTGCCCAAATAATCTCCCAACATCCCTCACTACAACATAGAGGCCTTAGTTTGATCAGAAAGCCAACCTAAGGAGCCCTTTTGATCAAATCAAAAGGATGAACCCGAAGAAGAGGTATGATTTCACCACCCTTTTCTAAGTTCATTTCTTCTTCCACTTCTTCTTCCATTGTTCTTACCATTCTAAAATAATAACTCCAGTATCTCACATATACTGTGATGTTATTATAAGTATGGTACAACCATATTCATTATTCTATCCACCCTTTGAATAACATGTCACCATACGTGCGTACGTACGGCATACCGTCTCCACGTCGTGGTGTAATTGTTATTCAATATAATATTATATGGATGGGTATAATAATGATGTGTAACTCATGTAAATAATAAATATAAAATGTTAATTATTATGTATATATGATATACCATTCATTTATATATTATTTTAATATCAAAAGAATGATATTGTCGCTCGTGCGTACGTACGGACTACCGTCTCCACGAACGCGATGAGATTCATTCTCCATCGTATCCATTCAAGTATAATTATCATTTGATGATTTAAAAATGATGTTTAAGGACTTGATATCATTTTGGATATGAATAATATACAACCTATCCCTTACAAACATGTCTTACGTAACAAAACATATAAAAGAAATCAAGTAAGTTAACACCCGAAACGACGATAATTCTAAGATATTATTAACAAATCAATGTTAAAAGATCATATATGATATCATATTAATATATATGATTCTTGTATAATTTAATAACAATTATTTCACCATTATACAGGAGGTTAACCTACCCCAACCAAGGAAAAGTACAAGGTAAGGGTTATTTCACAATCTCTTCATTATCCGAGGTTGTTTATACGTAATAATCTACTGGGATCTCTTTATCATCCACATCCATGTTTCTTAAAAATGTATTTCAAAACATTTTTACTATTTACAAGAATATGGGTTAAAGTCATTTATACCTTTTTTTGACTTTTTATAAGAGGTTTATAAAGGAATCTTTCCGTCGTTTTCAAAACAAGGTCCTTTTTAACCTTTTCGACAGAATTGAGGTAAGAATGTTTTTTTAACTTATACGGCGGGTGCGGTTATTTTACACCGTTATAAAATCTTCAAAGCTTTCCTTACAAGCTTATAAGAATATTTTCAAAGAAAATGTTTTATTTTATATGGATCTTAAATGATTTCAAAATAAAAGGAGATATTTCTTTAAAAAGAATTTTGATTTCATCTATGTCAACATCCTTTGATGGATTTTAAGATTATTTGAAGTTGATTTATTATGATACAAAACTTCTATATTGTATTGAAGGTTTTGTGATATGTTTGACTGTGGATGTGCTATTTTTATACCATTCATAGTTTATTGTGAAAGTATTGACATTTCGTATGCTAGTTTTAATACGAATGTTTATGTTATGTTTAAACCTTTTCATATGGGAATGCATTGGACTTAATAAGTGACGGGTGGAGCCCGCTATAGATCCTCGATGCATCGGTAGGTCTCATGAGACAAACTAGTGTCTTGGCACAAGGCCTTGACAAAATCTTATTTGTAGTCTTGGCACGAGGCCTTGGCTATGTGGTTATGATAGTCTGGCATTATGCATTCCAACATTATGAAAGTGGTTATTGATTTTTGCATGTGATTATTCGATTAGTAGAATATCCATGTGAATAAGTAAATGGCATTATTTCATTTTATTTATGCCATACTATGTTAAATGTTCAAGTTTAAAAGGCTTTTGTTTTAGTTATACATTGCCTTAAATGTTTATTTTTATTTATGAAAGTTTCCTCTATATTGTTATCCTTACTGGGCATTTGAGCTCACCCCTTTTCTATGTTTTATTTTTCCCAGGTAGTGAAGAAGTAAATTATGAATGACTTGCAAGGATATTATGAGGGGTTAATAGTGTGGATATGAAGACTTTGTTGTTGTAGTAGTTTTTTTCACTTTGAAATGTAATGTAAAACTTTATGATTATATCTAGTGTTTCCAAGGCTACTAAACCAATCGGTCTTTCGTGATTTGATCTTTCTTGTGATCATGCCAATGTTACGAAGTAATGCACCGACTCTGGGTAGCTGGGGTCGGGGCGTTACAGTTGGTATCAGAGGAAGTTTAGTACAAGCCTTGGAAGCTAGATTTAGATAAACTCTGATTAGAGCACGTAGACCTAAGATGAGCTTTGAGGATTAGTGTAGAAGAACTTCCTAGAATTTTGGTATTGTAGAGATTTTGTGAGTTTTCCGAGCAATACATCCCTGTCTGGATACGAGCAGGTAGAGGCGGCTTTGGCACAGATGTACCTAGGGGTAAAACCCGAAAACACCGCTTTGAGCTAGACTCGAACGGGAACTGGTGCACGACAACGGGCCTTGCTGCACTCTTGGTTACGACACTCCCAGGGGATATGCTTAGGATAACTCTCATTTTCTTTACAAATCATTTTGAAGGGATTATGAGTATATAATTCCTCAAAGAAAACATTCTTATGATTATGGATTATATCCATAAATAGATCAATTTATGTTAAGTGTTTTATAAGTATGGGATTATGTATTTTGATTCATAAACTGATCAAGTGTATGTCATTGTTTAGAAATGGCGCCCAGTAGAAGGAATGAGAACTCCAGAAATGCACATGATCCAAAGAGAAGGAAGGATCATATCTCTCATGGTCTTAAGCTAGAATTTATAAGAGAAATAGTCTCCCATGTATTATCATCATATGAAGAAATAATATCATGTATTGATAAGATAAGTAAAGAGTTTACTGAGTCCTATGGCTTTGAAGGGAAGCAAGAGAAGAAAAGGATGGAAGAGAGAAAGATGGATAAAGGGAAGAGGGAAAAGAAGAATTTTCCCATATGTGGTAACTGTGGAAAGAAACACCCTGGAACTTGCCTGAAAGGAATGGGAGTTTGTTATAAGTGTGGAGGAAAAGGGCACAAAGTACGTGACTGCAAGGGTAAGAAAATGGTTTCAAATGTACACTGCTTCATTTGCAAGGAGTTTGGACACTACGCAAACCTATGTACCAGTCATCAGACTATGCCGCAAATGATGTTATTGGATAATAATCATGTTATGATACTACCACAGATGAAGAGGGATGATTAGAGTTCTTATGTTGATTATGTCAATTGAGTGTTGTATCAACAATGTACTTGTTACAATAATCATGGAGTATATAAGGATTGTACTGCAGTACTATTTCATTAAGGACTTGAGATTGTGTGGAAAAAAGAAAAGTGACTCAATAGCAGGATAAATTTTTGGAAAATATATGGTTGAGAGAATGATAAATCATAATACAGTTCTGATACTGAGGTAGTGATTTTGGAATAATATGTGATTGTTTTGGATAATTTATATTGGATATTCTCGACTACCTTGGAACTGATTAATGATTTGTATATTCCATCATTGTTGGGGTTTAAAACTTTTTTGGATTAATGAAGTATATCCAGCATTCTATATGGAATAAGGGAGCATGAATGTAATCAATAAGGAATATGGTAATACATGATGAAGGTATTCATATTCTATTACGGGGTAAAAAGGATCTATATTATGTTTACCTTCCTTATAAATGTTGGACTGTGAGTTTAGACAGAAGTTTTTTGGATAGTTCTAGTTTGGACTATTTTGGATTGCCATAAAAGGACAACCCGGAGGTCGGGCGGCAACCCGTCGCGTCCGGCAAGGCTGCAAGACTTGAACCCGCAACCGAAGGGCGACAATGGTGTATCACCTACCACTATCCCACGAGATGTCCTGGATTAAATAAAGTAGTTTTTTAAAAGATCTGGTAGATGAATTATAAATTTGTTTATTTTGGAACCCTCTATGAATAGTATAAATAGAATTTTTTTTTTACGAGTGAATGATGAGTTTTGGTAGAAATTTATTAATGGATAAAACTCTAATTATAAACTAATTATATCTCCTTATTATCTTATCCAATCTCATAAATAAATTCCTCAACATTAATAATATAAACTTAGAATAAAAATGTTGTCCTAGATGGTACCTTAAATCATCACAAATTTATGGCTTTGGGATTGTTGGCCTTTTCATAGCCATGTTCTCTACCACTCTCCATCAGATAATTGATGGTTAGATTTCTCTTCCATATCCATATTTTCCTACATGGAACCCTAGTATGTGTTATTTTCGGTAATCTTCATACTTTCCACTCTTTATTTTAAATAGAGGCCTCATTAATTCATTTTTCGATGTGGGATTTCAACTAAGATATTTTGAAATGTCAAAAATGTGTTGTCCCAATACCATATATTTTTTTGAACCGATGGTACTTCAAATCATCATGGATTGATGAGTTTAAGGACCTCAATTTTATACTTGTTTGTGATTGATGACCTCAATCACTACCTATAAATATTTACGTTTTTCCTCCAATTATATGTCTCTAATTGCCACCAATGTTCTCCTAATCGAGATCATAATTTGGTGGTGACCCTTTAATTTCTCTTTTCCTCATATTAAGACTAAATTTTAGTAACCCAATTTCCAATGTGGGTTTTCCCACAAATATATTTTCTACTTTCAACCTTTTATTTTCGAAGAACAATTTCAAATTGCGAGGACGCAATTTATTGAACGAGGGGAGAATGTAACACCCCAGGATTTCAGAGTGTGTTATTTCTTAAAAATAATTCAATAACTTGCACTACATGAAACACCGAGTTCAATCACACCATTAAAAGGGGTCATGAATAGTATTAACTACATTTTGAACTTTATATAATCCTTATAATTTTAGAATCCCTATTATGAGTTTCTTAGTCATAATGCAAGAACAGATTCATTTTCAGTATTTCACTTTTATCAACTTCTAATAGTGAAACCTTTTTAAATACAATATTTTAAACTTTTTGACTAAATGGGGACATCAAAAATTTAAAATGAAACACCCCAAGCTTCCACGGTACGTTTCCCTTTGAATAATGTGATAGCGTGTGTTGTACGCAACACCGAGTTCTAACACACCATAACCAATCAAACTAGCCGTTATAAATAGTAATACCTACTTTTTGAAAATATATATATTTTATATTTCAAAATGGACTTCATTTTTGGATTCGGAATATCGAATTTAGCCTAAGGTGAAATTTTGGTACTTTTCGGATAACTTTCATATTTTGATGAATAGTGAAAATTACTAAATTTTAATTAAAAACAACCTTTTTAATCAAAATAATTAATAGTGATAAATTATGAATTTGAGTGGTTTTAAAGTATATTTAGAATATATTTTTACAATTTAATATAATTTTGGTCATTAGACATAATTTTAAAATTAAACCGAACATAAAAAAGTGTCAATCTTTTGATAGTTATTATCTCTTAAAAACACGCTTTTTGTTTTGACAGCGGGAATTAATTTTAAATTAATTTCTGCCACTTCTGTGTTTTGAATTTAGAAAAATGGATTCCATATTTTTAATCAGGATGTTCAAATTGTGTAAATAGGTAACTTTTATTTTTATACATTTTGAATAATTACTACGGTAAATATTTTATTTACCATGGTTAAGGGTAAATCCGGTAAATAAGGGTTAAAAAATAATATTATAATAATACTAAATTACCCTAAAACGTGTCTTAACCCTATTGGTTGATACATGGTCGACCATGGGCATCTTTGTGTCAATTTTGGGACCCCATGGATCCACTTGTAAGTGATAATGACACTTTATTTTAATTAAGTCAAAATGAATACAAAAATGACACAAGCATATATCTTTTAGAACAACAATTTTTACATAGGGTTATACATGTTGGATTTTCGATTATAAATATTCATTAGAAAGTTAAAAAGATTTCCTACATAATGATATTTTATTTATAATTTTTAGACATTAAATAAGTTATTTTATTTATGACACAATGATGATGCAGTAATTACTATAATAGTGAAAAATTAAAATAATTGATATTATAGATACCCAAATAAATATAATATGAAACTTTTAATGAATTAAACTAATTTTATAGGCTAATATGATATATTAGGATTGATTTAATGGACTTTGTTCGAAGTAATCAATCTGTTATGAGTTTCACAAAAATCAACTATTGAATAGTGTCAAAATTGACATAAAAGAGTTCTTAAAACAAATATTATATTATTAATTGATATTAAATTCCTAAAAATCTAAGGTTCGGACAAGAGACTTATATTATGATAGGTTAATCATTAATGGACCACTTGGGGGTCGCTTGGATGTATATAGTAAGTTTATTAACCATAATATATAAAAATACAAAGAGACATTGTAAAAGTGAAACTAATTAACTTAGAGTTAATACTTAAAGATAAGGTTAATATAAGTACCCAAACCTGTCTAAATTCTATTGGATGAGTTGTTTTCGACCTATCCCCACCTCATCCTTTGAATAGTAAACTTTGGAGCCTTTAGAAACCGAATATGAATTTATTATAAATTAATATTTCTAGCTTTTCCAAAGGTGCCCCTCACCCCTCTTATAAAATGGCACTCCTCCTTCTCATTTCTTCACACCTTCAAAGCCTTTTGGTTCGGCCAAACTCTGCCCAAATAATCTCCCAACATCCCTCACTACAACATAGAGGCCTTAGTTTGATCAGAAAGCCAACCTAAGGATCCCTTTTGATCAAATCAAAAGGAAGAACCCGAAGAAGAGGTAATGATTTCACCACCCTTTTCTAAGTTCATTTCTTCTTCCACTTCTTCTTCCTTTGTTCTTACCATTCTAAAATAATAACTCCAGTATCTCACATATACTGTGATGTTATTATATGTATGGTACAACCATATTCATTATTCTATCCACCCTTTGAATAACATGTCACCATGCGTGCGTACGTACGGCTTACCGTCTCCACGTCGTGGTGTAATTGTTATTCAATATAATATTATATGGATGGGTATAATAATGATGTGTAACTCATGTAAATAATAAATATAACATGTTAATGATTATGTATATATGATATACCATTCATTTATATATTATTTTAATATCAAAAGAATGATATTGTCGCTCGTGCGTACGTACGGACTACCGTCTCCACGAACGCGATGAGATTCATTCTCCATCGTATCCATTCAAGTATAATTATCATTTGATGATTTAAAAATGATGTTTAAGGACTTGATATCATTTTGGATATGAATAATATACAACCTATCCCTTACAAACATGTCTTACGTAACAAAACATATAAAAGAAATCAAGTAAGTTAACACCCGAAACGACGATAATTCTAAGATATTATTAACAAATCAATGTTAAAAGATCATATATGATATCATATTAATATATATGATTATTGTATAATTTAATAACAATTATTTCACCATTATACAGGAGGTTAACCTACCCCAACCAAGTAAAAGTACAAGGTAAGGGTTATTTCACAATCTCTTCATTATCCGAGGTTGTTTATACGTAATAATCTACTGGGATCTCTTTATCATCCACATCCATGTTTCTTAAAAATGTATTTAAAAACATTTTTACTATTTACAAGAATATAGGTTAAAGTCATTTATACCTTTTTTTGACTTTTTATAAGAGGTTTATAAAGGAATCTTTCCGTCGTTTTCAAAACAAGGTCCTTTTTAACCTTTTCGACAGAATTGAGGTAAGAATGTTTTTTTAACTTATACGGCGGGTGCGGTTATTTTACGCCGTTATAAAATCTTCAAAGCTTTCCTTACAAGATTATAAGAATATTTTCAAAGAAAATGTTTTATTTTATATGGATCTTAAATGATTTCAAAATAAAAGGAGATATTTCATTAAAAAGAATTTTGATTTCATCTATGTCAACATCCTTTGATGGATTTTAAGATTATTTGAAGTTGATTTATTATGATACAAAACTTATATATTGTATTGAAGGTTTTGTGATATGTTTGACTGTGGATGTGCTATTTTTATACCATTCATAGTTTATTGTGAAAGTATTGACATTTCGTATGCTAGTTTTAATACGAATGTTTATGTTATGTTTAAACCTTTTCATATGGGAATGCATTGGACTTAATAAGTGACGGGTGGAGCCCGCTATAGCTCCTCGATGCATCGGTAGGTCTCATGAGACAAACTAGTGTCTTGGCACAAGGCCTTGACAAAATCTTATTTGTAGTCTTGGCACGAGGCCTTGGCTATGTGGTTATGATAGTCTGGCATTATGCATTCCAACATTATGAAAGTGGTTATTGATTTTTGCATGTGATTATTCGATTAGTAGAATATCCATGTGAATAAGTAAATGGCATTATTTCATTTTATTTATGCCATACTATGTTAAATGTTCAAGTTTAAAAGGCTTTTGTTTTAGTTATACATTGCCTTAAATGTTTATTTTTATTTATGAAAGTTTCCTCTATATTGTTATCCTTACTGGGCATTTGAGCTCACCCCTTTTCTATGTTTTATTTTTCCCAGGTAGTGAAGAAGTAAATTATGAATGACTTGCAAGGATATTATGAGGGGTTAATAGTGTGGATATGAAGACTTTGTTGTAGTAGTAGTTTTTTTCACTTTGAAATGTAATGTAAAACTTTATGATTATATCTAGTGTTTCCAAGGCTACTAAACCAATCGGTCTTTCGTGATTTGATCTTTCTTGTGATCATGCCAATGTTACGAAGTAATGCACCGACTCTGGGTAGCTGGGGTCGGGGCGTTACAATTTGAGTTGAGATTTATGATTTGAGGAAGATATAATAACTTCAATATTTCAATGATCTTTTGTTATTTCCCCCTTTTTATTTAGGTTTTTTATTTATTGTTATTGACATAAAATATGAAGTCTTTCATGTTATATTTGGGACATTTTTATTATATTTCATTGTTTTTTATTTGATATTGTAACACAAATTTAATTGGATGTGATGTGTAGATTTTTTCTTTTACTTATGATTATATTTTACTATGATATGTGGGTATATAACACCCATGAAACAATTTTAGACCCATGACACTAATTGGTATCCTCTATTATATAGGGAGGTGAACCTGAAGCCGTGTGGTACATTAGCATAAGGAACCAATTCCCTATCTTTCAGGTCAGGTCTTAAAAAATTTATATTAGAGTGTCCTTTTATTTTTTTTATTTGGGATCAGTAGATATGAGATTGGGATGTCTCAAGATAGGGTAATGACCGTGTTCCTAGGAGATGTTAACCCACATATGTGGAAATTAACATGTTTCTTGGGGTGGGAAACATTGTTCTCTAAATACAATTTTATAGTTGATGTGTTTTCACCTTAAGTGAGGAACATGTTTTATGAGGAAATGGTTTATCGTATTTTCAATCTTGGGGTGGTAAGGAAAGAGGGAATGTATCATGTATCATTTTCGAAATTTAGGTATTTAGATTCCATTTCTATGATTCCATGATTTTTTATCTTGATTATTACTTGTTTATCTTATATATGAAACGAGTTGTTTGTATAAAATGTCAATATTAATAGAAAAATCATTTTCTATATAGATTAATAGTTTATTTTTATCTAAAAAATACTTATATGACTAATAGTTTTAGGTTTTGACCTCTTTTGTGGAATTAAATTGGTGAAAGATAAATGGGTTGGTAATAAGAACCTCAATATAGGCTTCCACTATAAATTTTGTTTGAACCACCATAAAACAACACTAGGGTAACACTATGGGAAATGAAAGTACATAAATGATTATAATATATGATATATGATATTTTTAATTAATTAAAGTATAGTTTCGGTTAAATAAAATACAGTACCCCTGGTTTGAGGTATGTGGACTTTGTGTATGCATTTTTTATGTTTTTAAATTCCATGGTATGTGTTGGGAAGAGGTTGGGAGAGTTTTGAATGATTTTGGATGAGTTTGGAGGCTTCTAAAGGGGTGCATGGATTGAGCATGGTTAGGGGAAACCGTGTGGAATCTCCAGGAAACCATGCCAGGGAGACAGTATGCATCGCATGACCTGCGCATAGTTTTCCAAATCGTGAGAGGAAACTGTGTGGACCCTTTCTCTAGAGGCATTAGAGTGTGTACAGTTAACACACAGTTTTTCAAACCATGTGGGCTAACTGTGCGACCACATAAAAATAGGGGTATAAGTTCTGAGCTCTCTCGAGCTTAACCTATTTTACCCCAAACCTCCTCCCACACATGTCTCACTTTGGTTATTCAGTTATTAGGGGGCGGAGGAGCTTTCCCACTCATTTTGGAAGCATTTTGAATAGGGTTATTGGGGTTTTGAAGGTGATTGCTCCCAGGTAAGTCTCTCCTCTAGGTTTCCTTGTGTTTTCCTCTAGATCTACATCTCTCTCTTTCTTGGTTTTCTAGATCTACACTTTTTTTGTGTAGATATAGGGTTTCAGTAGCCTTGGATGTTAATATTAAGGCTTTTGGATGTTAGGGAAAGGGATCTAGAGAGGTTTCGGTGGTGCGTTAGCCGAATTTGAGGTGTGGATGTTCGTGGGTCGATTTTGTGGGAACCCTAAAGGTAGGTGGATTTTCTCTCGACTCCACATGGGTAGAACTAGTGGTTTTTTTGTTAAAATTAATTTTTGTCCTGAAAGATAATTGTGATTTGTAATGTGAAATCGGTTGGAAATCCATTTGGGGATTTTTGGGGAAAATGGGGTTTTATGGTGAAATGCTTTTGTTGTGGATTTTAAAATGGAGATTTAAAATTTAGATGTTATGCATGATTTGTGAAAATGATTAATGGAAAGTGGTTTTCAATAAATATGTAGTTTTATTGAAATGTAGTTTGGCATGGAAAATGATTTTCAATAAATGGGTGATTTATCGAAGTGGATTGATATGAAATGGAATGGGTTTATTGCATGATGTTGTCACATTGGTGGGTTTATGATTGTTTGGCTTGATTAAAATGATCTGTAGAATTGGGTGGGAAGTCTCTCTATAAAAGGTGATGGATAGTGGTCCGAAGAGCCACCATGTGGGTAGTGGTCGAAATGTAACTCTAGTTATGAATGGGTGAACAGGTTGGGTGGAAGTTACACCGTTTTGGTTGTTTTGGTGTGAATGAGTGAATGGGTTGGGCAGAAGTCCCACCATCTTGGTTGTTTGTTGTGCATTGCTTTGAAAGTTGGAAATTTTTGTGCTAGTGTGAAACTGATGAAATGGCTTAAGGAAAGTTTGTTTGGATTTACCATAGTTGCTTCGTTTGGGTGTGATGGCTTGGTAAGGGCGTGTTTGACTTATGAAAATGGTTTCATTTGTGATTTAATTTATACAAATTGTTTTATATAAATATGCTAACGGTTTTATCCTAGTGGCATTTGTAGGGAAATCATTTAGGTAAATCTTACTGAGTTTTAGTAATCACACTTTTCTTTGTCACATTGGTATCTTTGCAAATGTTGTGTGCTATGACGTGGGAAAAGGTATGGCATCACCCTCCTTTAGTGGTGCATCGTGATGTTTGGGTGGACCTTGGAGCATGGAGCTTGGTGTGGAGACATGGAGTGTGCCTTGGCTTATTTTGAGTCTTTTGTTGAGTCTTCCACATAGTACTCTGATATGGTTGGTCGTATTGGTTTTTGGTTGTATTTTGGTACAACTTGGTTGTCATTTGGGAATACATGCTTGAATGTTTTGGTTGACATGCATCATATAGTGGTTGTTAGTGGATTTTTTGGTTGGTTTTGTTTTAAGTGAAAATCATTCCCCAATTTTTGCTCAGAGCCCTTGACATTTATTTCCTGCCTTTGGTGCTTCGGGAAAGTCACTTAAGGCCAAGTAACCCTCACCGCCTCCTCAACTCAATGAGGTAGGGGAAGGGTGTTACATAAAATTTCATTAAGTATCCTATAAGATGTTTTCCATTATATCATGTGAATTAAATCTTATTCAAATTATCCATGTGAAATTAGGCTTCTTGGTTTGTGTGACATGAACTTAGAGTTGGTAAATGGTGCTAGTGACAGAACCCGAGTTGTGAATATAGAATCATATTCTTGTTATTATTTTCCTTAATTGTGAGATCAGGAACATTGTTCGTAATTTGTGTTGAGTTTTACTTTATTCATTTTAGATAAATTACACATAGTTTAATAGAATTTGAGTGCCATGAGGGAACTGTTTAGCATTATCCTAAGGTGCATAGACCCTTGTCATCAGTGGAATAAGGACATGGTATAGAAACTAGAATTCATAATATTTTTCTTGAAGTTATTAAATCTAAGGATAATAATGAATATGGAGATCCATAGATGATGTATGAGCCATCCTTGGAGTTTTAGTTGGATTATCCACCTAATTTTCCTTGGGAATGTGGACCTCAGGTAGTTGATACCTAGTTAGAAGAAATGAAAACTTCTTTAAGCATATGTAGAAACCCCCTAAGAAGTGGGTGAATATCTCCAGATATAGCCTTCAATGAAAACATAAAAATAGTGGGATGTTGTGATCATGGATGATTAAAATTTTTGGGTCATATGGAAGGATTTTATGACTATCTTCTTAGACCACTTATTCCTCAAGACCCTATGGTTTGATCGAGCTATAATGTTTGTAAACATAGAGTAGCAGATATTTTATTTTATTTAGATTATAGATTAGTGTATAGATTTTTAATAATTTGTTCTTTATTTGGATAGTGATGAGTTATCTAGGTAATGTGGATTCATGGTTGGAATTTAGAAGAATATAATTTCACAAGTAAAAAAATTATTCTGAACACAATCTCTGATATGGTGAATTAAAGCATGATTTATTAAGAGAATCAATGATAGGCCCATGGACTTGGATAGGAAACCACAATTGGAAGTGGATCGTCTAGTGGTATGAAGAACCATTCTAATGGGTCTTAATAGATCTGTGGGTGATAGATCAACCAGGTAGGAATACAATAGTATTTCACCAGTTCGGCATGACATGTTACTAATATATCCACTATGATATAATTCTATTTTAGTGTGGGTCGAATGGAAATATTGTATATATTTTTTGTTTTTTCTGGACATCAAAGTCACCCATGGGTAGATACTCCTTGATAGTTTAGGGATAAAGTACTGGATTAGCTACTCCATTGCAGGTTGGTGTTTGGAATTTGATAGGATACAATGGATGAGCTAGTGGCGAGGGTGCATAGAGTCATTTTCAATCTATCCAATATGTTATAATAGATTTGAGGAGTTAGGATGGGGTACATGGCCATGGATCAAGGTAGGATTATGTACTGTATACTACTCCCTTGGATAAGCATGTAAATCCTTCTACCATGAGAGGTGTGATTTTGGTGGCTTCAACCTTAGATTTTACTATTTTTACCATATGGCCTCCACCACTATTTATAGTCCAATATGTTCATAGAATGTTTGTTTTTTCATACCATGTTTTCATATGGGAGGTTTCATATGACTATTTTTGACCTAATTTTGGTAATGGATCAGTTTTTTACCTTTCAAACTCATATATACTACTCCCGTCAACAATTATCCCTTTTGTAACCCAAAGGAATCTGTTAATTTAATAAGGGAATTCCAAGTTTATCATGAGGGTCCTTGAAATCATATGTTTGATGGAATTTTATATCCATTTTTCATCCTTATATCAAATTATGGATGGTAGTAGCCAATATTTTACCCTCCAATGGTGTAATAGTTTTTAAATAGATTTAAAAATGTGTTCTTGGTAAATCTGATGAATAGGGAGGGGGAGTTCACCAGGGAGCTCATGCAAGGAGTTGATATTATATCTATTCCACTTTTTCATGTTTATTAATTGATCTCTATGAGATGAATAATCATCTATAGGACTTAGATTCCAAGTAGTTTATTCTCCCTCACACATCTCCTTAGGTGTCTCCTATTCTCTTTCCTAATAAGACTAATGGAACAATGCAGCATTGTGTGAATAATGTTGGAACCTAGGTTGTCTATTGATAATAATGGATTTTGGTTTGAGTTTGTTGTCAATCTGCAAATGGATGAAAAGGGAGTTCAAAATCAATGAAATTATATATTTTAAGATTAAAGTAGTATTGATGGTAGTGAAGTTTCCCAGTGTTTTCCAAATTTTTGGGCGTCAAAATCTGGACTTTGATGTTGTAAAACAAAGGTTATTCACATAAGAGTTAATGGTATGTGAAATGAAAAAGAAAATCAGAAATAAAATGGAAATCATACCTATGAAGATAGACCATGTACCATGTTATGGGAATTGTTTTCGGCCGCATTCCATGTGGTAGGAACAATATGTGGATTAGTGTGCAAAACTGACTGCAATTTGCAGTAATGGTAAGAGATGAAGGCATGATGTATGCGGAATGCTGAAGGTTGGACAGATTTTTGTGGTTTTCAGAACCAGATAAGTACACGGTGGAGGATAATAGTATTTGGAACGAGTTCAGTATACATTGTAGATTTTCCCAAATTAAAATTTTCGTTAAATTGTATTAGAAAAATTTGCAGAGTTATGTGTGTATATAAGGAGTAGTAATCATATTCTTTAGGGAGTTGTATTAGATATTAAAATTGTGGGAAGAAATATGGTAATGTTTAAAGTGGTTTGTGGAGGAGAATATGGTACATGGAGGGAACCATCAGCATAAGGAAAATTGTTCTTGAAATAAAGAGCAATTCATAGAGGAATCTCTTGCAGTATGCGGTGGAGAAAGGCATAATGCGGAGCAGGGAGGTACGTGGAGAAGGTGACAAGTATGTTGAGTAAGTAAGTAAGAAGAGTAGGGCAGTTTGAAGAGGAGATGTACGGTACACATAAATATCAGCGGTATGTGGGGGATGTGGTCGGCGCATCATACTAGGAATACATTACGCGAACACCCAAGGAAGGCTCAAAATTGACCAAATCAGTTTGCGAGATTAATTTATATAACATTTAAGTGTACAAAAACTAAACTACATCTTTTGGTTATTATAGGACCTCAAAAAGGAATCCATTTACAATTGAGGAATCATGATTTAATGTTAAACCATTTTATTGACCTTCATGTCGGTAAACTAGGTGAAGATTCTTCATACATAGTGAGCAAGGGGGAGTCAGCGGAAATGATCTGAGGGATGTAGTGTGTTATCCCTAAGACCATGGAAATTATGTTCACCTTGCATAGAGTTACTATGATAAATTCTAATAATCCCCAAATTGTGAATATTTTTGGTCTTTGGTACGACCGACACACTTTTGGCATATGCAATGTGGATATAGTCTTTAGTGGTGAACCAAGTGAAATTGTTGTTTAATTTCTTTTCATGTGATTTAATATTTTCTGTACATACTATTTAGATAGGTTTAATAGGTTCCTACCAATTTCAGAATATGATCCATTAGTTTAAAAGAAAAAGATAACACCTGACTTCACCCATCCCCTCTTAGTATGTTACAGGCTTCTTAAAGTGGTATTAGATGATAATGGTTATTGTTGTAAAATCGATCCTATTTTTCTGACAGGGAGAATACAATTAATGAACGGGGAGTTACTTTTTTTTAAAGTGACTTTCAAATATGGAATAAGAGGATGATATCTCAACTAAGATCTATTGGAATTGATATAATTTTTTCCAATTCCAAAGGAATTCATGTCACTGATCCAACCAGTCACTCTATGAGAGATACAGACAGGAAAGTGCTTGATGTTGATGCTAAATCATAGAATTACCTAACTCTATCTCATTATGATCAAATATATCTGAAGGTGATGAACTGTACATCAGGAGTGTCTATCTGGGATAAACTAGGGAATATTTATGAATATGATAGAAAAGTGAAGGAGAGGAAGCTCGAAGTCTAACACAATAGTCTTGATGATCTTAATATGCAGCCTAATGAAAATGAAGATTCTTTCTTAAATATAATTACTGAAGTTGTAGGAGAAATTCAAGATCTTTGGGAAGATATTAAAGACATTGATATTGAAAATAAATTAATGAGAATAGTTCCACTAATTTATAATTAAATGGTTTCATCTATTTAAGAAATGGTTCATTCTAAACATTATCTTGATAATATACTAAGCAGTTGGGTGGCCTATGAGATGGCAGTCAACCCAGAAGATGAAACAAATCATGTATGAAAAGAAATAGAATTAAAATCCAAAAACTGAATACAAATTTAAGGAGATTATGTTGAAGAGGATGATGAGGAAAAATAATTTCTTTCTCTCATTTCCATGAAACTAAAGAAGGGAGAAGGAAAATTTTAATGAAATCTACCTATGGTTTGTTTTCTCTCTAGAAGAGTTGGGATTATTTCCTCTCATTTACCAAGAAAGTTCAATAATGAATAATGTGAAGATGGATACATTCAAAATACTCATAAATGCTTTTCCAAAAAGAGATACTTAAAATATGGAATTAAATTTCAATGAAAGAAATTTTTTTGTTAAGAAGAAGATGATGAAATTGAACTCTTTGAGGAAGAGGAAGCAGAATTCAAATTTGGGAATCATGCTTCCATGAGGGATACCATTGAAAATTCAAAACCATTAATAGATAAATCTAGAGACAATCATTAGAATACTAATATGAATACCATGTTGATAATTAAGGATTATTTTAATAATCTTTAGAATAAATGTAAGATATTCAATAAGTGTAAAGAAATGGTGGAGGAATAATCAGAATATATTGATCAGTTGGAAGTAGAAATTGAACGACCGGAAGAATTGGTAAAAGTACAATAATAAATTCTTGAAATAAATGATAATGTTGTACAAATAAAACTCAAAATTAAGGAACAATCAATGTTCATCAAGGACTATACCTGATACTTGATGAAAAGTCCTTGAACGTTGAGGGACTCAATAACTAAGTTGTTACACTGAGTAGTAAACCGAAAAGTGAATCAATTTCAAAAGAAGCAAATGAGAAAATGCAATTTGGACAGTTCTCTGATGCCGAGCTGCTAGAGAGAGTGAAACGTGGTTATAAAAGATTTGAATGGATCTTGAGTGATCAAAGACCGACATGCATGGGAAATAGTGGAATTGGTTGTGATAATGAAAAGTGAAATTATATATATAAAGTGAACCAGAATAAAAGAAAATTGAAAGTTGATCATGTTGAAAAGCCACCAAAAGTTTTGAAAAAGAATCACCTAAATAAAACTAAAATGATAACAGATGATTATAATCGAGTTTTAGAAATGATATGGATTCAAACTATTTTTCCAAGGAAGAAGTCATTAGGAGAAATAGATGTTAGAATACATTTCCTTTCAGGAAGTGTGAGTTTTGAGGATATCTGGGCCATACCAAGTCATACTGTGAAGAGGCAAAGAGCTATAGAAATGGGGAAGAGTTAGGAGTTTAACAAAATATAACATATTCATATCCCAATTCTTATAGAAGAAATAATTTATATAGTTATTGTTTTCACTATTCTAAATTTTTCCATAAATTAATGTATTGTAGGAAAAGGTATGATAGGATAAATTCATTCAATGCACGTAGATGAGTCAATACACCTCTACCAGATGGTGTTTCTGTTTCAAAAATTTTTCTCCTCTGGAAAAATAATTTGAATATGAATAACCCATGTACAAGGATGAGTGAATTGGAAGACCATCAGGATCCTATTCCAAATCCAATATGTCATGGAAATAAAAGAGGAAAATTGGATAATATAATTTTGAAGAAGTAGATTTAAAAGCTACAAAGAACAACAAAAACTGTATTCTTGATAGCATATGTTGATACCACATGATGAGTAATGTAGAAATATTAACGAATGTTAAGAAATAGGTCGATGGAAGAGTGTGGTTCGGTAATGATGATGCTTTGAAAATAAAAGTCATTTGATGTTCTGATCTAGCTAATGTAGAGCTAAAGAGAACTGAAGTCTTTCATATGGATGGTCTATGTCATAGACTTCTTAATTTTCAAAAACTTTGTGACTCAGGTATTATTGTGACATTAAATGAGAATGGATGTTCTATGAGAGGAATGTATGAGAATTACTTCATGAAAGGCTATAGAATAAATGGAAACTTATATCAAGTTGATAGAAAAGAGAACATTTTCTACATAATAGTTGAAGAGGAAAACAACTTATGAAATTTGTGTAACACCTGAGACTTTTATGTTATATAAATAATCAAAGGAATCTTTTTCTACACAACACTTGCTTGGATTTCTTTACCCGAAATCCCGATCATCCTCGATAGCTTGCATCGTACGCAATACTGAGTTTCACTGAACAACGATATGCTATTAAAATATTATTAAAACTAGCCATTATGAATATTAATAACCACTTTTTGAAATTTTATAAATTTTATTTTTTGAAATGGACTTCATTTTTGGATTCAGAATATCGAAATTAGCCTAGGGTGAAATTTTGGTATTTTTCTGAAATCTTTCAATTTTTGATGAATAGTGAAACCACTAAGTGGTAGTTAAAAACTGAATTTTTCATAATACTTAATTTTACCGCTTCTGTGAGTGGAATTTCAAAAATCCAAGAGTCACGGTTGATATCAGTAAGTAAAATGTGGTTCAATGAGATGAAAATAATTTTTTGGTGAATAGTAACTTTTTACTTTTTTTTACCACGGTTAAAAGTAAATAGGGTAATTAAGGGTAAAAATGATATTATTATTACCCTAACACATGTCCTAATTTTATTGGATAAGTTTAATTCGACTAAATACAAACTTAGGAATAAAATATGACCATTTAGGCCCACTTGGATTAGATTAGGACATTTATTATTAATTTATTTAAAGAAGGGTTAAAATAGTTAAAATCATAGTTTAATAAGTAAATAATTTTTAATATGGGGTTATACATAAGATAAATTCGACTATAAATACTCATTAGAAATATAAAAAGATTTCCTATATAATGGTATTTTATTTGTAATTCTTAGACATTAAATAATTTAATTTATTTATGACGCAAAGATGATGCAGTAATTATCTTATTAATGAAATATTGACATAATTAATGTTATAAACACAAAAATAAATTTAATTTTAGCCTTCTTATGATTTCCACTAATTTTCTAGGTTACTATGACATTTTAGTATTTATTTAATTAACTTGTTTTGAACTAATGATTCTGTTATGATTTTCACAAAAATCAATTACTAAATAGTGTCAAAATTGACATAAAATAGTTTTTAAAACAAATATTATATTATTAATTGTTATTTTATTCCTAAAAATCTATGGTTCGGCCAAATGACTTAGATAAGGTTATATATATTAATAATAAACAACTTGGGGTTCGTTTGGCTGCTTATAGTAAGTTTATTAACCTTATAGTATAAGAACACAAGAAGACACGGTAAAAGTAAACTTATTTAACTTAATCTTAAATCTAAATGATAAGGTTAAAATAGGAACCTAAACTTGTCTAAATTCTATTGGATGAGAGGATTTAGACCCATCCCCACCTTAGCTTCTAAATATATCAATTTGAAGCTATTTAAAACTGAACATGACTTTATAATAAAATAATATTTTTAGTTTTCCCAAAGGTGCCCCTCTCCTCCCTTATAAAAGGGCACCTCCTCCCCCTCTTGCTCACACCACTTTGAGCCTTCAAGCTCGGCCAACCTCTGAAAATTCCTCATATCCACTTCCCTAGATACATCCTAGAGGTCCTGGTCTTCTTTAAAGACCGATTTTAGTGCCCTAAAAGGAGGTCTCAAAGAAGCACTTCAAAGAAGAGGTAATGTCTGTTACTGATTCTTTCATCTTTATTTATTCTTCCACTTCTTCTTCTTTAGTTGTTTCATTATAAACTAATAAAATCAGTATCACTCATATAATGATATGTTATTATAAGTATGAAACAACCCTATTTCACCATCTATCCATCCTACGGAAAAAGAAATCACCGCGCGTGCGTGCGTACGGAATACCGTCTCCACACCGTGGTGTAATATATTTTCCACCACCACCTTACTTGGATGGGTATAATGGTATAAATAATTACTATATATGAATATTATAAATTAATACTGATTCTTAAATATTATACATACACTCCAATACAATTCCACGATCATAGGAACGATATCATCACTCGTGTGTACGTACGGAATACCGTCTCCACGATGTGGTGCGACTCGTTCTAAATGATCTTCATTTCATAATGATTATATAAATGAATTTAATGAATGAATATGATATATATTACACTAATACCATTCTGTAAATGATGTATCTATAAGCTAAAGAGAAGAATAATAGTTTATTCGACAAGATACGCATAAGAACAAAAAGTTATAAACACCCGAATAACAAGTAGCAATGAAATATTACTACTAATAAGCTAAGAATATGACCATATATGATATCATAAAAATAAGTATGATTCTGTAATAAGTCAATAACAATATTTAAATCATTATATAGGAGTTTCGGACACTTACGAAGAAAAACGGACCTAAGGTATGGGAAATATCACAATCTCATTTTTATCCAAGATTGTTTATACTTTACTATTTACTTGGGTGTATTTTATCATCCAAATACATGTTTCCCCAATATTTAATATTATTTCCCTCCACCTACAATTTTTTAAATCCAATTTTACCCTTAGGTGAGTTTTTAGTAAAAGAAATGAAAGGAATCTTTTGTCATTTTTCGTACGAGGTACTTTTTGACTTTTCCGACAAAAGTACGAGAAGAATGTTTTTTTAACTTATACGGCATGAATGGATTTTTAAAACATTATTTCCAAGAAGATTCCTTTACAAGTTTTCAAGTTTATTTTTATTCAACTTCTTTTATTTTATAATTGTATGACATTTTAAGAAAGGAAAAGTGTTTTTGAAGAAGAAAAGATATTTTCCCCAAGAATGGAGTTCAAGTGTTTTATCAAAATTATTTTCCATCTAAGATAATAAAGGGTTATGTTTTTATCCCTATTATTACATTAATTTGATTATGTTGTGATGGAATTATATTTTTATAAATTCCTTTATCTTATATGAATTTTTTTATGATGTCACGATGTTTAAGATTCCCATTTTTATTACATGGGTAATGAAATGATGTATGATTTATGATTTTGTGGCACACATAAGAATGGTATCATTATGAGATGGGTGGGACCTATATCTCCCTCAAATTCAGTGGGTAAAAATTTTATATCTCATGAGATAGACATGGCTGGAATGGTAGGTTATACCGGTTCAGTGAAACAGGAATGAAACGAGGGTGACTCAGTTTAGAAAGGGACTTTGTCCACTAAGATAGTCTTGGCAATGAGTCTTGACTAACAAGAAATTATTCTCTATGATTATGTGTGTATGCCACAAAGTTTCATGTTTTAAGTTGTGATTATTGTGATTACATTTCACTGCCATGATTTATCCCATGTTATGAAATTATGATCTCTTTTGCAGGTTAAGATTTCCAAAAATTATGTGCTTATGTATACGATGTGATTGATATTTCTTTTGTTTACCCTTACTGAGAATTTTAGGTCACTATTTTGTATGTTTTCTTTCCTCATGTCAGGAAGAAGGTTATTAAGTAAGATATGCCAAAAGGGACTATAGATATGATGAAATAAATGGGAGACAATGTAGACGCTTTATGAACCAGTTGTTTATGTTTCCCAGTATCTAAAGACACTATACCTATACGGTCATTTCGTGGTTTTGTTATATGTTGTAATAAGTATGCTTCAATTTTGAAGTATTAACAATGTATGTAAAGTATGGGTCGTTATAGTTGGTATCAGAGGAAAGGTATAGTCAACCTTTGGAAACTAGGATGTGAAAGCCTTAGTAAGAACCCTAAGGATAAGTCTAAGCATAGAACACAATCTTAGTGTTTTAGAAATGGCCATGAATAACCTAGGATAAGACCTTAAGTGTGAAATTTTATTCTTGATTATGTGGTTTTCCTATTATAATTAGTGTTTCTCACACTATTCTTCTTGGTTTTAGTCAATGGCTGGAACCCAAAGGAATCGTGTTAATGCGGAATGCGATGGACAATGCAATGATTGTCCCCCTGAGCAACCAAACGTTATGGGAGCTGGAATGAAAAATATTGTAGCCATGTTCACACAACATTCTCAATCTATGAATCATGCAAGACTTCCAAACGACCAGAGGAAGGGGCAACATTCTGTTGAATCCTTCATGAGGTAGCGTCTACCTTCTTTCAGCGGGTCTACTGATCCATTAGTTGCTGAAGAATGGATTAGTACTACTGAAAAGATATTTTCAGTTCATCAATGTTCTGAACATGATAAAGCCATCCTAGCAGTGTATCGTTTGGAAGAAGATGTTGATCAATGGTGGAATCATATTAAGAATACGAGGCAAAGGGATGAAATTGAGTCCATGGAATGGGACGAGTTCAAGAACTTATTTTTCAATAAGTACTTCCCTCTTATTCTCCGAACAAAGATAGAGAAAGAGTTTCTTGAACTCAAGCAAAAGGATGATGAATCTGTTGGTACCTATGAAGAAAATATTACAAGACTTTCATGGTACGCTTCTGGTATTATTATCCGACCTGAGAGTAAGATCGATCGATTCTTTAGTGGCTTAAAACCAAGTCTTAGAAGGGCGTTATCCATAAGGGACTTCAATAGCTACGAGGAAATCGTTCGATGTGCTCTCAAAGTCGAGATGGAGATTGGAGTAACTCATCAGTCATATGGGTTCGATAAGAAGAGGAAAATGGAATTCAAAGGAAAATCTAAAGAGCACACTGAAAAGAAGATGAGCTTTCTCTTATGCTCAAAGTGTGGAAAGAAACATGGAGGGAGTTGTCTTAAAGGGACAAGTAAATGTTTCAAATGTGGAAAGGAAGGTCATCGGGAATTTGAATGTCGCGATGATGGGAAGAAGATGTCTAATGATGCAAACAAAGGAGGGGATATACAGAATGAACCTACTACACTTCAATGTTTCATGTGCAAGGAGATGGGTCATTATGCCAATAAATGCCCTAATCCAAGGGTTGATGATGATGGTCAACGTCAAAAAACTCTTAAGGCTAAAGACAAAGGAAAGTCACATGCAATTTCTATCAGCGATGTGGAGTACGATAACGATGTGGTGAAAGGTACACTTACCATCCAATCTAAAGTAGCAAATGTTTTATTTGATTCTGGATCCACCCACTCTTTTATTTCTGAAGAATTTTTTAAGGGTATCACCGTATTACCTCAACAATTAGATGTTGAGTTAGCTGTGACAACACCTAATGGCACAACAGTCGCATCAAAAGTTTATAATTCTTCTCCGATCGATGTTTGTGGGAAAGTGCTTCATGAAAATCTTGTGCTCCTTCCTATAGTGGAATTTGATGTGATTCTTGGCATGGATTGGATTTCTCTACATGGAGCTCATATCAATTGCCAAAGAAGGGAAGTCACATTTCATATTCCAGATCAATCTATGATCATCTATCGATGCAAGGATGAACATAACCTTCCAGTATAAATTTATTTCATTTCTGGGTATTGATTCCACTAAATGAAGGTTATTTATCTCAAATGGTTTGCGAGAAACTCACGATTAAGAATATTCCCATTGTACGGGAGTTTGATGATGTCTTTCCGGAAGAATTACCGGGTCTTCCACCGAATCGTGAAGTTGAGTTTTCAATAGATCTCGTACCAGGTGCTTTGCCTATTTCAAAGACACCTTATATAATGGACCCAATTGAGTTGTAGGAATTAAAGAAGCAACTCCAAGAGAATCTTGATAAGGGATTCATATTCCCTAGTGTGTCACTTTGGGGAGAACCTGTTCTATTTGTTAAGAAGAAAGATGGATCAATGAGACTCTGCATTGATTATCGAGAACTTAACAAGATCACTATCAACAACAAATATCCTCTCCCGCGCATTGATGACCTATTTGACCAACTACGCGGAGCTCAATACTTTTACAAGATTGATCTTTGTTTAGGGTATCATCAATTAAGGGTCAAAAGGGAGGATATACCAAAGACGACTTTCCGTACAAGGTATGGACACTATGAATTTATAGTGATGCCATTTGGTCTTACTAATGCCCCTACTATCTTCATGGATCTGATGAATAGAGTCTTTAGAGACTATCTTGATCAATTTGTGGTAGTCTTTATAGACGATATTCTTGTCTATTCAAAGAGAAAGGAAGAACATGAAGATCACTTGAGAATTATATTGAAGACTCTGAGAAAGGAGAAGCATTATGCCAAATTTACCAAGTGTGAATTTTGGCTTCAAAAAGTTGCATTTTTGGGTCACATAATCTCAAAAGAAGGGATATCTGTGGATCCAGCAAAAAAATAGGTTATTGAAAGATGGTCGAGACCAACAACAGTAACTGAGATCTGAAGTTTTCTTGGTTTGGCTGGATATTATCGACGTTTTGTGAAAGATTTTTCAAGATTATCTAATCCACTCACCAAGTTGACTCGGAAAGGAGTTAAGATTGTCTGGATGAAAGAATGTGAAGAGAATTTCAAGGAGTTGAAAAGAAGGTTATCCAGTGCACCTGTGCTCACACTGCCTTGTAGTGGAGAAAGGTTTGTGATCTATAGTGATGCATCCAAGAAGGGATTGGGTTGTGTTCTTATGAAAAATGATATGGTGATAGCTTATGCCTCACGACAGTTGAAAGTCCATGAGAAAAATTACCCAACACATGATTTGGAGTTAGTTGCGGTAATCTTTGCATTAAATATTTGGAGGCATTACCTTTATGGAGAAAGGTGTGATATTTATACTGATCATAAAAGTTTAAAGTATATTTTCACACAAAAGGAGCTGAATATGCGTCAAAGAAGATGGCTGGAGCTGATTAAGGATTACGACTGCTCAATCCATTACCACCCTGAGAAAGCAAACAAGGTGGTAGATGCATTCAGTCGACAATACCATGCTATTTTATCCATGATGAGGATCACAAAAGATCCAATATTTATGGATTTACAAAGGATGGATCTTGAAATTATAATGGAAGGGGAAAAATCTTATCTCTCTCAAATGAATGTTCAACCATCTATACATGTGAAGATTAAAGAGGCACAGAAAGAAGATGTCGAGTTACAAAAGAAGGTGATAAATGTTCCTAAATTCAACCTTGATTGTGATGGGATATTAAAGTTCAGGAATCTGGTTTGTGTCCCTCCCATCCCCGAATTAAAGGAGCTGCTGGATGAGGCTCATAGTTCTTAATTTTCTATTCATCCTGGAAGCATGAAGATGTATAGGGACCTGAAAGAGTGCTTCTGGTGGCATGGAATGAAAAGAGATGTTGCTGAATTTGTCTCTTGATGCTTGGTTTGTCAACAAGTTAAAGCTGGGTGACAGAAGTCTAAGGGGATGTTACAACCATTACCCATACCCGAATGGAAATGGGAAAACATCACTATGGACTTTGTCACAGGACTTCCTAAAACATCCAAAGGCAATAATTCCATTTGGGTCATAGTTGATCGTATTACAAAGTCTGCACACTTCATTGCTATTACAGAGGAATTCTCTCTAGATCAGCTTGCCAGGATATATGTAATGGAAGTGGTAAGATTGCATGGAGTACCACCTTCTATTATATCT
Organism: Viscum album; assembly: GCA_963277665.1. Classification (NCBI taxonomy): domain Eukaryota; kingdom Viridiplantae; phylum Streptophyta; class Magnoliopsida; order Santalales; family Viscaceae; genus Viscum; species Viscum album. Next base: position 1,170,223,679 of record OY728135.1, on the reverse strand, counting down.
GATCGGGATCCGAGATTTACCTCGACGTTCTGGAGAAGTCTTCAGCATACTCTGGATACAGAGTTGAGTTTCATCACTGCTTATCATCCTTAGACAGATGGTCAGTCTGAGAGAACAATTCAAACCCTAGAATATATGTTGAGAGATTTCTCTATAGATTTCGAAGGTGGTTGGGATCAACACCTACCTTTGGTGGAATTTTCTTATAATAATAGCTTTCACTCCAGTATTTAGATGGCTCCTTATGAAGCTCTCTATGGAAAGAAATGCAGGACTCCAACTTGCTGGGATGAAGTTGGGGAAAAAAAGCTATTAGGACCTGATCTCGTTGATGAAATGGCAGAAAAGGTCAGATCTATTCAACAACACATAAGAGCAGCTCAGAGTCGACAGAAAAGTTATGCCGACAACCGAAGAAAAGACCTAGAGTTTGAAGTGGGTGATAAAATGTTCTTACGAATATCTCCCTGGAAGAGGGTTATGAGATTTGGAAAGAAGGGGAAGTTGAGCCCTAGATATATCGGTCCTTTCGAAATACTGGATCGTGTTGGGAAGGTATCTTACCAGTTGGTGCTTCCACCGAATCTCTCTCAAGTTCACGATGTGTTCCATGTATCTCTCCTGAGAAAGTACATACCTGATCCTTCACATGCACTCAGCTCAGAAGTTTTACCACTGGAGCAAGATCTTTCTTATGAAGAACAACCGATAGAGAATCTGGATCGTAGCGAAAAAGTCCTACGAAACAAGACCACTCGATTGGTGAAAGTTTTATGGAGGAACCACCAATTAGAAGAAGCTACATGGGAGCTTGAGGATATGATGAGGGAGAGGTATCCTCATCTGTTTGTTACAAAGTGATGAATTTCGAGGGAGTAATTCATTTTTAGGGGGTAGAATGTAACAGCCGAGAAATTTATGTTATATAAATCATCAAAAGAATCTTTTTCAACACAACACTTGCTTGGCTTTCTTTACACGAAATCGCGATCTTCCTCGATAGCTTGCGTTGTACGCAATACCGAGTTTCACTAAACAACGATATGCTACTAAAATATTATTAAAACTAGCCGTTATGAATAGTAATAATTAACACATTTTGAAATTTTATAAATTTTATTTTTCAAAATGGACTTCATTTTTGGATTCGGAATATCGAAATTAGCCTAGGGTGAAATTTTGGTATTTTTCTGAAAACTTTCAATTTTTGATGAATAGTGAAACCACTAAGTGGTAGTTAAAAACTGAATTTTTCATAAAACTTAATTTTACCGCTTCTGTAAGTGAAATTTCAAATATCCGAGTGACACGGTTGATATCAGTAAGTAAAATGTGGTTCAATGAGATGAAAATAATTTTTTGGGGAATAGTAACTTTTTACTTTTTTTACCACTGTTAAAAGTAAATAGGGTAATTAAGGGTAAAAATTATATTATTATTACCCTAACACATGTCCTAATTCTATTGGTAAAGTTTAGTTCGACCAAAAACAAACTTAGTAATAAAATATGACCATTTAGGCCCACTTGGATTAGATTAGGACATTTATTATTAATTTATTTAAAGAAGGGTTAAAATAGTTAAAATCAATGTTTAATAAGTAAATAATTTTTAATATGGTGTTATACATAAGATAAATTCGACTATAAATATTAATTAGAAATATAAAACGATTTCCTAAATAATGGAATTTTATTTTTAATTTTTAGACATTAAATAATTTAATTTATTTATGACACAAAGATGATGCAGTAATTATCTTATTAATGAAATATTGACGAAATTAATGTTATAAACACCAAAATAAATGTAATTTGATACTTTTTATGAATTACAATAATTTTCTAGGTTAATATGACATGTTGGTATTTATTTAATTAACTTGGTTCTAACTAATAATTCTGTTATGATTTTCACAAAAATCAATTACTAAATAGTGTCAAAATTGACATAAAATAGTTTTTAAAATAAATATTATATTAGTAATTGTTATTTTATTCCTAAAAATCTATGGTTCGGCCAAATGACTTATATAAGGATATATATATTAATAATAAACAACTTGGGGTTCGTTTGGCTGCTTATAGTAAGTTTATTAACCTTATAGTATAAGAACACAAGAAGACACGGTAAAAGTAAACTTATTTAACTTAATCTTAAATCTAAATGATAAGGTTAAAATAGGAACCTAAACTTGTCTAAATTCTATTGGATGAGATGATTTTGACCCATCCCCTCCTTAGCTTCTAAATATATCAATTTGGAGCTATTTAAAACCGAAATTGACTTTATAATAAAATAATATTTTTAGTTTTCCCAAAGGTGCCCCTCTCCTCCCTTATAAAAGGGCACCTCCTCCCCCTCTTGCTCACACCACTTTGAGCCTTCAAACTCGGCCAACCTCTGCCAATTACACCTCTCCACTTCCATAGAGACATTATAGAGGTCCTGGTCTTCTTCAAAGACCCATTTTATTTCCCTAAAAGGAGGTCTCAAAGAAGCACTTCAAAGAAGAGGTAATGTCCGTTACTGATTCTTTCATCTTTATTTCTTCTTCCACTTCTTCTTCTTTAGTTGTTTCAATATGAAATAATAACATCAGTATCACTCATATACTGATATGTTATTATAAGTATGAAACAACCCTATTTCACCATCTATCCATCCTACGGAAAAATAAATCACCGCGCGTGCGTACGTACGGAATACCGTCTCCACGCCGTGGTGTAATCTATTTTCCACCACCACCTTACCTGGATGGGTATAATGGTGTAAATAATGACTATATATGTCTATTATAAAGTAATACTGATTCTTAAATAGTATACATACACTCCAATAAAATTCCATGATCATAGGAACGATATCATCACTCGTGCGTACGTACGGAATACCGTCTCCATGATGTGATGCGACTCGTTCTACGTGATCTTCATTTCATAATGATTATATAAATGAATTTAATGAATTAATATGATATATATTACACTAATACCATTATGGAAATGATGTATCTATAACCTAAAGATAAGAATAAGAATTTATTCGACAAGACATGCATAAGAACAAAAAGTTATAAACACCCGAATAACAAGTAGCAATGAAATATTACTACTAAGAAGCTAATAATATGACCATATATGATATCATAAAAATAAGTATGATTCTGGAATAAGTCAATAACATTATCTAAATCATTATACAGGAGGTTCGGACACTTACGAAGCAAAACGGATCTTAGGTAAGGGAAATATCACAATCGCATTTTTTATCCAAGATTGTTTATAATTTATTATTTACTAGGGTTTATTTTATCAACCACATCCATGTTTCCCCAATATGTAATATTATTTCCATCCACCTACAATTTTTTAAATCCAATTTTACCCTTAGGTGAGTTTTTAGTAAAATATATGAATGGAATCCTTTGTCGTTTTTCGTACGATGTACTTTTTTACTTTTCCGACAAAAGTACGAGAAGAATGTTTTTTTAACATATACGGCATGAATGGATTTTTAAAACATTATTTCCAAGAATCATCCATTACAAGTTTTCAAGTTTATTTTTAATCAACTTTATTTAGTTTATAATTGTACGACATGTTAAGAAAGGAAAAATGTTTTTGAAGCAGAAAGGATATTTTCCTCAAGAATGGAGTTCAAGTGATTTATCAAAATTATTTTCCATATAAGATAATAAAGGGTTCTGTTTTTATCCTCATTATTACATTGATTTGATTATGTTGAGATGGAATTATTTTTTAATGAATTCCTTTATCTTATATGAATTGTTTTATGATGTCACGATGTTTAAGATTCCCATTTTTATTACATGGGTTATGAAATGATGTATGATTTATGATTTTGTGGCACACATAAGAATGGTATCATTATGAGATGGGTTGGACCTATATCTTCCTCAAATGCATTGGGTAAAGATTTTATATCTCATGAGATAGACATGGCTGGAACGGTAGGTTATACCGGTTCAGTGAAACGGGACTGAAACGAGGGTGACTCGGTTCAGAAAGGGACTTTGTCCACTAAGATAGTCTTGGAAATGAGTTTTGACTAACAAGAAATGATTCTCTTTGATTACGTGTGTATGCCACAAAGTTTCATGTTTTAAGTTATGATTATTATGATTACATTTCACTGCCATGATTTATCCCATGTTATGAAATTATGATCTCTTTTGCAGGTTAAGATTTCCAAAAATTATGTGCTTATGTATACGATGTGATTGATATTTCTTTTTTTTACCCTTACTGAGCATTTGAGCTCACCCTTTTGTATGTTTTCTTTCCCCAGGTCAGGAAGAAGGTTATTAAGTAAGATATGCCAAAAGCGACTATAGATATGATGAAATAAATGGGAGACAGTGTAGAAGCTTTATGAACCAGTTGTTTATGTTTCCCAGTTTCTAAAGACACTATACCTATACGGTCCTTTCGTGGTTTTGTTATATGTTGTAATAAGTATGATTCAATTTTGATGTATTAACAATGTATGTAAATTATGGGTCGTTATAATTTGAGATTGGGGAACATCAATCATCAAGACAGGGAAGAGATATAAAAGATGAATATAGTCATTTTTATCCCTAATCTAAAGCGTGAACTATAAAATACATGAGACGCTTTCATTTGACAGAAACTGGTCTTCATTTTCTAATGAAAAAATAAGAAAAGAGCATAAAATCTCTTTTACCTCAATCATATATAGGTCTGTGGCCTAATAAATGTTGCTGGAACACATAGAGAAATATAATTTATTCTTTTCAATGAAGATTATAGAAGAATGTCATGTCTGGTCATTATACACAGTAAGCTACAAGTTCTTGATTGCATGAAAAGTTATCGTCAAATTGATGAGAATGATACTGTATGGAAGATCAAATTCCTACGACCTGAAAATGAAGGGGAATAAACATCCATTGAATTTGAAAATTACCTATAGAATAATGAGATACAACATGAGGTGGTAGCTATGATAACTCTGAAGAAAAATGGAGTTTTTGAGTGCTTGAATTGACAGTAAAAAAACATGGATAGAACTATGTTGATTGAGATTCATATTCCTCAAAATTACTGGAAAGAGTAACTACAAGATTCAATGTATATTCAAAATCGAACAGGGCTATATATTGGTGACAAAAAGATATCATATGAATTTTGGCATGGAAGGAACCCCCCTTTGAAATATTTTTTTGTGTTTTTAGAATAAAATTTTTTATGAGAAACAAAGAAAGAAATCAATGGATGTATAGAGACAATGCAGACAAAGGAATATTTCATGGATACTCAATGAATAGAAATTCAAACAAGTGTTTCAATAAGCGCTTGGGAAGAATTGTGGAAATAAATGATGTAAAGATCATTGATGAGAAAAACATGAATGATTTAAGGAATTCATATGCTGATGTGATATAATATAAGGAAGAATGTTAACATGGAAAAAATGATAATACTGATGTAGAGGATGGTTGGAAAAACTCTTAGGAGTCACATCATGATGTAAAATCTGAAAAGGAATCGGAAGAGGAATATATAGGTGGAGAAAATTATGTTGAACCCCAAAGGATAATTCAAAGAGAATAGATTGATTAGTCTAACATTATCGAGGATTGGAATACACCTGTAGGGAAAAAGAGAATGATAAATAATGCACAATATGTTTTTCTATCTTTTTTGGAACCATCCTCATTTGAAGAGGTTTTAAAGGATTAGTTATGGGTAAAATAAATAAATGAAGAGTTAGATAAGATTGAAAAAATAAGACATGGGATATTATCAAAATACACAATAATCACAATGTGATTGTTACAAAGGTAATTTTCAAGACAAAAATTGATGGGCAAAGAAATGTGATCAGAAATAAGGTTCTCTTGGTTTATAAGGGATATTCACAAATAGAAGGTGTTGATATTGAAGAGAAATTTTCTCTAGTATTGAGTCTAGAGTCATGCAGACTATTTCTTTCCATGTAAATCCAAATAGGCTATAAAGTGTATCAAATGGATGTTAAGACAACATTCTTAAATTTGGCACTGAAAGAAGAGGTATACATTGAAAAACCCATGGATTTATTTCATGTAAATGATGAACTAAAAGTTGGAAAATTAATGAAAGATCTATATGGTCTGAAACAAGAACCACATGCATAGTAATCTCAGTTGGAATCTTATCTGAGAAAGCATGAGTTTAATAGATGATGAGTGGATCACAATAACTATGTGAAGATTTTTCAAAAGGATCAGTTCATGGTATTGGTATATGTGGCTGATATTATTTTTGGTGGAAGCAGACTTGGATCAGTGGATAAATTATCTAATCAGATTATTTTAGAATTTGAAATGTCCTTGATTAGTGAAGTCACATACTTTGTTGGGTTCTAGGTGATTCAGAATAAGGATTATAGTATATTTTCTTAGGAAACATATGGAATAAGGCTTCAAAATAAATTAAATATGCATGATTCATAACAAATTTAGACTCCTATTGCGGTTGGAAAAAACATTAGGAAGCATGACGATGGGACTTCTGTGGATCACACCATGTACAGAAGATTCATTATAAGCTTAATATAGGCGACGACGATACAACCAAATATTGTATGTGAAAATTTCCTTGTGGCCCACCTTTAGAGTAATTCAAAGAAAGAACATATTGTGGAATTGAAAATAATCATGAGATACATTCATGGTACACATAATAATGCGCTATACTTAGCTGTAGGAAGAGATAATGAACAATATTCTTCTTTAGATGCTGACTCAGTTGGAGATGTGGTTGATAGAAATTCCACCAATGATGGGGAATTAAATATTGGGGAGAAATATGTGGGATTAATGAGAAATAAATAGGAAATTACTTATCTTAGTACTACCAAATCTGAATATATATTTGATACAAAGGCATGCACTCAGTTACATTTGATGAAATAGTAACTGATTGGCATATATGATGAGGTGAAACAACCAATGGTGATTTATTATGATTACAAGATCATAATTGATCTTACAAAGAAATATTTTCAGTATTCTCATATGAAACATATTTAGATCATATATCACGTCATCATGAAAAATGTTGAACAAGGCATGATCAAAATAGACCATGTGGGAACCGATGTACAAGTGGTTAACATTATGACTAATCCACTGTCAGTGGATGTGTTTGAGAAACATCAGTTGACACTTGCTGTTCAGACACCTCCCTGTGTATAAGGAGATTACAATATTTCCCTCTCCCCAGTTGTTTTAACTGTTTTTAATCTATTTGTGGAAATGTTGTAGGTTTATGGGAGACATACTATCTAGGGGGAGAATGATTTTTTACTCTACAATTTAAGATTCTGTTTATTGGATTTATTGTCTATGGGGGAGAATGGATAAATATAATGGAAAGTGGTATGTTTTTTTCTAGATACAAGAATGAAAGATAATAAAAAATATGGTGGAAAAAAAGAATGAGAAGTCAATTCATGTCCTCTCTCTTTTTTCTACACCGAGCATTTCCCATATAGACTTAGAGTGATAGATGAGTTGTTTCTTGTAGGTTCATGTATTTATCGTGGCGGGGGAACATCAGTGAATTCATCAGGAGGTTTCCAACACACCTAAAGGGGGAGATTTTTGGAAATAAGACTTTTCGTTGATAATAATGGTGTTTGGTTTGTGTTTTTTTTCAATATGCACATGGATGACTAGGGAGTTCAAAAAGAATGAGGTCATACATTTGAGGCTCAAAGCAGTATTGAAGGTGGCGTAGTTTCCCAGTGCTTCCCAAACTTTTTGCCTCAAAATCTAGAGTTTGGTATTGGAAGACAATGGTTTTAAAAATTTGAGTAAATTGTATGAAAAATGAAAAAGAAAATAGGAAAAATAAGGGAACCACATATCTCATAACATGGACTGTGTACCCTGTTCTGGGAATGGTTTCTAGCTGCATTCCATGCACTGGGAATAGTACACAGAGTGGTGCGTAGAACATAAAATGGTTTGCATCAATGGTACACAGTGAAGGCATGTGGTATGTGTAATTATGAAAGATATAAGGATTTATGTGGTTTGAAAAACAGGAGCTGTATGTGGCGAAATCCAACTATATGCAGATAGAGTTCAGTATACAGTGAATATTTTCCCAGGTTGGAAATTTGGGTAAATATTATTAGAAAAATTTTCAAAGTTATGTTCCTATATAAGGACTATTAATCCCCTTCTTTAGGGAGTTGGATTAGTGATTAAAATGTCAAGAAGAAATCTTGTAAAGTCTAAAGTGGTTTGTGAAGGAGAAGACGATATGTGGAGAGATCCATCTGCGTATGTAAAATAGTCCATAGAAGAAAGTGTAGTTTTCCGAGGAAGCTCTCGCAGTACGTGATAGTGAATGGCATCACACATTATAGGTAAGTACACAGATAATTTTAGCAGTACACAATGTAGGGAATTTCATGGAGTAGGTATGTTCATAGAGAAGCTGGACAATATGTATAAACAATAGTGGTATGTGGAGGAGGTGTTCTGCGTACCATACCCGGAACCCAGTATGTGGAACACCCATGAATCCAAAAATTGACGAAATTAGTTTGTGAAATTAATTTCTATAACATATAAGTGTACATTAAAATAATTTAAAACTATAGGTGATTATGGGATTTCAACAGATAATCCATTTATAGTTGAGGATGGATGATTTAATGCTAAACCATTGAAGCGACCATCAAGTCGATAAAATAAATAAAGATTCATACAATGCAGTGAGAAAGGGGGGGATTAGCAAAAGTGATGTGAGGGATGTAGTGTGTTATCACTAAAACCATGTAATGGAAGTGCACCTGGCACATATCAACTTTTCTAAACTCTTATAATCCACAACTTCTGAAGATTAGTGGTTTTTGGTGGGATTGAAACACAGTCAGTGTATGATCCTTAGACGTATCCCTTAATGGTGAACCATGCTAAATTGATGTGTCATTTCTTTGAATGTTATTGTTTTTTCTTCACTTCCTCTTCAGACAGGTTTAATAGGTTTCTACCAATGTGGCAACAAGATCGATCAGTTGAAAATAAAAATTTGACACCCTCATTCAACCTCCCTTATAAGGGTGTTCTGAGGTTCTTCAAATTATTGATTGTTAAATCAGGTTACTATTATAAATTGACATCCACTGCCACATATCAATATTATATTTTATTATCTAAGGGGTTCCTAGATCTTCTAAAGTATTTATTTCAGATCACGATACCACAAAGTTAGGGTGATACCCGATAATATAACATATAATGATTTTATGAGTAGGTACGACATCAATGTGTATTGGGTAATTTTCTCAGTCTAAAAAAACAACAATATTTATGTCCTTTATTAATATATTTTTCCATCAGTATATCAATTATTTTTTTGGTGATTTTTTGGAAAAATTCCTCATGTATTTAAAGAAGATGTAAGATCTTGTGTAGCACCTAAAAAACATTTTAAGTTCAATATGGGATCATTTGATATATTTCATGCTTTGGAAGTGTCATTTTTATATTGATCATGTACACATATTGGGGAATAATATATTATTTGTGGGTGTATCTATTGACCCTCAAAAGTAGAGTGATGTGTTATTTAGAACATATCGTCAATTATTGTGGTTTTTGAAGCTTTGTCTACTTGATATGATGTTATTTATAACATCAAATTATTTTGGAAAATAAATTTAATATTGAATGAATGAAACACTGTGTCTCTACAGAACACCACTTCATTATAACCTACCTAGTAACCATTATTTTTCCACCTTTGTGATTTTAATTTTGAATAACTGATATACACAGTTGTGTTAAGTATGATATTAAGACTCTGATAAGAAAAACTTATTTTTTATGAATAGTAACATACTATTATTAATAGTAATTAATATTAATTAATATAAAATAATCCAATATAAAAACTCCACCCATGAATGTATAAATAGAATTTAACATCTTAAAAGTGAATAAATGATCATAGTATTAGTATTGGTATATTTGTATGTCATAAATATTTTAATTAAAATTTTATTATTAATTTAATAATATAAAATGGAAATGTATCTTCATAAAATATAATCATAATTTTTTTATTTTTTTATGATTATGAGATAATTTTAAGGGACCTTGATTAATTTTTCAAGGTGTTATAAAACGAGTTATAGTTTTAATGTAGTTTTTTTGAATAAATTATAATTTTATTGAAAATTATATTAAAAATATTTAGAAAGTTATATTCAAATAATGGAGATCATTTTTAAATTCTACACATCAAAAAATGGTTAGGGTTAATTTTTGGGATTTTTCTAAAATACTAGAATTTTGGGTGAACAGTAACATAAAATAATTTACGATAAATACTAAAAACATGATTTATTTGTTCGTAAGTGATGTAAGGCTGATTTAAGACCACTATATTATAAATACCATGAATATATTACTATTATTGGTAACAAGAATTATTATTATTGGTTGTCTTTTGAAAAATAATAAAATAATAAGTAAAACATTGGGAAAGCCCTCCTCTCCTCCACAATAACCCCCCCCCCCCCTCACTCCCTCTTCTCTTCACTCCTCTCAAGACTTTTTCCATGTCAATATTATGCAAAAATATCATCCCCCACGTCCATAAGCCCTTTGTCTCATAAAAATACCAAAACCATTCCCCTGATAAGGCTCTCAAGTAAGATCACTTCAATTGGCAACTTCCTCATTTCATTTCATTTATTTATGGTTTATTTCAATTATTTATCTTTCTTAAACTCCTTTCATTCAAATTTTCTGATTAATAAAGTAACCAATAGGTTCTTTAATGTTGTTATTATAATATAATAATTCAACATCATCTATCATTTTCTATCCATTTATACTAGAAATGAAAACACCATCTGAGATGTGTTAATTTAACACATTTGAGGATGATGGGTCTTCAATTTCTAGTAACATCTAAACTTATGGTCACAAAACCAATTTTATGGTTGAACGAGACTAAAATATATATATTATAACTTATTTATGTTTCTTTAATCGTTTTTTATACATGAAATTAATTTACAAATCAAAATTATTTTGTTGTGATCAAGAACCGCCAATTAACACAAACAATTGTCATTATTGTTTTATATAATTATTCAGCTTCATGCACCAAAACCAAATGAATTTTATAAACATGTAATCTTATTTTTGTTCACCAATAACATAAAACTTATATACTGATCATCCATTCTCATTCTACAGGTTTATCTGTGCATGAATATATGTAAACCAATCATGAAAACAAATGAAGAAAGCAATCCCAAATAATAAAATTGAATATATTGTCAAATATAATTGTCAATAATAAACCTAAATAAGGTTATAATAAATCAATTAAATGTAGAGTATGTTCTGTAATCATTAATTTAGGAAGCTAAATTTAATTATTCAGGTCATTAAGATCAACTGAAGAACACCTTCTGACTTAATGTATGGGTTTTCTACATGAACCTCAATTTTCATTCAGGTAACTTTTATGATCTAATTACCTAAATTAAATTCTTATTAATTAATATAAACTCTTAATAAATTATGTTTTTATGTACTGTATATGTGTACCAACCATAATCCTACCTTCATCTGTAACTCCCCCACTACAGAAGCCCAGAGTCGGTGCATTATTATGTATCATTGGCATGATAAAAAAAGATCGAGTCTCGAAAGACCAATTAGTTTAGTAGCCTTGGAAGTACTAGATACATTCATAAGGCTTACATTACATCATAAAATGGAAAACTACAACAAAATTGTTCCCATATACAACACTGAGATCCCATATACTATCCCTGCTGGAAAGTCATAATATACTTCTTTGCATCCTGGAAAAAATAAAACATAGAAAGGGGTGATCTTAGATGCTCATTAAGGAGAACAATATAGTGGAAACATTCATAAATAAGCATAAAAATTTAAGGCAATGTATTAGACTAGAACAAAAGACTTTTAAACATGAACTTCATTAAAAAAATGGAAAAGATAAAATCAAATAATTACATTTACTTATTCACATGGATATTATACAAGTCGAATAATCAGATGCAATATCAATAGCCACTTTCATTATAATGAAATGCATATTTCCAGACTTTCATAACCACATAATCAAGTCTTTGTGTCAAGAATACAAATAATATTTTGTCAAGACCCTGTGCCAAGACACTAGTTTGTCTCATGATACCTACCGATGCATCGAGGAGATATATTGGGCTTCACCCGTCCCTTTCTAAGTCCAACGCATTCCTCATACAAAATGTTTGAAACATAACATAAACATTCGTATTAAAACTAGCACATGAAATGTCAATACTTTATCCACAAATCATGAATGTTATAAAAATAGTGCATCCATAGTCAGAAATAACTCATGCAATACAATATGGAAGATTGTATTGTAACATATTAACCTCAATCGAGAATAATTAAGGATATTGACATAAATGAAAATAATCATCAAATCTATTTGAGAGAAATATCCCCCTTTTTCTTGAAAATATTTAGAAGTCACACTATTTATCAAGAGGCCATTTAAAAATAGATTTTAGAATCAAAGTGTCTCATACCACATTGAAACTTTTAAAATGAATTTTTATTTTAAAAAATTAATTTCCATATAAATTAAACCTTAAAACCATTTTTGAAACATATACATTAATGATAAAGATTTAGAAGAATAAATTTTTAAAACATTTAAAATGTTATTTTAGTTATAGTTAATATCCATATGAGAGACGCTAGAATACAAATAATTGAGGAAAAAAAACTTTATAATACCATGAGAATGAAGGATAAAATTATATACAATGTCAAAGGACATTATATACACCATATAAAAGTGAATTGGTGCATAACAACAAAGAAGCCTCAAAGGAATGTAAATTGAGATGAAATCTCTTATAAAGACAATATCCTTAGTTATAAGATAAATAAATGACATAATTATGTGTGAAAAATATAAATACCTTAAATATCATTGGATATTCAATGTAAATAAATCAGAGGATATTCACACATATACTTATAAAAACAACACCAATGACTTGGATGTTTAACTCAATGAACGAAAATTGAGTTAAGATCATGTTTATATGAATGACTTGAAAAATTATCAATTGTTTGATTATGTGTATCAAAATTATATCCACAAAAATGAGTGTGTAAATTACTACATAAATAATAAATAGTGGTTCCACACACAATCATGTAGTAAAATAATCAATGAAGTATGCCTAAAGCCCACTGAGTGGAAATTGAAATTTGAAATTCCCTTACCGATTTGGTAACTCATGAAACATACAACTCATGAAAGAATGATCATAGAATGTAGATGAAAATAATAATAAATTAATTTATATTACACCAATAATAAAATCATGGACAATACATATGCCACACAAATGTAAATAGTATCCAATATATCATGAATCTCACAGGAATAAAAAGTGAGAAGAAAAACCATTACTTTATTGTAATCAATAGAGTCGTAGGTCCAGAAGTTATTAACCACCAAATGAATCATAGAATACCATGAATATTAAGAGAATCATGATAACATATATCAAATGGTAGTACACAATACACCACATGCAACAATAAGTGGCGAACAATGGAAATCACACAGAATTGAAAGTGAGATAAGAAACCCCTTACCTTATACTTTTCCTTGGTAGAGGGTAGGTTAACCTCTTGTATAATAGTGAAATAAATATTATTAAATTATAATATAATCGTATACATTAATATGAAATAATATATTATGTTTCAATATTGATTTGTTAATAATATTTTAGTATTATCGTCGTTTCAGATGTTAACTGATTCGTTTTCCTTTATATGATTGGTTACGTAAGTAATGTTTGTTATAGATAGGGTGTATAATATTCATATTCAGAATGATATTAAGTATTTAAACATTTTTTTTAATCATTCAATGAAAATTATTATTGAATTGATATGATGGAGAATGAATCTCATCACGTTCGCCGAGACGGTAATCCGTACATACGCACGAGCGCAAATATCATTCTTTTGATATTAAAATAATATATAATTAGATGGTATATCATATATACAGAATAATTATAATTTTATATTTATTATTTAAATCAATTATAAATCATTATTGTAACCATAAAAACAATAATTTATTGAATGACAATTACACCACGACGTGGAGACGGTAAGCCGTACGTATGCACATATGGTGACACGTCATTCAATGGACGAATAGAATAATGAATATGGTTTTACCATATTTATAAGAACATATTAGTTTATATAAGATACTGGATTTAATATTATATAATAGAAGCCACAAATAAAGGTGAAGTGGAAGAAGAAAGTAAATTGAACGAGGTGATGAAATATTTATCTCTTCTTCAGGTTCTTCTTTTTTATTTGATAAAAAATGATCCTTATGTTGTCTTTATGAGTAAATGAAGGCCTCTAAGATTAAGGGATGATAGTTGAGAGGGTATTTTGGCATGGGTTGGTTGTTCCAAATGGCTTTGACGGTTTGAATTAGAGGGAAGGGGAGTGCCCTTTTATAATAGGGGTGAGGGGCACCTTAGGAAAAGCTAGAAATATTATTTTATAATAAAATCATATTCGGTTTCTAATGGCTCCAAAATGAATTATTTAAATTTTATGGTGGTTATGGGTCGAAAACCAATCAACCAATAGGTTTTAGACCAGTTATGGTTAATATATTAACTTTATCATTTAGATTTAACTCTTAGTTAAATAGTTTGACATTACCATGTCTCTCTGTATTTCTATATTATATGGTTAATAAAATTACTATAAACATACAATATTACCTCAAGTGGTAAATTATTGACATATATAATATTATTAAAGACCTTTGGCAGAACCTTATATTTTTATAAATATAATATCCATTATTAATATAATATTTGTTTTACAAACTCTTTTATTTCATTTTTGACAATATTTGGTATTTTGTTTTTTCTAAATTCATAATAGCATTATTACTTCAAAAAAAAATTTATCTAAGAAACCCTAAAATGTCATGTTAACCTATAAAATTAGTTTAATTCATAAAAATTGTAAAAGTACATTTATTTGGATATTTATAATATCAATTAGTTTAATATTTCATTAATCAGGTAATTACACCATCATCATTATGTCATAAATAAATTAAATTATATAATGTATAAATATTATAAATAAAATAAAATTATGTATTAAATATTTTTAGATTTTTAATGAATATTTATATTTGAATTTATCATATGTATAACCCTATTATAAAAATATTTTATTTATTAAACATTGATTTTAACTTTTTTAACACTTCTTTAAATAAAATAATAAACAATTTCCTAATCTAATCCAAGATGACATAAAGGATCATATTTTACTCATAAGGTTGTTTTTTGTCTAATTAAACTTACCCAATAGAATTAAGACATGTTTTATGGTAATAATAATATCATTTTTTACCCTTAATATCCCTATTGACTTTTAACTGTGGTAAATAAAAGTAAAAAGTTTCTATTCACCAAAAATTATTTTCATCTTATTGAACCAAATTTTACTTACTTATATCAACAATTTCTCTCGTAATTTTTAAATTGAACTCACAAAAGAGGTAAAATTTTGTTTTGTGTAAATTTGCAAATGCTCCATGAAGGTGTGTAAAAGATGGTAAAAAGTTCGATAAAATTTTATACATATAATTTTATTATAAAATGACACCAATGAATTACATTTAACTTATATAGGTATTATACATATATTTTGACTAAAAATAAATTTAAATAAAATATATAATTAATTAAATAAAAAGTCGGTTTTAAACTATAACGTAGTGTTTTTCACTATTCATCAAAAATTGAATGTTTTCCGAAAAAGACCAAAAATTTTCTCTAAGATAATTTTTATATAATTAATTCAAAAATGAATTTTATTTTACCATAATCCAAACATATAAGTTTCATTGATTAATATAATATTAATTCCAGTTGGCAAAACCGAAAAGTAGGTTTTTAAAAAGTAAAAACTATCAAAAGATTGACATGTGTTTATGCCAAATTTAAATGTGAAATTACATATAATAACCTAAATTGTATTAAATCATAAAAATATAATCTAATTATTCTTCCAAACCATTCAAATAAATAATTTAACACTATAAATTATTTTGGTTAAAAAAATTCAATTAAAATTTAATATTTTTCAGTATTCATCAAAATATAAAAGTTATTAGAAATGTACCAAAGATTTATCCAAAATAAATTTTTATGTCTTGATTCTAAATAATAATATAATTTAATTAAATTGAATATATAAAAGTATAAAATATTGGTTTTAAAAAGGGTTTTCCATTAAATGGTGGTAAAATTGCATTTTTTTTGAAAAACACTTCTTTTATCTGAAAAATTGAATTTGTTTTTATATTATGTCTAAGAAAAACATAATATGGATTCTAAAATTATATAGAGTATATAAAATTCAAAATTAATTTAATACTATTCATAACCACTTTTTAATGACTAGTTTGGTATGTTGTGGTGTGCTCAAACGTGGTGTTGCGTGTTGCACAAACTATTGAATTACATTAAAGAAAATAACTTACTATGAAATCATGGGGTGTTACATTCTTCCCCCCTTTTAGATATTTCATCCAATACATTTTAAAATTGTTCTTGGGAACTTCATTGAAAGTCCCACATCAGCATAAAAGTCAATAAAACTATCTCTTTAAAATAAAAAAAGAGAAGTACAAAGGTCACCCAAGATAAGCCACACTACGATTCCATGTAGGAAAACATGGATATGGAAGATAAAGTAAGCATAAAGTTTTCGTGGAGAGTGATACAAAAAATTATTAGGAGAAAGTTAACAATATGAAAACCACAAACTTGTGATGAGATAAACGCTCATTAGTTTTCTACTAGCAAAAGTAAATGGACAATGTTTTTTTGTTTTAAGTTCCATTTCATAAAGTTGAGGAATGTATTTATGAGATTGACAAAGACCATAAAGAGATATACTTACTCTTTAAGTAGAGTTTAATCCTCTAATAAATTTCTACCACTAACTTTTTTTTTCAAATGATGAGTATTCAAGATGACTTGGCCACAACTGAAGAGCTTGAATCAACTTCTAGAGAATCACATAATCCAAAAAGTATAAACTATATATATTTACCTTGTCTTTAGAGATTAACCAAAACCAAAATGTTTAGTACAAGATAAGATGATCCCAAAAAAGGATAATCCTTTAGAAAAAGAAATACTTATCTTAATTTTTAAAATTAAACCAACAATACCCAAAGATCAATAAATACCATTCAATACAAAATTGTCCTTAAAATCCATCAATATAATCCAAACTAATATTGAAACCCAAAACATAGAAGTATTTCATTACGCAGTATTCCACATTAAATTGTATTTCCAAATAACATAGAATAATCTTAAAGTCATATACTTAAAAGTAATTAACCTAATCACATATTCTCTATGATATGTTAATCATTTACATAAATAACCCAAATCGGTATAAATCCAAAATAAAAACATAGATAAAAATCCACCATTACTTATCAAATGAAATCCCATAGTATTCTGTTTTCCTTAGGCATATATTATTTCCAACAGAGTGAATGTCTTCAAAAATAACACTTCTCACTTAATCCCCAAATCATTTTCATGTACTAAGGGTATCCATTTTATAAGACATAAGATCCCAAATCAACTTATTATTGGTCAATAAGATCATTTAACTAAAAATAATTAGTTGCACTAACCAGGGATTTCACGTAGCCCAGTGGTATGCGATAAATCGTAATCGTACTATGGTTGTGGGTTTGATTCTTATAGCTTTGTCTGACGCGACTAGTTTTCACACGGTCTGCAAGTTTCCCTTTTCAAAAACTATATTTCATAACATTCCCGAAATGAGATAAATTCATCTAAAAAACTATAACATAATTTCACCACAAATGTTATCTCATACCTCGCATTTTCATCCAAAAATTTAATAACATGTAATTGCCTCAAATTCAAGGATCATATAAACCCCAATGGTTATTTATAACTATTTCAAAAATATAAAACACAATTCTTCTTAAAATAGGATTTTCATATAATAAATTGCAGGGTTACACATAAGAGAAAAGTATCCAAAGTAATCTCGTCAACAAAGAGAACTAATACTTTTAAACATTTCACCATCTATTTGCTTCCACATAGGTTCTTCCTTGACCAAGGGGTTATCCTATAGAATAAGGCATTAACTCGGGTAAGGCCAAGGTCCCCTAAATTTATGGAAAATGACTGTAAATGGATTCCTGGAATCATTTTTATTTTCTTCCATAGTACTTTTAATTTATCCTCAGAAATTATTTACTTTATGTCCTTCTTTCCCACACATAAATCATTTCTTTGTTCCATTGAGACACTTCCCTAGGTGTCTTTTTCCACATTTCCTGCATGTTGGAAATTGAGCTTTATTTTCTCCATGGTCTCCTCGGCTGGAGCTCTTATCATTCACCTACTTTCTCTTCTTTGTTGAGTCCAGGAGTTGGTTAATATATATTTTATTGATCATATTTTTGTAAAACTGATTCTGCATGAATATGATATATTTTACACCTATCAACAATCCATTCTGTTGCTTGTTTCCTCCCTCATTCCGACCTTATAAATCATGTTTAATGTTACTATGACTTCCCTGGAATCCAGCCATTGACTAACACTAGAAAGTATAGTGTGAGTCACAAAATCATTTTGATAATATCATAACACCTTATTTTAAATCTAAAATGCCTTAGGATTAATGATGGTTATTTATTGTCATCTTATATTAAAATCCTTCAAATTGTTTTGTAATGAAAATGTGAATTATCCTAAGCATATCCCGAGGGTGTGTCGTAACCAAGAGTGCAACAAGGCCCATTTTCGTGCACCAGTTCCCATTTGTGTCTAGCTCAAAGCATTGTTTTCGGGTTTTACCCCTAGGTACATTTGTGCTAGAGCCTCCTCTACCTGATCATATCCAAACAGGGATGTATTTCTGGGAAAACTCAAAAAATCTCTACAATACCAAAATTTTAGGATGTTCTTATATACTAATCATCAATGTCTATTTTAGGGCTATGTGTTCTAATCAGAGTTTATCTAAATCTAGTCTCCAAGTTTTGCGCTAAAACTCCTTTAATACCATCGATAACACCACAAACCCAAAATCCAAGAGTCATTTCATTATTACATATCATTGGCATGATAAAAAAAGATCATGTCTGGAATGGTTGATAAGTTTATAGGCCTTTTATGTACTAGATACATTCATAAGGTTTACATTACATCATTAAATGGAATACTATAGCAACATTGTTTCCAAATACAATAGTGATATCCCTTAGAATATCCCTATAGACCAGTCATAATATACTTCTTCGCATCCTGGAAAAAATAAAACATAGAAAGGGGTGAGATCAGATGCTCAGTAACGAAAACAATATAGCAGAAACTTTCTTAAATAAGCATAAACATTTAATGCAATGTATAAGAAGAAAACAAAATCCTTTTAAACATGAACTTCAGCATAATATGGAAATGATAAAATCAAATAATTCCATTTACTTATTCACTATGATATTCTACTAGTCAAATAATCACATGCAATATCAATAGCCACTTTCTTAATGATGGAATTCATAATGCCAGACTTTCATAACCACATAGTCAAGGCCTTGTGTGGAGACTACAAATAAGATTTTTCCAACGCCATGTGCCAAGACACTAGTCTGTCTCATTAGACCTACCGAAGCATCAAGGAGCTATAGAGGGATCCACCCATCACTTAATAAGTCCAATGCATTCTTCATATGAAAAGAATGAAATATAACATAAAAATTCATATTAAAACTAGTATACGAAAAGTCAATACTTATTCCAAAAACCATGAATGGTATAAAAATAGAACATCCACAGTCAAACATTACTCATTCATTACAATATGGAAGATTTTATTGAAAATAATTAACCTCAATTGAGGATAATGAAGGATATTGACATAGATGAAAATAATCAACAAGTCTATTTGAGAGAAATGTCCCCCTTTTTTTTGAAAACATTTAAAAGTCACACTATTTTCCAAGAAGCCATTTAAAAATTGATTTTTGAATAAAAGTTTCCCATAACACTTTTAGTATTTCAAAATTTATTTTAATTTTAAAACATTAATTTCCATATAAATAAAACCTTAAAACAATTTTTAAAATAGGGACATTAATAAGGAAGATTTAGAAGTATAAATTTTTAAAACATTTAAAATGGAATTTTATTTCGAGTTTCTACCCAAATGAGATACACTTGAATATAAATAAATGAGGTAATAAAAACATTATAATACCATGATAATAAATGATTTTATTATATACTATGTCAACGGACAGTATATACTGCATATACAATTTAAATGGTGCATAACAACAAATAAATCTCAAAGGAATGAAAATTGAGATGAAATTTATTATAAAGACAGTATCATTAGGTAAAGTATAAATCAATGACATAATTATGTGTCACAAATATAAATAGACTCAATGTTATTGGATATTCAATGTAAATGAATCATAGGACATTCACAAATATTCTTGTAAAAACAATCCAATGAATTGGATGTTTAACTCAATGGACAGAAATTGAGTTAAGATCATGTTTATATCAATGAATTGAGAAAATATAAATGGAGTGATTATGTGTATCAAAATTATATACAAAAAAGTGGAGTGATAATTAATACATATATAATTAATAGTGATTCGACACATAATCTTGGAGTAAAATAATCAATGAAGTATGCGTAAAGCCCACTGAGTGGAAATTGAAATTGGAAATTCCCTTACCGATTTGGTAACTTATGAAACAAACAACTAATGAAAGAATGATCATACAATGAAGATTTAAATACTAATAAATTAATGTATATTACACCAAGAATACAATTATGGAAAGTACATACACCAGACAAAAAGTGAGACAAAAAACTCTTACTTCTTTGTAATCAATCGAGTCGTATGACCAAAAGTTTATAACCACCAAATGAATAACAGAATACCATTAATATAAAGAGAATCATGGTAATATATATCATATGGTTGTACACAATACACCACATGCAATAAATAAGTGTAAAACAACGTAAATATCACACAATTAATAACGAGATAAGAAACCCCTTACATTTTACTTTACCATGGTGGAGGGTAGGTTAACCTCCAGTATAATGGTGAAATAATTGTTATTAAATTATACATGAATAATATAACTTAATATGATATCATATATTATCTTTCAATATTTCTTTGTTAATGATATTTTATTATTATCGTTGTTTTGGGTGTTAACTGATTTATTTTACTTTATATGCTTTGTTACGTCAGTAATGTTTATTATGGATAAGTTGTATCTTATTCATATTCAACATTATTTTTAATCATCTACTAAAAATTATTCTTAAATGGATACGATGGGGAATGAATCTCATTGCGTTCGTGGAGACGGTAATCCGTACGTATGCACGAGCGACAATATCATTATTTTGATATAAAAATAATATATAATTTGATGTTATATCATATATACAGAATAATTATAATTTTATATTTATTATTTACATCAATTATACATAATTATTATACCCATCCAAATAATAATATATTTAATAACAATTACACCATGATGTGAAGACGGTAAACCGTACGTACGCACGTATGTTGACATGTCATTCAAAGGATGGATAGAATAATGAATATGGTTGTACCATATTTATAATAACATCTCAGCATATAGAAGATACTGGAGTTATTATTCTAGAATGTAAACAACAACTAAAGAGGAAGTGGAAGAAGAATGGAACTTGAAAGAGGTGATGAAATATATACCTCTTCTTTGGGTTCTTCTTTTTGATTTTATCAAAAGGGATTATTAGGTTGGATTTATGACAAAATTAAGGAATCTAGGATCAACATAGGATAGTTTAGAGGGTATTTGGGAAGGTTTTGGACTAGACAAAGGGCTTTGAAGGTGTTAACTAGAGAGAAGGTTGAGTGCCCTTTTATAAGAGGGGTGAGGGGCACCATAGGAAAAGATAGAAATACTATTTTCTAATAAAATAATTTTCGGTTTCTAATGGCTCCAAAACGAATTATTTAATGGATGAGGTGGATATGGGTCAAAATACACTCAACCAATTGTTTTAGATAGGTTTGGGATACTATATTAACTTTATATTTTAGATTTAACTCGTAGTTAAATAGTTTGACATTTACAAGTCTCTTTGTATTTTTATATTATATGGTTAATAAACTTAAAATAAACTTCAAAGAGAACCAAAAATGGTTAATTAATGACATATATAATATTATTTACCTTTTTATGAACCTTAAATATTTAGGAATAGAATATTAATTAATAATATAATATTTGTTTTAAAAACTTCTTTATGTCAATTTTGAAACTATTTGGTATTTTGTTTTTGCTAAATTAATAATATCATTATTACTTCGACCAAAATTCATCTAACAAACCCTAACATGTCATAATAACCTATAAAATTAGTTGAATTCATAAAAAGTGTCAAATTAAATTTATTTCGATATTTATAATATCAATTATTTTAATATTTCATTAATTAGGTAATTACTACATCATCATTATGACATAAATAAATTAAATTATTTAAAATAAAAATAATATAAATAAAATACCATTATGTATGAAATATTTTTAGCCTTGTAATGAATATTTATAGTCAAATTTATCTAATGTATAACCCTATATTAAAATTTGTTTAGTTATTAAACTTTGATTTTAACTCTTTTAACTATTCTTTAAATAAAATATTACAAAATGTCCAAATCTAATCCATGTGGACCTAAAGTATCATATTTTATTTCTAAGGTTTTCTTTGGTCTAATTACACATATACAATATAATTAAGACACGTGTTAGGGTTATAATACTATCATTTTTGCCCTTAATTACCCTATTTACTTTTAACTGTGGTAAATAAAAGGAAAACGTTAATATTCACAAAAAATTATTTTCATCTTATTGAACCAGATTACACTTAATAATATCAAGAGTTTCTCTTGGAATTTTGAAATTCAACTCACAGAATTGGTAAAATTAAATTTTATGTAAATTTGCAAATGCTCCTGGGAGGTGGGTAAAAGACAGTAAAAAGTTCGATAAAATTTTATAAATCTATTTTTTTTAAAATGACACCAATTAATTACATTCAACTTATATAGGTATTATAAAAATATTTTTACTTAAAATAAATTTAAATGAAATAAATAATTATTTAAATAAAAATTTGGTTTTAAACTATAATATAGTGTTTTTCACTATTCATCAAAAATTAAATGTTTTCAGAAAAATACAAAAATTTATCCTAAGATAATTTGATATTATGAATTCAAAATTGAATTATATTTTACCAAATTAAAAACATAGGTGTTGCATTAATCAATTTAAAATTAATTCATGTTGGCCAAACTGAAAAGTGGGTTTTTAAAAAGTAAAAAATATCAAAAGATTGACATGTGTTTATTCAAATTTAAATGTGAAATTACTTATAATCACCTAAATTGTATTAAATGATAAACATATAGCCAAATTATACTTCCAAACCATTAAAATACATAATTTAACTTGATAAATTATTTTTACTAAAAAATTTGTATTTAATTAAAATTTAGTATTTTTCAGTATTCATCGTAATATAAAAGTTATTAAAAAAGTACCAAAAATTTATCCAAAATAAACTTTTAAGTCCCGATTATAAAGAAGAAATTAATTTTATTAAATTGAATATATAAAGGTGTCAAATATTGGTTTTAAAAAGGTTTATCCATTAATAGGTGGTAGCATTGCATTTTTTTTGAAAAATACTTCTTTTATCTGAAAAAATGAATTTGTTCTTATATTATGTCTAAGAAACACATAATATGGATTCTAAAATTATATGGAGTATATAAAATTCAATATTCAGTTAATACTATTAATAACCACTTTTGAACGACTAGTTTGGTAATTCGTGGTGCGCTCCAACTCGGTGTTGCGTTTAGCGTGAGAAATTAAATTACTTTAATGAAAATAACTTACTATGAAATCATGGGGTGTTACATTCTTCCCCCCTTTTGGAAATTGCGTCCTCAAAATTAAAAAATCTTGCTTGGGAACATCATTGAACGTCCCACATCAGAAAAATATTCAATAAAAATATCTCTTTAAAAGAAATAAAGAGAAGTACAATGATCACCTAAGATAACCCACACAAGGATTAAATGTAGGAAAACATGGATATGGAAGAAAAAATATATGTAATGTTCTGGTGGAGAGTGATATAAAACATGATTAGGAGAAAGTTAACAACAAAAAAACCCAAATTTTTTTGATGAGGCCAACATTCATTAGTTTCCTAATAGAAAAAGTAAACACGGATAACATTTTTTTGTTTTAAGTTCTATTTCATAAAGTGGAGGAATTTATTTATGAGATTGACTGAGAACATAAATAGATATACTTACTCTTTAAGTAGAGTTTCATCCTTTAATAAATTTATACCGCTAACATATTTTTTTTTCAAACGATGAGTATTCAAGATGACTTAGTCACTCTTGAAGTTCTAGAATCAACATCTAGAGAATCAAATAATCCAAAAAGGATAAACTATATATATTTACCTTGTCTTTAGAGATTTAAAAAAACTAAAATGGTTAGTACAAGATCATATGATCCCCAAAAAGGATAAGCCTTTAGAGAATGAAATACTTATCTTAATTTATAAAATGAAACCAACAATACCCAACATTCAATAAATACCATTCAATAAAAAATTGTCCATAAGATCCATAAATATAATCCAAACTAATATTGAAACCCCAAACATAGAAGAATTTGATTACAGTGCCTTCCCCATTAAATTGTATTTCCAAATAACATCAACTACTCTTAAAGTCACATATTTAAAAGTAATTAACCTAATCACATATTCTCTATGATAGGTTGATCATTTCCATAAATAACACAAATAGCTATAAATCCAGAATAAAAACATAGATAAAAATCCACAATTACTCGTCAAATGAAATCCCATAGTATTCTATTTTCCTTAGGCATATAGTATTCCCAACAGAGAGAACATCTTCCAAAATAACATTTATCAATTAATCCCCAAATAATTTTCCTATACTAAGGATATCTGTTTGATAAGACATAAAATCCAAAATAAACTTATTATTGATCAATAAAAACATTTAACTAAAAATAATTAGTTCCACTAACCAGGGACTTCACATAGTCTAGTGGTAGGCAATAAATCCCAATCACACTATTGTTGTGGGTTTGATTCTGGAAGCTTTGTCTGACTCGATAGGTTGTCACACAGTCTGCGTACTGTCCTATTTCAAAAAATATATTTTATAACGTTCCCAAAATGAGATAAATTACTCAAAATAACTATAACGTAATTTCACCACAAATGATATGTCATACCTCAAATTTTCATCCAAAAATTTAATAACATGTAATTGCCTCAAATTTAAGTATCATATAAACCCAAATGGTTATTTATAACTATATCAACAATAGATAACACAAATCTTCATAAAATATCATTTTCACAAAATAAACTACACGGTTACACATAAGAGAAAAGTTTTACAAAGTAATCCCATTGACAAAGATCACTAATACTTTTAAACATTTCACCATCCATGTATTTCCGCATAGGTTATTCCTTGACCAAGGGGTTATCCTGTAGAATAGGGCATTAACTCGGGTAATGCCTAGGTCCCCTACATTTATAGAAAATGACTGTAAATAGATTCTTGGAATAATTTTTTTTCTTAGATAGTACTCTTCATTTTTCCTCGGCAATTCTTTACTTTATGTCCTTATCTCCCACACATAATGCATTTCTCTGTTACATTGAGACACTTCCTTAGGTGTCTCCTTCCACATTTCCTGTATAATGGAAATTGAGATTTCTTTTCTCCATGGTCTCCACTTCTGGAGCTCTTATCATTCACCCCCTTTCTCTTATTTTTTGTGTCCATGAGTTGGTTAATATGTATGTTGTTGATCATATTTTTGGAAAACTGATTTAGAATGAATACGATTTCTTTTACCCCTATCAACATTCCATTACGTTGCTCATTTCCTCTATCATGCAGACCTTGTACATCATTTCAATGTTACTATGACTTCATGGGAATCCAGCCATTGACTAACACAAGAAAGCATAGTGTTAGTCATAAAATAATTTAGAGAATATCATAACACCTTATTTTAAATCTAAAATTCATTAGGATTAATGACGGTTATTTATTCTAATCTTATATTGAAATCCTTAAATCGTTTTGTAAATAAAATTTGAATTATCCTAAGAATATCCTCTGGAAGTTTCGTAACCAAGAGTGCAGCAAGGCCCGTTGTCATGCACTAGTTCTCGTTTGAGTCTAGCTCAAAGCGGTGCTTTCGGGTTTTACCGCTGGGTACATCTGTACCAGAGCCGCCTCTACTAACTCATACCTAGAGAGGGATGTATTGCTTGGAAAACTCACAAAATCACTACAATACCGAAATTATAGGATGTTCTTATATAATAATCCTTAAATTCTATCTTAGGGCTATGTGCTCTAATTAGTGTTTATCTAAATCTAGTTTCCAATGTTTTTACTAAACATCCTTTGATACAAACTATAACGCCCCGACCCCAAAAGCCCAGAGTTGGTGAAATATTTCATATCATTGTAATGATCACAAAATATCATGTTTCGAAAGACCGATTAGTTTAGTAACCTTAGAAGTACTAGATACATTAATAAGGTTTACATTTCATCCTAAAATGGAAAATTACAACAACATCGTTTCCATAGACAACACTGAGATCCCATAGACTATTCCTATATGCTAGACATAATATACTTTTTCACATTCTGGAAAAAATAAAACATAGAAAGGGGTGAGCTCAGATTCTCAGCAAGGATAACAATATTGCTGAAACTTTCATTAATAAACATAAACATTTAAGGAAATGTATAAGACTAAAAAAAGCCTTTTGAACATGAACTTCAGCATAATATGGAAAAGATAAAATCAAATAATTCCATTTACATATTAACATCGATATTATACTAGTCTAATAATCACATTAAATATCAATAGCTACATTCATAATGATGGAATGCATAATGCCAGACTTTCATAACCACATAGTCAAGGCTCTGTGCCAAGACTACAAACAATATTTTTTCAAGGATTTGTACCAAAGACACTAGTTTTTGTCATGAAACCTACTGATGTATTGAGGAGATATAGAGGGCTCCAATTATCACATACTAAGTCCAATTCATTCCTCAATGAAAGTTTTTTAACATAACATACACATTCATATTAAAACTAGAATACGAAATGTCAATACTTTATCCACAAACCATGAACGATATAAAAATAGCACATACACAATCAAACATAACTCATTAAATACAATATGGAAGATTATACTGTAATAGATTAACCTCAATAGAGAATCCTGATGGATATTGACATAGACAAAAATAATCATCAAATCTATTTGACAGAAATATCCCCTTTTTCATGAAAACATTTAAAAATCACAGTATTTGTCCAGAAGCCGTTTATAAATAGATTTTTGAACCAAAGTGTCCCATACCACTTTGAAACTTATAAAATGAATTTTAATTTTAAAAAACTAATTTTCATATAAATAGAACCTTAAATCCATTTTTAAAACATGGACATTAGTGAGAATGATTTAGAAGAATAAATTTTTAAAAAATTTAAAATGGTATTTTTTTGAGTTACTATCCAAATGAGAGATGATTTAATACAAATAATTCAGGTAATTGAAACATTATAATACGATGAAAATAATGTATTTCATTATATACTATATCAAAGGACAATATATATAGCATATAAAAGTGAATTGGTGCATAACAATAATGAAGTCTCAAATGAATGTAAATTGAGATGAAATCCCTTATAATAATAGTATCCTTAGGTAAAGGATCACTCAATGACATAATAAGGAGTGAAAATTATAAATATAGTCAATATGAATGGATATTCTGTGTAAATAAATCAGTGGACATTTACACATATTCTTGTAAAAACAACACCAATGACTTGGATGTTTAACTAAATGGACGGAAATTGAGTTAAGATCAAGTTTATATCAATGACATGATAAATTATAAATGGAGTGATTATGTATATCAAAAGTATATCCACACAAAGGGGAGTTTAATTTACTGCATAAATAATAAATATTTATTCCACACATAATCATGGAGTAAAATAATCAGTGAAGTATGCGTAAATCCCATTGAGTGGAAATTGAAATTTGGAATTCCCTTACCGATTTAGTAACTTATGAAACATACAACTAATGAATTAAAAATCATAAAATTAATTTGTAAATACTCATAAATTTAAGTATATTACACCATGAATACAATCATGGATAGTACACATGCCACAGAAAAGGAAATAATGACCAATATAGCATGAATCTCACGGGAATAAAAAGCGTGACGAAAAACCCTTACTTCGTTGTAATCAATTGATTCATATGACCAAAAGTTAATAAACACCAAATTAATCACATAATACCATGACAATAAATAGAATCATGATAATATATATCAAATTGAAGTACCAAATACACCACATGCAATAAATAAGTGGCGAACAATGGAAATCTCACAGAATTAAAAGTGAGATAAGAAACCCCTTACCTTGTACTTTTCCTTATTCGATCGTAGGTTAACCTCTTATATAATGGTGAAATAATTTTTATTAAATTATACAATAATAATATACATTAATATGATATCATATATGATCTTTCAATTTTTAAATGTTTATAATATTTTAATGTTATCGTCGTTTCGAGTGTTAACTAATTCATTTTCCTTTATATGATTAGTTACGTAAGTAAGGTTTTCTATAGAGAGGATGTTTCTTATTAATATTCAGAATGATATTAATTATTTTAACATTATTTTTAATCATCTATTGAAAATTATTCTTGAATGGATATGATGGGGAATGAATCTCAACGCATTCGCGGTGATGGTAATCTGTACGTACGCATTAGTGACAATATCATTCTTTTGATATTAAAATAACATATAATTGGATGGTATATCATATATAATGAATCATTATCATGTTATATTTATTATTTACATCAATTATACCTCATTATTATACCCATCCAGTAAATAATGTACTGAATAACAATTACACCACGACGTGGAGACGGTAAGTCGTACGTACGCACGTACGGTGACATGTCATTCAAAGGATGGATAGAATAATGAATATGATTTTAAAATAATTATAATAACATCTCATTATATAGAAGATACTTGATTAATTATTATATAATGGAAATAATAAATAAATAGGATGTGGAAGAAGAAAGGAACTTGAAATAGATGATGAAATATTAACCTCTTCTTCGGGTTGTTCCTTTCGATTTGATATAAAGGGCTCCTTAAGATGGTTTTCTGACAAATGTAAGGCTCTAGGATTAAGGGCGGACAATTTCAATGGAATTTGGGTAGGGGTTGGTCTAGAAAAATGGCTTTTAAGGTTTCAATTAGATAGAAGGGGGAGTTCCCTTTTATAAGAGGGGTGTGGGGCAGCGTATGAAAAGCTAGAAATTTTATTTTATAACAAAATAATTTTTGGTTTATAATGGATCAAAAATGAATACATTAAAGTATAAGGTGGGGAGGGGTATAAAAAAACTAAAACAATAGGTTTTAGATAGTTTTGGGTTACTATATTAACTTTATCATTCAGATTTAACTGTTAGTTAAATAGTATGACATTTACCATGTCTCTTTGTATGTTTATATTATATGGTTAATAAAATTACAATAAACATACAATAGAAACTCAAGTGCTTCATTAATGAAATATATAATATTATTTAATACCTTTGGTTTAAAAATAGAATTTTAGGAATAGAATATCAATAAATAATATAATATTTGTTTTAAAAACAATTTATGTCAATTTTAACTGTATTTGGTATTTTGTTTTTTCTAAATTTCTAAAAGCATTATTACTTCAAACAAAATTTATATAACCAAACCTGACATGTCATATTAACCTATAAAATTAGTTTAATTCATAAAAAGTGTCAAATTACCTTTATCAGGATATTTATAATATCAATCATTTTAATATTTCATTAATTTGGTAATTACTGCATCATCATTGTGTCATAAATAAATTACATTATTTAATGTCTAAAAACTATAAATAAAATACCATTATGTATTAATGATTTTTATCTTTATAAATAATATTTATAGTAAGATTTATCTTATGTAAAACCCTATATTTAGAATATTTTTTTTATTAAACATTGATTTTAACTCTTTTAACTCTTCATTAAATAAAATAATAATTAATGTCCTAATCTAATCCAATTGAACCTAAAGGATAATATTTTATTCCTAAGATTGTTTTTGGTCGAATTACACTTAATTAATAGAATTAGCACATGTGTTAGGGTAATAATAATATCGTTTTTGCCATTAATTACCCCATTTACTTTAAACTGTGGTAAATAAAAGTAAAAAGGTATTACTCACAAAATATTATTTTCATATTATTGAACCACATTTTAATTTATGATATCAACCGTGTCTATGGGAATTGTGGAATTGAACTCATAGAAGCGGTAAAATTATGTTTTATGTAAATTTGCAAATGCTCCTAGGAGGTGGGTAAAAGACGGAAAAATGTTCGATAAACTTTTATACATATAATTTTATTAGAGAATGACACCAATGGATTAAAATGAACTTATATAAGTATTATACATCTATTTTTACTTAAAATAAATTTAAAAATAAATAAACAATTATTTAAATAAAAAGTCAGGTTTAAACTATAATGCATTATTTTTCACTATTCATAAAAAATTGAATGGTTTCAGAAAAATACCAAAAATTTACCCTAACCTAATTTTGATATTCCAAATTCAAAAATAGATTCTATTTTACGAAATTCCAAACATATAAGTTAAATTAATTAATTTAAAATTAATTACTGTTGTCAAAACCGAAAAGCGAGTTTTTAAAAAGTAAAAACTATCAAAAGATTGACATGTGTTTATGTCAATTTTAAATGTGAAATTACTTATTATCACATAAATTGTATTAAATGATAAAAATATAATATAGTTATACTTAAAAACATTCAAATTAATCATCTAATTGTATAAATTATTTTGATTAAAAAATTAGTTTTCAATTAAAATTTAGTATTTTTCAATATTCATCAAAATATAAAAGTTATTAGAAAATTAAAAAAATTATCCAAAATAAATTTTTATGTCCCGATTCTAAAGAAGAATTTAATTTCATTATATTTAATATATAAAAGTGTAAAATGTAGGTTTTAAAAAGGGTTTTCCATTAAAAGGTGGTAAAATTACATTTTTTTGGAAAAATACTTCTTTTATATGAAAAAAAATTATTTGTTCTTATATTATGTCTAAGAAACACATAATATGGATTCTAAAATTATATATTGTATATAAAACTCAAAATTCAGTTAATATAATTCATAAGTTCTTTTGAATGAATAGTTTGGTAAGTCATGGTGCGTTCGAACTTGGTGTTGCGTGTAGTGCAAGCTATTGAATTTTTTTTAAAGAAAATAACATATAATGAAATATTGGGGTGTTACATTCTTGCCCCATTTGGAAATTGTGTCCTCACAATTTTAGAATTAGTCTTGGTAACTTCATTGAATGTCCCAAATTGGAAAAAGTGTCAATAAAACAATCTCTTTAAGAGAAAGAAAGAGAAGTACAAACGTCACCTGAGATAACCCACAATAGGATTCCATGTTGGAAAACATGGATATGGAAGGTAAAATAAGTGTCAAGTTCTGGTGGTGAGTGATAGAAAACATTATTAAAATAAACTTAAGAACAAGAAAACCACAAACTTGTGATGAGATAAAAAATCATTGGTTTCCTTGTAGTAAAAGTAAACAGATAATGTGTTTTTGTTTTATGTTTCATTTCATAAAGTTGAGGAATTTATTTATGAGATTGACTAAGAACATAATGAGATATAATTACTTTTTAAGTAGAGTTTCATCCTTTAATAAATTTCTACCACTAACACATATTTTTTTTCAAACGATGAGTAATCAAGATGACTTGGTCACACCTAATGTGATAAAATCAACTTCTAGAGAATCACATAATCCAAAAACAATAAAATATATATATTTACCTTGTCTTTAGAGATTAACCAAAACCAAAATGGTTAGTAAAAGATCAGATAATCCCAAAAAGTAATAATCCTTCAGAAAAAGAAATACTTATCTTAATTTCTAAAATTAAACCAATAATACCCAAAGTAAAATAAATACCATTCAATAAATATTTGTCCTTAAAATCCATAAATATAATCCAAACTAATATTCAAACCCAAAACATAGAAGAATTTGATTATGCAGTCTTCCACATTAAATTTTATTTCCAAATAACATCGATTATTCTTAAAGTCACATACATGAAATTAATTAACCTAATAATATTTTCTCTATGATAGGTTAATAATTTCCATAAATAACCCAAATTTCTATAAATCGACAATAAAAACATAGATAAAAATCCACCATTACTCCTCTAATGAAATCCCATAGTATTCTATTTTCCTTATGTATATAGTACTCCCAACAGAGCAAACGTGTTCCAAAAAAACATTTATCACTTAATCCCCAAATCATTTTCCTATACTAAGGATATCCATTTGATAAGACATAATATCCAAAATCAACTTATTATTGATCAATAAAATCATATAACTTAAAATAATTAGTCAAACTAAACAGGGAAATCATGTAGTCCAGTGGTAGGCAATAAATCCCAATCACACTATGGTTGTGGGTTAGATTCCTGCAGCTTTTTCCGATGTAACGGGTTGTTATACGGTCTGCGTGTTGTCCTTTTTCAAAAAGTATATTTTATAACGTTCCCAAAATGAGACAAATTCCTCAAAATAACTAAAACATAATTTCACCCCAAATCCTATCTCATACCTCACATTTTTATCCAAAAAATTAATAACATGAAATTGCCTCAAATTCAAGGATTATTTAAACCCAAATGGTAATTTATAACTATATTAACAATAGAAAACACAATTCTTTCTAAAATATAATTTTTACATAATAAACTACAGGGTTACACATAAGAGAAAAGTCTTCCAAATTATTCCCATCAACAAATATAACTAATACTTTTAAACATTTCACCATTCATTTGTTTCCACATAGGTTCTTACTTTCCCATGGGGTTATCATATAGAATAGGGCATTCACTCGGGTAATGCCCAGGTCCGCTACATTTACGAAAAATGACTGTAAATGGATTCTTGGAATCATTTTTATTTTCTTCCATAGTACTCTTCATTTTTTCCTCGGAAATTATTTACTTTATTTCCTTCTTTTCCACACATAAATCATTTCTTTGTTCCATCAAGAAACTTCTCTAGGTGTCTCCTTCAACATTTCCTTCATGATGGAAATTGAGCTTTCATTTCTCCATGGTCTCTACTGTTGGAGCTCTTATCATTCACCGCCTTTATCTTCTTTGTTGAGTACAAGAGTTGGTTAATATATATGTTGTTGATCATATTTTTGGAATACTAATTCGGAATGAATACAATATATTTTACACCTATCAATATTCCATTTCATTTTTCATTTCCTCCGATGTGCCCACCTTGTACATCATGTTCAATGTTACTATGACTTCCATGGAATCTAGCCACTGACTAACACAAGAAAGCATAGTGTGAGTCATAAAATCATTTAGAGAACATCATAACACCTTATTTTTAATCTAAAATGCCTTCGGATTAAGGACGGTTATTTATTATCATCTTATATTAAAATCATTCAAATCGTTTTGTAAAGAAAATGTGAATTATCCGAAGCATATCCCCCTAGAGTGTCATAACCAAGAGTGCAGCAAGGCCAGTTTTCATGCACCAGTTTCTGTTCGAGTATAGATCAAAGTGGTGTTTTCAGGTTTTACCCCTAGGTACATCTATGCTAGATCCGTATCTACCCGCTCGTATTCAGACAGAGATGTATTTTTTAGAAAACTCACAAAATATCTACAATACAGATATTTATGGAAGTTCTTCTATACTAATCCTCAAAATCTATCTTAGGCCTATGTGCTCTGATTAGAGTTTACATAAATCTAGTTTCCAAGGTTTTTACTAATCTTCCTTTGATACCAACTATAATGCCCCGACCCCAGAAGCCCAGAGTCGGTGCATTGTTATGTGTCATTGGAATGATCACACAAGATCAATTCTTGAAAGACCGATTAGTTTAGTATCCTTGGAAGTACTAGATACATTAATATGGTTTACATTACATAATAAAATGAAAAACTACAAAAACATTATTTCCATAGACAACAATCAGATCCCATAGAATATCCCTGCAGGCCATTCATAATATACTTATTCACATTCTGGGAAAAATAAAACATATAAAGGGGTGATCTCATATTCTCAATAAGGATAACAATATCACGGAAAATTTCATAAATAAGCATAATCATTTACATGAATGTATAAAACTAATACAAAATCCTTTTAAATTTGAACTTTAGCATAATATGGAAACGATAATATCCAATAATTCCATTTAATTATTCACATGGATATTCTACAAGTCAAATAATCACATTCTCTATCAATAGCCACTATCATAATGATGGAATTCATAATTCCAGACTTTTATAACCACATAGTCAAGGCCTTGTGCCAAGACAACAAATTAGATTTTGTGAAGGCCTTGTGCCAAGACACTAGTCTATCTCATAAAACCTACTGATGCATCGAGGAGCTATAGCAGGCTCCACCCATCAAATACGAAGTCTAATGCATTCGTCATATGAAAATTTTGAAACATAACATAAATATTCATATTAAATCTCAGATATGAAATGTCGATACTTTATCCACAAACCATGGATGGTGTAAATATAACACATCCACAGTCAAACATAACTCATTCAATACAATGTGGAATATTTTATTGTAAAAGATTAACATCAATTGAGAATAATTAAGGATATGTACATAGATGAAAATAATCATCAAATCTATTTGAGAGAAATATCCCCCTTTTCTTGAAAACATTTAAAAGTCACACTATTTGTTATGAAGTCGTTTAAAATTATATTTCTGAATCAAAGTTTCCCACACCACTGAGAAACTTTTAAAATGAATTTTAATTTTAAAACATTAATGTCCTTATAAATAAAACCTTAAAACCATTTTTAAAACATGTCATTAATGAGAATGATTTAGAAGAATAAATTTTTAAAACATTTAAAATAGTATTTTAGTTGGAGTTACTATCCAAATGAGAGACACTTTAATTAAAATAATTTAGGTAATAAAAACATTATAATAAAATTAGAATAAATTATTTCATTATATACTCTGTCAAAGGACAGTATATACACCTTAAAAAAGTGAATTGGTGCTTAACAACAAAGAAGTCTCAAAGGAACGTAAATTGAGATGAAATCCCTTATAAAGACAGTATCCTTGGGTAAAGGATAAATCAATGACATTATTATGTGTGAAAGATATAAATACGTTCAATATTATTTGATATTCATTGTAAATTAATCAGGGTACATTCAGACATATTCTTGTAAAAACAACACAAATGACATGGATGTTTAACTCAATGGATGGAAATTGAGTTAAGATCAAGTTTATATCAATGACTTGAGAATTTATTGATGGAGTGATTATGTGTATCAAATATATATCCACAAACATGTGAGTGTAAATTACTACATAAATAATAAATAGTTATTCCACACATAATATTTGAGTAAAATAATCAATGATGTATGTGTAAAGCCAACTGAGTGGAAATTGAAAGTTGAAATTCCCTTAGAGATTTGGTAACATATGAAACATACAACTCATGAAATAAAGATAATAAAATGAATATTTAAATACTCATAAATTAATTTATATTACACCATGAATAGAATCTAGGACAGTTCATACGCCACACAAAATGAAATAGTTGCCAATATAGCATGAATCTCACGGGAATAAAAAGTGAGATGAAAAACCCTTACATCGTTGTAATAAATCAAGTCATATGAAAAAAATTTAATAACCACACAATTTATCACATAATACCATGAATATAAATATAATCATGATAATATATATCAAATGTCAGTACACAATACTCCACATGCAATATATAAGTGGTGAACAATGGAAATCTCACAGAATTAGAAGTGAGATAAGAAACCCCTTACCCTGTACTTTTCCTTGGTCGAGGGTAGGTTAACCTCCTGTATAATGGTGAAATATTTTTTTATTAAATTATACAAGAATCATATACATTAATATGATATCATATATGATCTTTAAATATTTCTTTGTTAATAATATTTTAGTATTATAGTCGTTTCTGGTGTTAACTGATTCGTTTTCCTTTATATTCTTTTTTACGTAAGTAATGTTTGTTATGGATAGGATGTATCTTATTAATATTTAGAATTATATTAAGTATATAAAAATTATTTTTAATCAACTAATGAAAATTAGTCTTGAATGGATACGATGGGTAATGAATCTCATCACGTTCGCGAAGACGGTAATCCGTATGTAAGCACGAGCAAAAATATCAATCTTTTGATATTAAAATAATATATATTTGGATAATGTATCATACATACATAATAATTATCATGTTATATTTATTATTCACATCAATTATACTTCATTATTATACCCATCCAAATAATAATGTATTGAATAAAAATTACAGCACGACGTTGAGACGGTAAGCCGTACGTACACATGTATGGTGACATGTCATTCAAAGGATGGATAGAATAACAAATATGGTTGTACAATATTTATAATAAAATCTTAGTATATATAATACAATAAATTTATTATTTTATAATGGAATTAGTAAATAAATAAGAAGTGGAAGAAGAAAGGAAGTTGAAAGAGGTGATGAAATATTTACCTCTTCTTTGGGTTCTTCCTTTTTATTTGATAAAAATGGGATCTTTGGGTTGGATTTATGACTAAAGGAATGACCCTAAGATGAAGGGAGGAAATTTTAGAGGGTTTTATGTTGGTATTGGCCAAGACAAATGGATTTTAAGGTGTTAATTATATTAAAGGGGGGGTGTGCCCTTTTATAAGAGGGGTGATGGTCACCTTAGGAAAAGTTAGAAATATTATTTTATAGTAAAATAATTTTCGGTTTCTAATAGCTCAAAAATGAATTATTTAAAATATATGGTGGTTATGGGTATAAAAAAAGTCAACCAATAAGTTTTATACAGGTTTGGGTTACTATATTAACATTATATTTTAGATTTAACTCTTAGTTAAATAGTTTGACATGTATCATGTCACTTTGTATTTTTATAATATATGGTTAATAAACATACTATAAAATTCCATGCGTACCTCTAGTGGTTAATTAATGTCATATATAATATTATTTAAGACCTTTTTCCGAACAATATATTTTTTAGAAATAGAATATCAATTAATAATATAATATTTATTTTAAAAACTCTTTTATATCAATTTTGACACTATTTGGTATTTTGTTTTTTCAAAATTAATAATAGCATTATTACTTAAAAAAATCATATAAACATCCCTTTCATTTCATATTAACCTATAAAATTAGTTTACTTCATAAAAAGTGTCAAATTACATTTATTTAGATATTTATATTATCAAGTATGTTAATATTTCAGTAATTAGGTAATTACTGCATCATCATTCTATCAAAAATAAATAAATTATATAATGTCTAAAAAATATAAATAAAATACCATTATGTAGGAAATATTTTAATATTTATAATTAATATTTATAATCTAATTTATCTTATGTATAACCCCATATAAAAATGTTTTAGTTATTAAACTTTGATTTTAACTCTTGTAACTCTTCTTTAAATAAAATAATAACAAAATCCTAATCTAATCCAAGTGTACCAAAAAGATAATATTTTATTCTTGAGGTTTTTTGGTCGAATTAAACTTATCCAATATAATTAGGACATGTGTTAGGGTAATAATAATATCATTTTTACCCTTTGTTGCCCTATTTACTTTTAACCGTCGTAAATAAAAACAAGTTACTATTCAAAAAAATTATTTTCATATTATTGAACCACATTTTACATACTGATATCAACCATGTCTCTAGGAATTTTTAAATTCAACTCACAGAAGTAGTAAAATTATGTTTTATTTAAATTTACAAATTATCCTAGGAGTTGGGTAAAAGACGGTAAAAAGTTCGATAATATTTTATACATCTAATTTTATTATAAAATAAAACAAATGAATTACATTGAACTTATATAGGTATTATATATCTATTTAGACTTAAAATAAATTTAAATAAAAAAATAATTATGTAAATAAAAATTCGGTTTTAAACTATAACACAATGTTTTTCACTATTCATCAAAAATTGAATGTTTTCAAAAAAATACCAAAACATTATCCTCATCTAATTTTGATATTACGAATTCAAAAATGAATTATATTTTACCAAATTAAAAAAATAGAAGTTTCATTAATTAATTTGAAATTAATCCTCGTTGTTTAAACAAAAAAGTGGGTTTTTAAAAATTAACAACTATCAAAAGATTGACATGTGTTTATGACAAATTTAAATGTGAAATTACATAAAATCATCTAAATTGTATTAAATGACAAATATATAATCTAATTATACTTCCAAAACATTCAAATAAATAATTTAACACTATAAATTATTTTGATTAATTTTTTTTCAATTAAATTTTAGTATCTTTCAATATTCATCAAAATATACAAGTTATAAGAAATGTAGAAAATATTTATCCAAAATAAATTTTTATGTCCCAATTCTAAAGAAGAATTTAATTTCATTAAATTTAATATATAAAAGTTTCAAATATTGATTTTAAAAAGGGTTGTCCATTAAAAGGTGGTAAAATTTCATTTTATTGAAAAATACTACTTTTATCTGAAAAAATGAATTTGTTCTTATATTATTCCTAAGAAACACATAATATGGACTCTAATTTTATATGGAGTATATAAAATTCAAAATTCAGTTAATATTATTCATAACTGCTTTTGAACGGCTAGTTTAGTAAGTCGTGGGGTGCTCAAACATGGTGTTGCGTGTATTGTAAACTATTTAATTACATTAAAAAAATAACATACTATGAAATCTTGGGGGGTTACATCATCTATGAAGAATTACATGTTTTAAAAGGATCTTTACAAAATTCTTCGATATACATG
Organism: Viscum album; assembly: GCA_963277665.1. Classification (NCBI taxonomy): domain Eukaryota; kingdom Viridiplantae; phylum Streptophyta; class Magnoliopsida; order Santalales; family Viscaceae; genus Viscum; species Viscum album. Next base: position 1,170,184,171 of record OY728135.1, on the reverse strand, counting down.
CCTGACTCATCAGAGTTTCTCAAATTATTACCTTTTTTCAAGGGAACTCTATTATATATATTTTTAAACCATTATATTTATAAAATCAATCATTTTATTTTGAAAATACTGTATTTCTTCATTTCTGGTTTTATAAAAACACGTTTCCAAAAGAACACTTATTTTCCAAGTAAAAGAGTATTTCTATCAAGAACTACTCAATGATTTTATAAGAGTATCATCATCTATTTCTACCCTCCTATTTATTATTATGTATTATTGGGATTAATATTTATGATATAATCTACAATATTTAATGGAATGGTTTATGATTTGTTTCATGTGGATGTGATATCTTTAAACCATTAACAAATTTACTCTGAATGGTTAGTGTTTAAGCTTATTTTTCAGGGAATGTTATGTACATTTCATATGATAGTTTCAATATGAATTTATATGTATTTTATGTTTATCTTCATTCAATTGAGAAATGAATTGGACTTATTATGAGATTGGTGGAGCCTGCTATATCCTATATATTCATCAGTAAGTCTTATGACGAAAATATATATGAACTTGGCCAAGGACATGCCCATTTTTAGAAATGGTTTTTCCTGAGGCCTTAATCATTTTTAGATGTCTTGGCTGAGGCCATGATGGTATGATTGAGAATGGTCGGAATCTTGTTTTATATCATTATGAATATATAAATTCATTGTTCATGTGGTCATTAGATTAGTAGAATAACTATGAATATGTTTTATTAGGGAAATATTTACTCAGCTCATATTCCTTCCAAATTATGTTATCGTTTTTTCTTTTAAAGGCATGTGTTTTAAAATATTAACCATACCTAATGTTTATATTATCTTCCACTATATTTATTACTATTACTGAGTGTTTGAGATCATCCCTTTATTATGAATTTTTTTCTCAGGACACGAATAAGTTTATTTTGAATTACCTTCATGGATAAACTTATAGTTGTAGATTTTCCTAATAAAACATATATGTTTTATTTCATTTCAAGTTTTAATGTTAAAATTCTGTATGTATCTTGCTTCCAAACCTTCAAATCTACTTATTAATTAAGGATTTTATTCCTTGTAATCATGCCCATGTAATGTAATAAGGCACTGGCTTTGGGAAACTCTGGCCAGATCTTTACAATTAGTATGAGGGGAAGTCTTGTTGAAATCATGGAAACTGGATTTAGAAAATGTATGTTGGAGAAAAAACCCTTAATACAGTCTTTGAGGATGAACATACAAGAAGATCATGGAATTTTTCTAAGGAAGAGATTATGTGGACATTTCTATAAAATTCATCCATATGTTGATACTACAAGTGGATTGTGTTCAATAATTGATGTACCTAAGACTGAGAACACCAAAAATGAGTTTCAGGCATGACCTATGGTATCCTAGTATATGACAATAGACCTTACTATCCACCTGGTTTGACACTCTCGTGGTATATAAATCAGATAATTCACATTTTCATTACAAGCCATTATGAAGGATATAAATGTAAATTTTTCCATAATGAAATCACATTTATGATTATGGGATTATCCATGCATAGGATTTAAATTTATGTTAAGTATTTTTTAAGTTGATATAGTACATTGTGACTCATAACCTAATATAGTGTATGAAATTATTTAGAAATGGAACCTAGTGAAAGGAATTGAAACTATATGGATGCCCATATCCCATTTATGTATTTACCTTCTATGTAATATAATGATGTTGGATTTAAAGGCGTGACTGGTACAATGAAACATATATATATATACTAGCACAAATTACCCAGGTTCTGTAAAATAACCTTACCTAAATAGATCATCCAGATCCACAACATAGAGGATATATTTAATATTACTTTATTCAACAATAACCTCAATAATTTAATAGGACTGAAAACCCATTCATAGAATAGTGTTGGATAAGTTTCAGAGAGAATATATTAATCATCTTGTGATGTAAAAAAAGGGAGAATGTTTTCATGGATGTTTATCATCTATTAAGAGATGGTGATCAGTGGTGGTCACTAATTCAAAACACAAAGGAGGTGGAAGAGATAGAAAACATAGAATGGAGTGAATTTAATGAACTTTTTTGAGAGAAATACTTTCATCGTGAACCGTGAGTGGATATGGAAAGTAAATTTATGAATTTGAGTCAAAATGAATATGATAATGTTGCAAAGTATGAAGAAAACTTCACAAGTTAGCAAGGATATTGTGGACTATATACATGATCCAAGGAGTAAGATTGATCAATTATTTGATGACCTAAAGCCATTCCTCGGGTGGGCACTGGTCTGCCAAGATTTCTCATCATAAAAATATATAGTATCATGTGCTATCAAGATGGAAAAGTATTTCTCTAAGTCTTATGACTTTAATGGAAAACAAGAGAAGAAGAGGGTTGCTGAAAAACTAGGAAAATGAAATCAGGAAATGGGGAAGAAGGGAAGATTTGACTTTCCACCCTTTGATAATGGTGGAAGGAAACACCATAGTTACTACTTAAAAGGAAAAAAGGGTGTGCTACAAGTGTGTATAGAAAGATCATTAGGATGGTTTTTCCAACGTATTAAATAATCTATTAATGTTTAATTATACAATTGTAGAGAGATGGAAAACTTTGCTAATGATTTACCAATGTGTCAATGACATATGCCTCAGAAATGGCCAAGAGAGAAGTGAAAATCTTATGAGATGACAACTAATGATATTTAAGTTCCTAATGACGTGGTGGAAAGTATTTAATTATATAATTAAACATAGAAAATGATTTATTTGATTCTGGATCACCACATTCTTTCATATCTTCCCAGTTTTCTATGAAATATACATATTTCGAATTTGATTTAATAAGGGATTTATCAGTTAGAAATCATAAGGAAAGAATCATTTCAACAAAGTTGTGTAATTTAGTCCCCATTAGTTAATATAAATGTTCTTTATCTGCTAATTTTATTTTCATACCTATGATTGAATTTTGTAAAATCCTCGGTATGTATTTTCTTTCTAACCATGTTGTAATGATTTATTGTAAGAAGAAAGAGGTTAATTTTTTTAGGATGATTTGGAATCCCTAATATTTAGGAAAAAACATCACAAAATGATACTCATTTAGATCCAACCACAGTAGATCTACTATATTCAATTTTTGGGGAGCAAGGGAATGCAATAACTATGTGTGAGTAGAATAATGATAAAATAGAGGATTTACATATTGTGTAAGAAAATATTGATGTATTTCAAGAGTATTTACCTAGACATCCTCCAGAGTGGGAAATTTAGTTTTCCATTGGCTTAATTATAGATTAAAGGCCCATACCAAAGACCCCTTATAGAATGACCACTATAGAATTAGTGGTATTGAAGGAAAAACTAGAGTAATTGAGTGATAAATGATTTATTCACCCTCATTTTCCTCCATTGGGAGCCCTTGTTATTTTAATTAAGATTAAATATGGATATATGAAGTTGTGAATTGACTACAGGGAGATCAATTATATAACAATAAAGAACTAGTATCCCCTACCTCACATTGAAGATTTATTTAATTAACTTCATGGGCCCCAATATTTTTCAAAGATTGACCTTCGATCTAGATATCATCAGTTTATAGTAAGGAAGTAATATATTCCAAATACAAAATTTCAAACCACGTATGGGCATTACGCGTTTACAGTAATTTCTTTTGGACTGACTAATTCACCCTTTGATTTCAAAGATCTACTGTATAGAGTTTTCAAGTAATATCTTGATGAATTTTTGGTGGTATTTATTAATGATGTCTTAGTGTATTCCAAAAGATATGGAGATCATGAAAATCACATGCACACAATTCTAAGGACTCTTAGAATATATTAATTATATGAGAAGTTTGGAAAGTGTGAATTTTGGATTTAATATGTTTCCTTTCTTGGCCACATTGTCTCTAAAGATTGAATATTTGTTGATCTTATGATGAAAATTACTGTGCAATAATGACCTACTCGAATGAACATAATTGAGGAATGAAGTTTTAATGGGTTAGAAGGTTGTTCTTGGTGTTTCATTTCGAACTTCACCCATTTATCCAACCTGGTGACCATGCTTACATGTAACGGGGTTAATTTTGTATAGACCAAAGAATGTGATGAATGTTTTGAAGAATCGAAGAGGATATTATTGAATGCTCTGATCCTAAATCTACCATTGGAGAAAGATGGGTTTGGGATCAATAGTGATTCATAAAATAGGGGCCTTGGTTATGTCCTTAGGCATAATGAGAGATTTAGTGCCTATACATCAAGGTAGTTAAAAATTCATGAACACCACAACCATACTCATCATCTTGAGTTGGTACCTATAAAAGTTTCTCAAATGATATAGAGACATTATCTCTGTGGTGAAAATTTTGAGATATATATAGATCAAGAGAGTATAAAATATATATTATCATAGAAAGAACTCATCGTAAGGAAATGGAGATGGCATAAACTACTTAGGGATTATGATTGTTCCATACACTACCACGTAGGAAAGGAAAATAAGGTAGCTGATGCATTGAGTAGGACAGATCATGGAGTTCTAAAAAAAATGAGGATTGAGAGGGATCCCTTGTACATGGACCTAGTGAGGATGAATATGGGAATTATAAATGAAGGTGAAACATATCTACTTTTTTAAATAGTGGTCTATCTGCCTTTATTGGAATAAATTAAAGTATCAATGTTAGATGATTAGATTCTTCAAAAGAAAATTACTACTATGAAATATGGGAAGTTGGGTGACATTATGTGTGAAAATGGAATTATGAAATTTTGGGAGAGGTTATGTGTTCCCTCAATACATGATCTAAAAAGGGAGTTATTGGATGATTCTCATAGCTAAAATTTCTCTATACACCATGGTATCACTAAAATGTATAGGGACTTGAATGAAAATTTCTAGTTGGATAACATTTAGAGGGAAATTGCTGATTATGTATTAAGATGTTTAGTATATCAAGATGTGAAGGCTGAATGACAACATACTAGAGGATTCATGAAACCTATACCTATTCTTACATTGAAATGGGATGACATAACCATGTATTTTGTCACTGGATTACCCAAAACTCATAGAATGAATGATGCAATATAGTTAATTATTGATCGACTTATGAAATATCCACATTTCTTTTCTATAATGGAGGATTTTCCAGTAGAGCACCTAGAAAGACTCAATATTAATGAAGTTTTAAGACTAAATGGAGAACCTCTCTCAATGGTTTCTGATCATGGTTAATGATTTACACCAAAATTTTGGAAAATTCTTCTGAAAGATTTCGATACTGAACTTCTATTTATTGCGACTTAGCACCCAAAAACAGGAGGGTAATCATAAAAAATGATCCAAACCATATATGACATGTTGAGATCATGTTCACTTGAATTTTAGGGTAAGTGGGATCAATATTTACCTTATGTGGTGTTTTCCTACTATAATAGTTTCCCTTGAATTATTTAAATGGTTCCATATGAAGCATTGTATGGAAAGATATATCATACACCAACCTGTTGGGACAAAGATGAAGAAAGGAAGCTTGTTGACCTAGAGTTTGTGGGGGGAACAACAAAAAAGTTAAAGACTATTCATGTTCATATCAAATATTCTCAAAAGAAAACAAAAAAGCTATGATGATAATTAAAGGAAGAGTTTGGAGTTTCAATTGGGAGATAATTTTTCCTTAAAACTATACCTATGGAAGGGTGTTTTAAGATTGTGAAGAAAGTGAAACTAAGATCTAGGTACATAGGACCTTTTAAAAGTTTGGAGATAATTTTAGTTGTTTCATATCATTTGTCTATGCCACCTAGCCTGTCTGAAGCACACAATTTGTTCCATGTATCATTGCTGAGAAAGTACATGTCAGACCCAAAACATGTCCTCATTTCTGAATGTATATAATTGGAACATGACCTATCTTACTGTGAAGAGACTATCCAGATTCTGGACACTAAAGAGCTGGTGTTGAGGAATTAGAAAACTCGACTAGTAAAGATACTTTGGAAAAATCATAAAATTGAAGAGACAACATGGGATACTAAGAAACTTATAATGAAGATCTACCCAAATTGTTTTGTGAGATAACATTCTAGTAATTTAAAGGAAGAAATTTTTGTAATTATGGGATAATGTAACAACACATGATGTTAAAAATAAATATAATAGTGAATGCATGAAACACTAAGTCTCTACAAAACACCACTTTGTTATAACCTATCCAGCAAACATAATTTTTCCTTTTGTATGATTTGAATTTATAAAAATTGACATAAACGGTTTCATTCTGAAAGATATTTAGAGTTTGACAATATAAACTTAATTTTTGATGAATAGCGACATACCCTAATTAATTGAAACATACCCTTATTAATATTAATGAATGGTAAATCAACCAAAAAATAGAAACTTCACCCATGAATGTATAAATACAATTTAGACATCTTAAAACTGAAAAAATGATCATAGTATAAGTATTGGTATTTTTGTATGTAATAAATATTTTAATTACAATTTTTGGATTAATATAATAATATAAAATGGAAATATATTTTTCCTAAAATGTAATCCTAAATTTTTATTTTATTTTCTTATGGTTATAAGATAAGTTTATTCGACCTAGATTAATTTTTCCAGGTGTCATAAAATGAGTTTTAGTTTTAATGTAGTTTTTTAATAAATTATGATTTTATTATAAATTAAACATTAAAAAAATGTAAAATTTTATTTTCCAAAATTGGAGTTCATTTTTTGATTCTACATGTCAAAAAATGGTTAGTGTTCATTTTTTTATTTTTCTAAAATACTTGAATTTTGGGTGAATAGTAAAATATGATAATTTACGATAAATTCTAAATACCTGATTTATTGGGTCATAAGTGATTTATGGTAGATTTAAGACCACAAGGTTAAAACTGAATTGTATATATTACTTTTATTGGTCACAAAAATCGGTAATATTGGTTGTATTTGGGAAAATAACAAAATCCCCGCCTAAATTCTACCCATATATCCTCCCAAAATCCTCCCCCACATCCATCAGACCTTGGTGACACAAAAATACCAAAACCACTCCCCAAAAGAGGTTATGAAGGAAGATTACTTCAAGAGGAAAATTCCTCTTTTCATTTCTTTTATTTCAAGTTCCTTTATTTTATTTTTCTTTACTCACCTCCTTTTATCCAAATTTTGTGATGAATATTATACCTTACATGTAATATATTGTTTTTTTGATAACGGTATAATTCTTCATCATCTCCCATTTCCCCTTATTTTATACTAGAAATGAGAACACTCTACGAGATGTGTTAATTTATCACATTCAAGGATGAAATGGTTTCTATTTCTATTACCATACTCAATTATGATCATGAAATAATTTTTATGGTTAAACCAGACTATAATATATTAATTAGAACTTCTTTATTATTATTTAATCCTTTTTAACTCATGATATTAATTTATAAATCAAAATGATTTCATTTTGATCAAGAACCGCCAATTAACCTAAACAATGATCATTAAAGTTTTATATAATTATTCATATTCACTCCAACTAAAAAAATGAATTTTATATCCATGTAATATATGGGTTTTTTCACTATAAAATACAACTTCAATTCTGTACAACCAATCTCATTTTACCTATTTATCTGTACATGAATATAAGTAACCTGATCATAAAAACCAAAGAAGAAAACACTCCCAAATAATAAAATTGAATATATTAACCCATAATAAGGCCAAGAATGAACCTAAATAAGGTTATAATAAATAAATAACATGTATATTATGTTAGGTAATCCTTAATTTATGAACCTAAATTTTATTATTCGTGTCATTAAGATCAAGTGGAGAACATCTTCAGACTTAAGGTATGTGTTTTCTACACAAACCTCTATTTTCATTCAGGTTACTATTTTTATCTAATTATCTCAATTAAATTCTTATTAATTAATATTTATTCCCCATAAATTCTCTAGGAATTTCATATATATATGTACTTACTATAATCCATCTTTTATTTGTGCGGAATTACTTGTTTTAAATATATTTTTTAAAATTTCTTCCAAAAATACAAGCCCGGCTCAAGTGAATTTCCAAAATTCTTACATATTTTTAAGGGAAATATATAATATATTTTTAGAAACCATTAACTTATTGAAATCACTAATTTTATTATGAAAATAAAATCTTACTTCATTTATATTTTTATACAAACACTTGTCTAAATTAACTAGTCTTTTCAAAGTAAAAGGGTATTTATCTCAAGAATTACACAATGATTTTTCAATAGTATATTCAAAAATTTCAACAGTCCTAATGATTATTTTTTTATTATTGGGATTAATCATTATGAAATCATATACCATATTTAATTTACTATTTATTATTGGTTTGAATGTGGATGTTCCATCTTAAAACAATTCACCAATCTAACCTGAATAGTTAGTGTTGAATCTTAATGTTATGGAAAATATTTTTACATTTCATATGATAGTGTCAAAATGAATGTATATGTTGTTTATGTTTATCCCCATTCATATGAGGAATTAATTGGACGTATTATTTGACATTCGGAGCCCTCAATAGCCCCTCAATGCATTGGTAGGTCTCATGATGAAAATATATATGGACTAGGCCGAGACCTTGCCTATTTTAGGATATGGTTTTTGTTGAGGCCTTTATCAATTTTAGATGTCTTGGAAGAGGACTTGATGGTATGTTTCAAAATGTATGGGATATGAATTTACCTCATTATGAAGATATAAATTCACAGTTTATGTGGTCATTCATCGAGTAGAACACCCAAGATTTTGTTTTCATTATTTCAATATTTACTCAGCTCATATTCCTTCCATATTATGTTCACGTTTTCCTTTTAAATGCATGTGTTTTCAGTTATCCACCATGATTAATGTTTATGTTATCTTCCGATGTATTGAATACTCTTATAGAGCATTTGAGACCACCCCTTTTTTATGTTTCATTTTCTCAGGACATGAAGAAGTTTATTATGAATGACCTATAGGAATAAACTTATAGTCGTGGATATTCCAAATAAAAGGTATATGTTGTATTTCATTTAAGTTTTAATGTTGAACTTATGTGGGTATCTTAATTATAAATCTACTAAACTACTTAGTCGTTCAGGATTTTATTCCTTATAATCAAGCTAATGTAATGTAATAAGGCACGAGCACTGGGAAACTGGGGTCGTGTATTTACATTATTGATTTTTTTATGTAGGACGTTTCCCGCATCTATCACTTATGACATGGATGGAAAAATAGTAGGTAATTTTTTTTGGTCATATGATAAATATAATTCCATCCATGGGTTAAATTAAAGATTTACCTCCTCACAAATCCTATTTTTTTCAATGATAGGAAGATACTATGATGTATACTATGATGTTTTGTGTATTAAGATGGGTGAAATTATGATGTATAGGGTTCAAGAAATGACATATGGGTATTGGTTGTTGAAGTATCACAAAAACAATTTCTACGTGATTGTACTAAAGGTAGTATATGTTCTTTATTACTTAAACTTCTAATAGATATTCCTTTTGGGAGAAAGGTTTGTCATCTTTATAGACTTTAATAGTTTTAATAATAAAAATTACTCAGTAGGACCTCAACATTTGGCAGTGAATATTGGTGAAGTACTTCCAATACATCGACATTAAGATAACCTATACTCTTAGGAATGTAAATATAGTTTCTAACATTCTGATATGGGAGATGTCGCATTAGGTTTTCAAGGAATCAATAATTTAGTGGAAACTATTTGTAGTTTTTTTGAAATGCATCGATATGTCTTGGAGGAACATAAAAAAAAGATCTAGCATCATTATTTAGGATTCCTTCATTTCTGTATCAAATCAAGAGAATGAAACTTTTAAATCCAAGTTTTCTTTCCCCCAAGGATAAAATTTATAGTTTCAAGTTACCACAACTATTGTCCATATATACGGATGCGATCATTGATGCTCATGGGAATTTTTAGGTGCCTACCAAAATAGTGGAGGAGTTTTTGATGGAGTACCATACTTCCAGGTGGGTGATACACCTAGGATTCATAAATTTTTATCATTATATATGTCATCAGTATTCGTGACCATGAATAATGAATTTTATAATGGGGTTCCTTACATTTTTCTCCCACATTTTGTATATAAAGGCAGAGCATTAGCATCCCACTAGTCTCCAATAGTAATTTCCCATTACAGAGTGTCAATGGGGTTATTTCACTAAGGAAATTGTTATGGGATTACCTAAGATGTGCAATGCGTATGGTGCAAAATTGGTCATCATATATCAGATAAAAAAGTTTAAACATTTTCTACTAATCTGAGAGGAATCTATTGTTGATGATATGGTTAGGATTTAAGAATGAGAGATCATACAACTATATAATATTTATAATAGCATCATTCATAATATATTTTCATAGTTTACACTACAATTATTGTAGGGGTTATAGGAGGAATTTGGAACATAGGTTCTTTTTAGTACAACATACCATCCACATATAGATGGACATAATTATTATACTATTAAGGTGTTAGATGAAATGTTTTAGTTGTCTATCATTGATTTTGATGGTTCGTAGGAGAACCATATATAACTTTTGGAATTGAAATATAATAATAGTTACCATGAGACACTTAAGATGTAAAAAAATGAGGCATTGTGTATGAGGAGATGTTTTTCACCCTTATGTTGGTTGTAGTAGGTTATGTAGGAATGGTTGCGTCAAGTATCATTTATGATATTAGAAAGCATGTCTAGTTTATTCACAATAGGATGGACCATTTGTAATGTCAGAATAAATATAATTTAGATCATAATCATTGACCCTTGGAAGTTTAGATAGTACCCTAGTTTTTTCTTTATAACCCCTATGTTGGGGAATTATCATATAAAGAGGTGTGAGAAATTGGTGTCCTTTTTTGTGGGGGAATTTTATATTGTAGAACGGGTCAGTCTAGTGGCATACCTTCAATCCCTTTTACTGATAATAAATTCCATTAACAAAATACGTCATATATATCATCATTTATGGTATTTAACCAATTCATATCACACTCTTGATGTTGATAATATCGCCTTGAGATGCATGTGTATGTTGATGAGAATATGGTTGGTATCACGGACTATAGGGAAAAGAATCATTTAAAAAAATATTCCTTAATTGTATATTCTATAGAAACATAGGAGATATTAGGAGGAAATATGGATGTTATAAATATACATGTGAATCTAGTTGACAAACTAGTTCATTGAGCAGACCCATTAAATTAAATGGTGTAGCTGGAGGATGGGCTATATTGAGGTTGGAAGGTTATAGGACACCTCATTTATTTTATGGTACATATACTTTATTTTCTACAAAAATCTCTTTTTTATTATACAAATATTTTATGGGTCCCCATGGGGTCACACAGGTGTCTATGAGGTGTGGAATGAGGGCATGGAATGCATCTTAAATGTTACAGTTTCATAGACTAATCATTGTTATTCCTGGAGGAAATAAACCGATTAGAAACCCCATTATCTATCCTAAGAGAACCACTAGATGACTTCTGTGTTAATTTTAGGATTATTTTAACAAGGTAAAAGGTTGTTTTACACCCTCACCCCCTTTTCCATTTTAACATAATTTTACCTTTCTTTGAGTAGTAGCAACGATGTGGGATGTGTGTCCTTCTCCTCTTAGTTCTTGAGTGGATTTCCATCACCCGACCTCCTTTTTTTGTTCTTATTATCACATTGTATGTCACTTTTTAATTTTATAACCATTATATCTTAAAATATCACGTTAAAATTTCTTCTTTTCTCCAATTCCATTTTTAACATAAATACACTATTTTAGGTATTTTTCTTATTTCCTCAATTTCTCTCATTAATTCTAAAATAAAACCCCAATAAATGGAAATTGGAATCCATATAACATATTATAGGTGGTATCATTATTTTCTTGCTATTTATCATAATTGTATTGCATGTTTGACTTGTGCAGTCTTTCCGAACATTCAAATGCTTACCTAAAAGTTAATTTAATTTGTTTTAATGCCTTTTTATTTTTTAGTAGAATCTCTAGATATAGATGAGTGGGTTGGGTTCATTAAAACCTTATTGATTTTAGCAAAGCGGTGGGTTACACATAGTTCCATATTTTTAGGTGAGCTATTGAGGAATTATAGGGACGGACCATGTGATTTAATAATTTACTATGGTAAATGGGATGACTTTGATGGCCACAAGGACCCCTCAATGTGTATATACTTTTAGTGTTCAATTTGACATTTAAATTGAAACCTAAAGGTGATATTAACATGAAATGCAAAATAATTTATATATGTATTCGATATTAATGATATTTTTGGAATTTTTTGCATAATATTGACATAATATATTTCCTTTAAGGACCTCCTTCATTTAATCCTGAATGAAATACCCATAGAATTCAATAGACAAGCCTAAGATTCTATTTTGGGACATCTAACTAATGGGGTGTGAAGACACATTTGGATTTAAAGGGGTCTAATAATATATAATACCTTAATAAATAAAGAGGAATATAATGGATTTATTACTACAAATTCCACAGGGTGGATTCCCTTTAGATTCGAGAAATGTCTATATTTATTGAATAAAAAATAATAATTTCATGGATTATTGAGGGTTTCCATAGTTAAATGTAATAATATGAGATCCCCATATTTAAATAAATTCATATGGGTATATAATTCCTCACATGTGTGTCTTGGAATCGAATTGCTATGTGGATCTAAACGTCAAAGGTGTCCCCTTGAGTTCTTACCTATCTAGTAGATTTTTTTTTGGAATTTTTTGAAAGGAATTCTTGGATGAGACACATTGATTACATGGATTAATATAACCTTGTTTTCCAAAATTATTTTCTTTAGAACTAGGTTAATCCCTGAAATATCATCCATTTTTAGTGATCAACATAGGCCAAAGCTGGTAGCATCAAACTAGGTTTTCCCCATGAGACCTGAGGCTTAAAATGGTTCCTTTTATTTTCACATTTTTATTATAATATTAATGAATTAATTTATAGTATATTTTTTTTAAAAAACTGCTTTGATTTTCAATAGACACCATTTGTGCATTCCTTTTGAGTCCTACTCACACCCTATTTGAGCCACTATATAGTGCCTGAAAATACTTCATGTGTGTGGACCTTGATAAGGGAAAGTACCCTACATCTAATACATGATGTTATGACTAACATGGAAGTTGGGAGTTGGGATATAGTCTATAGAATGATAACTTTGGGCTTTCAATTACTTTTGGACTTTTACCCTTTTTTCACTTTGTGGGCTGTTATAATACTGACCCTAACTTTTAAAATAAAATTTCCCATTCTATGCTAATTAAATGTCTTATTATGTAATATGGTTATAGAAAAAACATGAAATTATTTTGTTTTATTATATACAATCTGATTTAAAAGATTGATAATGTAACACCCCGAGATTTTATGAAAAATATTCTTTTTAATTTCATTAATGTCTTGTGTTGTACGCTACACCAAAAGGAGCTTGCACAACACGCATCCTTGACTTGCCTTGCATTACACGCAATCATGACCTTTATTCGATAGCGTTTGTAGTACGTAATACCGAGTTTCACTAAACAACGATATGCTATTAAAATATTATTAAAACTAGCCGTTATGAAAAGTAATAACCACTTTTTGAATTTTCGTAAATTTTATTTTCAAAATGGACTTCATTTTTGGATTTGGAATATTGAAATTAGCTTAGGGTGAAATTTTGGTACTTTTCGGATAACTTTCATTTTCTGATAAATAGTGAAAATTACTAAATTTTAATTAAAAACAACCTTTTTAAAAGAAATAACTAATAGTGATAAATTATTAGATTGAGTGGTTTTAAAGTATATTTAGAATATATTTTTAAAATTTAATACAATGTTGGTCATTGGATGTAATTTCACATTTAAACCAGACATAAACAAGTGTCCATCTTTTGATAGTTATTATCTTTAAGAACACGCTATATGTTTTGATGACGGGAATTAATTTTAAAATTAATTAATGAAACTGATATGTTTTTAATTTGTTAAAATATACATCATTTTTGAGTTCATAATATCAAATATATCATAGGCCTAATTTTTTGTATTTTCCTAGAAACTTTCATTTTTTGATGAATAGTGAAACCACTAAGTGGTAGTTAAAAAAATGAATTTTTCATAAAACTTAATTTTACCGCTTCTGTGAGTGGAATTTAAAAAATCCGAGAGACACGGTTGATGTCAGTAAGTAAAACTTGGTTCAATGAGAAGAAAATAATTTTTGGTGAATAGTAACTTTTTACTTTTTTTACCACGGTTAAAAGTAAATAGGATAATTAAGGGTAAAAATGATATTATTGTTACCCTAACACATGTCCTAATTCTATTTGATAAGTGTAATTAGACCAAAAACAACCTTAGAAAAAAACAATGACCATTTAGGCCCACTTGGATTAGATTAGGACATTTATTATTAATTTATTTAAAGAAGGGTTTAAATAGTTAAAATCAAAATTTAATAAGTACATCATTTTTAATATAAGGTTATACATAAGATAATTTCGACTATAAATATTCATTAGAAAGATAAAAATATTTCCTAAATAATGTTATTTTATTTTTAATTTTTAGACATTAAATGATTTAATTTATTTATGACACAAAGATGATGCAGTAATTATCTTATTAATGAAATATTGACCAAATTGATGTTATAAATACCAAAATAAATGTAATTTGAGACTTTTTATGAATTACGATAATTTTCTAGGTTAATATGACATGTTAGTATTTATTTAATTAACTTTTTTCGAACTAATCATTATGTTATGATTTTCACAAAAATCAATTACTAAATAGTGTCAAAATTGACATAAAATAGTTTTTAAAAGAAATATTATATTATTAATTTTTATTTTTTCTTAAAAACCTATGGTTCAGAAAAATGACTTAGATAAGGTTATATATATTAATAATAAACAACTTGGGGTTAGTTAGGTTTGTTATAGTAAATTTATTAACCTTATAGTGTAAAAACACAAAAAGACACGGTAAAAGTAAAATTATCTAACTTAAAGTTAAAACTAAATGATAAGGTTAAAATAGAAAACTAAACATGTCCAAATTCTATTGGATGAGATTATTTCGACCCATCCCCACCTGATCTTCGAAATAAATCAATTTTGAGCTATTTAAAACCGAATTTGGCTTTATAATAAAATAATATTTTTAGTTATTCTAAAGGTGTCCCTCTCCTCCCTTATAAAAGGGAACCTCCTCCCTCTCTTCCTCACACCACTTTGAGCCTTCAAGCTCGGAAAAACCCTGCCAAATTCTATTCTACACTTCCCTAACAACATCCTAGTGGTCCCGGTCTTCTTCAAAGACCATGTTTAGTACCCTAAGAGGAGGACTCAAAGAGGCGCTTCAAAGAAGAGGTAATGTCTGTTACCGATTCTTTCAACTTTATTTCTTCTTCCACATATTATTCTTTAGTTGTTTCATTATGAATTAATAACATCAGTATAACTCATATACGGATATGTTATTATAAGTATGAAACAACCCTATTTCACCATATATCCATCCTATGAAAAATGAAATCATCGCGCGTGTGTACGTACGGAATACCGTCTCCACGCCGTGGTGTAATCTATTTTCCACCACCATCTTACTTGGATGGGTATAATGGTGTAAATAATAACTATATATGATTATTTTAAACTAATATTGATTCTTAAATAGTATACATACACTCCAATACAATTCCACGATAATGAGAACGATATCATCGCTCGTGCATACGTACGGACTACTGTCTCCACGACGTGATGAGATTCATTCTCCATGTTAGCCATTCATGAATGATTATAAAGTATATATAATAAGTAATCATGAAATATATGAAATAATAATGATACTGGATTTATGGGTATATATATGTATGTCATCTACTTAATTCCATTCAACTGAATAAGGAAACGAAAACAACGTTCATGCATACGTACGGCCTACCGTCTCCATGACCGATGTATTTCGTTCAATCTACTGATCTATTATATATATGTATATTCTGAATATATATTATATATAAATCATGTTTTATATTCTGGGATTAAGTAATCATGATCTAAGTAATCATATGAATAATTACAAGTCAAAACACGGACGACAAATGAAACGATTTTACCTAAAACGCTCTTTAACATGGAATTTACAAAAGAATGGGTAAAATAAAGTCATAAGTGAACCATATATGATATCATAACAATCAGTATGATTCTGGAATAATTCAATGACATTATTTAAATCATTATACATGAGGTTCGAACACGTACGAAGCAAATCGGACCGAAGGTAAGGGAAATATCACAATCTCATTTTTATCCGAGATTGTTTATACTTTGGTATTTACTGGGGTGTATTTTATCATCCACATCCATGTTTCCATAATATGTAATATTATTTCCATACACCTAAAATTGTTTAAATCCAATTTTACCCTTCATTGATTTTTTAGTAAAAGATATGTAAGGAATCTTTTGTTTTTTTTTCGTATGAGGTACTTTTTGACTTTTCTGACAAAAGTACGAGAAGAATGTTTTTTTAACATAAATGGCATGAATGGATTTTTAAAAAAATATTTCCAAGAATCTTCCTTTACAAGTTTTCAGGTTTATTTTTAATCAACTTATTTTAGTTTAAAAGTGTATGACATGTTAAGAAAGGAAAAATGTTTTTGAAGTAGAGAGGATATTTTCCTGAAGAATGGAGTTCAAGAGTTTTATCAAAATTATTTTCCATCTAAGATAATATAGGGTTATGTTTCTATCCCTATTATTACATGGATTTTATTATGTTGTGATGGAAATATTTTTATGAATTCCTTTATCTTATATATGATGTCACGATTTTTAAGATTCCCATTTTTATTACATGGGTTATGCTATGATGTATGGTTTATGATTTTGTGGCACACATAAGAATGGAATCATTATGAGATGGGTGGGACCTATATCTCCCTCCAATGCATTGGGTAAAGATTTTATATCTCATCAGATAGACATGGCTGGAACGGCAGGTTAAACCGGTTCAGTGAAACAGGACTAAAACGAGGAGTGAACTCGGTTCAAAAATGGACTTTGTACACTAAGATAGTCTTGGAAATGATTCTTGACTAATAAGAAATGATTCTCTATGATTATGTGTGTATGACACAACGTTTCATGTTTTATGTTATGATTAATGGGATTACATTTCACTACTGTGATTTATCGCATGTTATGAAATTATGATTTCTTTTGCAGGTTAAGATTTCCAAAATTTATGTTCTTATGTATATTATGTGATTGATATTTCTTTTGTTTACCCTTACTAAGAATTTGAGCACACCATGTTATGTTTTCTTTTCCCAAGGATATAAAGAAATGTTTTAGATAAAAAATGAATATATTTATAGGAGATGTTGAAGATCTTTTACCACGATTAGAAGATTATATTCCGAGTTTCCAAAGACACTAAACTATTACGGTCCTTGTGTGTGTGTTTTTGTTATGTACTAAGTATTCCGCAAAATTAATGTAATGTCCATGTACGTTAATCCTCGGGTGTCTACAGTTGGTATCAGAGGAAAGGTTTAGTCAACCTTTGGAAATTAGGATGCGAGAACTTTAGTGAGATTCCTATAGATATTTCTAAGGTATGTATAGGGATGTCCCTAAGGTTAAGTATAAGTATCAGTTATAGTACTAGAATTATGGTAACGATATTAGAATTTAACCTAAGATGTTATATATTGATGGTACTCCCCCTTTATTATGTTGTTTTCCCTAGGGTGATTTTTGCCTCTCACACTATTATTTTTGGGTTTTAGATGATGGATGGAACCCTGAGGAACCGTATTGATCAATGTAATGGACGATGCAATGATTTTGCCCCTGAAAAAACCAACGTTATGGGATATGGAGTTCAAAATCTTATTGCTATACTTACAGAAGCTAGGAATCATTCTGGACTTCCAAATTAGAAGATAAGGGAACAATATTCTATTGAGTCCTTCATGAGGCAACGTTCACCTTCTTTCAGTCGGTCTTCTGATCCACTTATTGCTGAACAATGGATCAGTACCACTAAAAAGATATTTTCAGTTCTTCACTGTTCTGAACATGATAAATTAATCTTAGCAGTATATCGTTTGGAATGTGAAGCTGATCAATGGTGGAATCTTATCAAGAATATGAGGCCAAGAGATGAAATTGAGTCCATGGAATGGGATGAGTTCAAGAACTTATTTTTCAATAAGTACTTCCCTCGTATTCTTCAAACAAATATGGATAAGGATTTTCTTAAACTAAATCAAAAGGATGATGAATCTGTTGGTGTATATGAAGCGAATTTTACAAGGCTTGAAAGGTATGCATCTGGATTTATTATCCTACCTGAAAGTAAAGTTGATCAATTCTTCAGTAACTTAAAACCAAATATTCGAATGGAATTAGCTATAAGAGACATTAGTAGCTATGAAGAAATTGTGCTATGTGCTCTTGTGGTAGAAATGGAAGTTGGTGATACATATCCATCTCATGGTTTTGATAAGAAACGAAAGATGGAGTTCAAGGAGAAATCTCAGAACAATGGTGAAAAGAAGATGAAAGTTTCCTTATTCTCAAAGTGTGGAAAGAAGCATGGTGGAGATTTTATTAAAGGGACTAGAAAATGTTTTATGTGTGGAAAAGAAGGACATCGAGCAGCTGAGTGTCAAAGTAATGGAAAAAGGGTTTCTAATGGTGTGAATAAAGAAAAGACTGTAGAGAAAGCACCAACAACACTTCAATGATTCATGTGCAATGAAATGGGGCATTATGCTAATCAATTCCCTAATCCAAGGGTTAATGGTGATCGACATGAGGAACCACATAAGGAAAAGGACAAAGGGAAGTCACATGCGATCACTATTGGCGATGTTGAATATGACAACGATGTGGTGGAATGATTAAGTGTTTTGTAATGGGATTCCAAAATAATGTTGTATATAGTATCGTGGAATATTGGAATACTTATGTATTGGTCTATTGTGGTTTTCAATAATTTTATGGTACCAGTAACCATGTAAAGTGATTGAGATATTTTTGGTAAGTAGATGATATACGCATAATGAATGGATAAGAAGATAATGAGATGTTTGATTAGCTTATGATTGATAAAATGACTAAGTGATATCATGGTTTGAGTATAAATTTTTTTGAGGATTTTGGAAAGTGTTAACTTTTAACCGCATTCATGTTTTCACTAAGGTTCAATGGGTATTCATTATTCAAGAGAATACATGATTAAGGTATTCACATGTTTGTAATTTGACCAACAAGATATATCTTATGATATATGGGGGATAATTGATGGCATTCACGTGATTGTTATGTGACATTTCAAGTAATCATTTTCTTTATACTATGAGCATGGACTGAAGTATTTTAGGTAAACCTAAAGATTGGAATGGATTATGTTGGACATAAGTTAGTATTGTTTAAGGATAGAACTTTTTTTCGATATTATTGATGGGATGTTATAGTAATATAGCTTTAGAAAAAGGACAACCTGCAGGACGGGCGACAGCCCATCGCGTCGGACAAGGCTGTGGGAATCGAACCCACAACTGAAGTGCGACTGGACTTTATCGGCAACCACTGGCCTACAAGAAGTCCCGGGTTAGTAGAAACTAGATTTATTTTATTATGCGGTATGATATATGAAATATAAGTTCATTCTTGGAATCGTATACGATTAATCTCACCATAGATGGACTTATGTATATTTGATACCTTTTGCTAACCTTTTGTTTGAAACAGATGGAATGACCCATCATTCTATCACATGATCTATTAATACTTCATGAATGAAATATTGAACTTCATTTCTTTAAGAGATGAAGTGGAAATTGTTCAAAGCATGAACAACTGTGATATTTTACCAAAATAAAGTAAATATTTATTCTAATTCAAATTCTTCAACTTTAGGGAAATGATCTTGAAAACCAAAAATGTTGTCCTAGTGCCCTTATATCCGATGAATCAGATGGTACCCTAGATCATCAAAAATTTATGGCTTTGTGATTGTTGGATTTTTCATAGTCATGTTCTCTACCACTCTCCATCAGAACAAGACAGTTAGATTTCTCTTCCATATCCATATTTTCACCTATGTTCTCCTATGTGGAAACCCAGTGATTAGTTAATTTGGGTAACCGTTACGTTTCATACTTTAGTTTTTAAAACCATGTTTTGGTATTCCTTTTTTCGATGTGGGTTTCTATTAAAGAAACTTTCTAGTAATAAACCATTTATAACCCCGACGAATTTCGGGGGCGAAATTCATTTTAAGGGGGGTAGAATGTAACACCCCAAGATTTTAGGAAAAATATTATTTTTAATTTCATTAATGTCTTGTGTTGTATGCTACACCAAAAGGAGTTTTCACAACAAGAATCCTTGACTTTCCTTGCATTACACGCAATCACGACCTTTCTTCGATAGCATGTGTAGTACGCAATACCGAGTTTCACTAAACAACGATATGCTATTAAAATATTATTAAAACTAGCCATTATGAATAGTAATAACCACTTTTTGAAATTTTGTAAATTTTATTTTCAAAATGGACTTCATTTTTGGATTCGTAATAATGAAATTAGCTTCGGGTGAAATTTTGGTACTTTTCGGATAACTTTCATTTTCTAATGAATAGTGAAAATTACTAAATTTTAATTAAAAACATCCTTTTTAATAGAAATAACTAATAGTGATAAATTATTAGTTTTAGTGGTTTTAAAGTATATTTAGAATATATTTTTACAATTTAATACAATGTTGGTCATTGGATGTAATTTCACATTTAAACCAGACATAAACAAGTGTCAATCTTTTGATAGTTATTATCTTTAAGAACACGCTATATGTTTTGACGACGGGAATTAATTTTTAAATTAATTAATGAAACTGATATGTTTTGAATTTTTTAAAATATACATCATTTTTGAGTTCATAATATCAAATATAGCTTAGGCCTAATTTTTGGTATTTTTCTGGAAACTTTCATTTTTTGATGAATAGTGAAACCACTAAGTGGTAGTTAAAAAAAATGAATTTTTCATAAAACTTAAATTTACCCCTTCTGTGAGTGGAATTTAAAAAATCCGAGAGGCACGGTTTATGTCAATAAGTAAAATTCGGTTCAATGAGATGAAAATAATTTTTGGTGAATAGTAACTTTTTACTTTTTTTACCACGGTTAAAAGTAAATAAGATAATTAAGAGTAAAAATGATATTATTGTTACCATAAAACATGTCCTAATTCTATTGTATAAGTGTAATTCGACAAAAAACAACCTTAGGAATAAAATATGACCATTTAGGCCCACTTGGATTAGATTAGGACATTTATTATTAATTTATTTAAAGAAGAGTTTAAATAGTTAAAATCAAAATTTAATAAGTACATCATTTTTAATATAGGGTTATACATAAGATAATTTCGACTATAAATATTCATTAGAAAGATAAAAAGAGTAACTACATAATGTTATTTTATTTTTACTTTTTAGACCTTAAATGATTTAATTTATTTATGACACAAAGATGATGCAGTAATTATCTTATTAATGAAATATTGACATAATTGATGTTATAAATACCCAAATAAATGTAATTTGAGACATTTTATGAATTAAGATAATTTTCTAGGTTAATATGACATGTTAGTATTGATTTAATTACCTTTTTTTGAACTAATAGTTATGTTTTGATTTTTCACAAAAATCAATTACTAAATAGTGTCAAAATTGACATAAAATAGTTTTTAAAACAAATATTATATTATTAATTGTTATTTTATTCCTAAAAATCTAAGTCTCAGAAAAATGACTTAGATAAGGTTATATATATTAATAATAAACAACTTGGGGTTCGTTTGGATTTTTATAGTAAGATTATTAACCTTATAGTGTAAGAACACAAAAAGACACGGTAAAAGTAAAATTATCTAACTTAAAGTTAAAACTAAATGATAAGGTTAAAATAGTAAACTAAACTTGTTCAAATTATATTTTATGAGAGTATTTAGACCCCTCACCACCTTAGCATCTAAATAAATCAATTTGGAGCTATTTAAAACCGAATTTGGCTTTATAATAAAATAATATTTTTAGTTATTCCAAAGGTCCCCCTCTCCTCCTTTATAAAAAGGCACCTCCTCCCTCTCTTCCTCACACCACTTTGAGCCTTATATCTCGTCCAAACCCTGCCAAATTCTCTTCTACACTTCCCTAACAACATCCTAGAGGTCCCGGTCTTCTTCAAAGTCCAATTTTAGTACCCTAAGAGGAGGACTCAAAGAGGCGCTTCAAAGAAGAGGTAATGTCCGTTACCGATTCTTTCAACGTTATTTCTTCTTCCACATCTTCTTCTTTAGTTGTTTAATTATGAATTAATAACATCAGTATCACTAATATAGTGATATGTTATTATAAGTATGAAACAACCCTATTTCACCATATATCCATCCTACGAAAAATGAAATCACTGCGCGTGCGTACGTACGGAATACCGTCTCCACGACGTGGTGTAATCTATTTCCCACCACCACCTTACTTGGATGGGTATAATGATGTTCATAATCACTATATATGATTATTTAAAGCTGATATTTATTCTGAAATAGTATACATACACTCCAATACAATTCCACGCTAATGAGAACGATATCATCGCTCGTGCGTACGTACGGACTACCGTCTCCACGACGCGATGAAATTCATTCTCCACATTAACCATTCATGAATGATTATAAAGTATATATAATAATTAATCATGAAATATATGACATAATAATGATACTGTATTTATTTGTATATATATGTATTTCATTTACTTAATTCCATTCAACTCAATAAGGAAATGAAAACGGTGTTCATGCCTACATATGACCTACCGTCTCCATGAACGGTGTATTTCTTTCAAATTACCGATCTATTATATATATGTATATTATGAATATATATTATATATAAATCATGTTTTATATTCTGTAATTAATTAATCATGATCTAAGTAATCATATGGATAATTACAAGTCAAAACACGGACGACAAATGAAACAATTTTACCCAAAACGCTCTTTAACATGGAATTTACAAAAGAACGGGTAATATAAAGTAATAAGTGAACCATATATGTTATCACAACAATGAGTATGATTCTTGAATAAGTCAATTACATTATTTAAATCATTATAGAGGAGGTTCGAACACTTACAAAGAAAATCATACCTAAGGTAAGGGAAATATCACAATCTCATTTTTATGTAAGATTGTTTATACTTTGGTATTTACTGGGGTGTATTTTATCATCCACATCCATGTTTCCTCAATATGTAATATTATTTCCATCCACCTACAATTGTTTAAATCCAATTTTACCCTTCAGTGAGTTTTTATTAAAAGATATGAAAGGAATCTTTTGTCGTTTTTCGTACGAGGTACTTTTTGACTTTTCTGACAAAAGTACGAGAAGAATGTTTTTTATCTTATATGGCATGAATGGATTTTTAAAACAATATTTCGAAGAATCTTCCTTTACAAGTTTTCAAGTTTATTTTTAATCAACTTATTTTAGTTTAAAAGTGTATGACATGTTAAGAAAGGAAAAATGTTTTTGAAGTAGAAAGGATATTTTCCTGAAGAATGGAGTTCAAGAGTTTTATCAAAATTATTTTCCATATAAGATAATATAGGGTTCTGTTTCTATCCCTATTATTACATGGATTTGATTATGTTGTGATGGAAATATTTTTATGAATTCCTTTATCTTATATATGATGTCACGATGTTTAAGATTCCCATTTTTATTACATGGGTTATGCTATGATGTATGGTTTATGATTTTGTGGAAAACATAAGAATGGAATAATTATGAGATGGGTGGGACCTATATCTCCCTCCAATGCATTGGGTATAGATTTTATATCTCATGAGATAGACATGGCTGGAATGGCAGGTTAAACCGATTTAGTGAAACAGGACTGAAACGAGGAGTGAACTCGTTTCAAAAATGGACTTTGTCCACTAAGATAGTATTTGCAATGAGTCTTGACTAATAAGAAATGATTCTCAATTATTATGTGTGTATTACACAAAGTTTCATGTTTTATGTTATGATTATTGGGATTAAATTTCACTACTATGATTTATCCCATGTTATGAAATTATGATTTCTTTTGCAGGTTAAGATTTCCAAAAGTTATGTTCTTATCTATATTATGTGATTTATATTTCTTTTATTTACCCTTACTGAGAATTTGAGATCACCCTGTTATGTTTTCATTTCCCAAGGTTATAAAGAAATGTTTTAGGTAAAAAAACGGAAGATCTTTATGGGAGATGTTGAAGATCTTTCACCACGATTAGAAGATTATATTCCGAGTTTCCAAATACACTAAACTAATACGGTCCTTGTGTGTGTGTTTTTTGTTATGTACTAAGTATTCCGAAAAAGTAATGTAATGTCCATGTACGTTAATCTTCGGGTCTCTACAATTGGTATCAGAGGAAAGGTTTAGTCATCCTTTGGAAATTAGGATGCGAGAACTTTAGTGAGATTCCTATAGATATTTCTAAGGTATGTATAGGGATGTCCCTAAGGTTAAGTATAAGTATAGGTTATAGTACTAGAATTACGGTAACGATATTAGAATTTAACCTAAGATGTTAGATATTGATGGTACTCCCCCTTTATTATGTTGTTTTCCCTAGCGTGATTTTTGCCCTCACACTATTCTTTTTGGGTTTTAGATGATGGATGGAACCCAAAGGAACCGTATTGATCGATGTAATGGACGATGCAATGATGGTCCCCCGGAACAAACCAACATTATTGGAGATGGAGTGAAAAATCTTATTGCTATACTTACACAAGCTATGAATCATTCTGAGCTTCCAAATTACCAGAGAAGGGAACAATATTCTATTGAGTCCTTCATGAGGCAACGTTCACCTTCTTTCCGTCGGTCTTCTGATCCACTTATTTCTGAACAATGGATCAGTACCACTGAAAAGATATTTTCAGTTCTTCAATGTTCTAAACATGATAAAGTCATCTTAGCTGTATATCATTTGGAAGTTGA
Source organism: Viscum album (assembly GCA_963277665.1). NCBI lineage: Eukaryota > Viridiplantae > Streptophyta > Magnoliopsida > Santalales > Viscaceae > Viscum > Viscum album. The sequence goes on along the minus strand of OY728135.1, from coordinate 1,170,158,898 downwards.
AGCTGATCAATGGTGGAATCTTATCAAGAATACGAGGCCAAGAGATGAAATTGAGTCCATGGAATGGGACGAGTTCAAGAACTTATTTTTCAATAAGTACTTCCCTCGTATTCTTCAAACAAAGATGGAGAAGTAGTTTCTTGAAGTAACGAAAAAGGATGATGAATATGTTGGTATATATGAAGCGAATTTTACAAGGCTTGCAAGGTATGCATCTGGATTTATCATCCAACCTAAAAGTAAAGTTGATCAATTCTTCAGTAACTTAAAACCAAATCTTCGAAGAGAATTAGCTATAAGAGACTTCAGTAGCTATGAAGAAATTGTGTGTTGTGCTATTGTGGTAGAAATAGAAGTTGGTGATACATATCCATCTCATGGTTTTGACAAGAAACGAAAGATGAAGTTCAAGGAGAAATCTCAGAATAATGGTGAAAAGAAGATGAATGTTTCCTTATGCTCAAAGTGTGGAATGAATCATGGTGGAGATTGTCTTAAAGGGATTAGAAATGTTTTTCATGTGGAAAAGAAGGTCATCGAGCATCTGAGTGTCAAAGTAATAGAAAAAGGGTTGCTAATGGTGTGAATAAAGAAAAGACTGCAGAGAACGCACCAACAACACTTCAATGCTTCAAGTGCAATGAAATGGGGCATTATGCTAATCAATGCCCTAAACCAAGGGTTAATGATGATCGACATGAGGAACCACTTAAGGAAAAGGAAAAAGGGAAGTCACATGCGATCACTATTGGCGATGTTGAATATGACAATGATGTGGTGGAATGATTAAGTGTTTATGTAATGGGATTCCAAAATAATGTTTTATATAGTATCGTGGAATATTAGAATATTTATTTATTGGTATATTGTGGTTTTCAATAATTTTATTGTACCGGTAACCATGGAAAGTGATTGAGATATTTTTGGTATGCAGATGATATGTGCAGAATGAAGGGATAAGAAGATAATGAGATGTTTGATTAGCTCAGGATTGATATAAGGACTAAGTGATATCATAGTTTGAGTATAAATTTTTTTGAGGATTTTGGAAAGTGTTAAATTTAACCGCATTCATGTTTTCACTATGGTTCAATGGGTATTCAATCTTCAAGAGAATACATGATTAAGGTATTCACATGTTTTTAATTTGACCAACAAGATATATCTTACGATATATGGGGGATAAATGTTGGCATTCACGTGATTGTTATGTGACATTTCAAGTAATAATTTTCTTTATACTATGAGCTTGGACTGAAGTATTTTAGTTAAGCCTAAATATTGGAAAGTATTATGTTGGACATAAGTTAGTATTGTTTAAGGATAGAACTTTTTTTTGATATTATTGATGGGATTTTATAGTAATATTGCTTCAGAAAAAGGAAAACCTGCAGGATGGGCGACAGCCCATCGCATCGGACAAGGCTGTGGGAATCGAACCCACAACTGAAGTGCGACTGGCCTTTATCGCCAATCACATGCCTACAAGAAGTACATGGTTAATAGAAACTAGTTTTATTTTATTAAGCAGTATGATATATGAAGTATAAGTTCATTCTTGTAATCGTATACGATTAAACTCAAAATAGATGGACTTATGTATATTTGATAACTTTTGCTAACCTTTTGTTTGAAATAGATGGAATGACCCATCATTCTATCACAAGATCTATTAATACTTCATGAATAAAAAATTCAACTTCATTTCATTAAGAGATGAAGTGGAAATTGTTCAAAGCACGAACGACATTGAGATTGTACGAAAATAAAGTAAATATTTATTCTAATTCAAATTCTTCAAATTTAGGGAAATGATCTTGAAAACCAAAAATTATGTCCTAGTGCCCTTATATCTGATGAATCAGATGGTACCCATGATCATCAAAAATTTATGGCTTTGTGATTTTTGGATTTTTCATAGCCATGTTCTCTACCACTCTTCATCAGAACAAGACAATTAGATTTCTCTTCCATATCCATATTTTCACATATGTTCTCCTATATGGAAACCCAATGATTAGTTAATTTGGGTAACCGTTACGTTTCATACATTAGCTTTTAAAACCATGTTTTGGTATTCCTTTTTACGATGTGGGTTTCTATTAAATAAACTTTCGAGTAGTAAACCATTTATAACCCCGACGAATTTTAGAGGTGAAATTCATTTTAAGGGGGGTAGAATGTAACACCCTGAGATTTTATGAAAAATATTCTTTTTAATTTCATTAATGTCTTGTGTTGTATGCTACACCAAAAGGAGCTTGCACAACACGCATCCTTGACTTTCCTTGCATTACACTCAATCGCGACCTTTCATCGATAGCGTGTGTAGTACGCAATACCGAGTTTCACTAAACAACAATATGCTATTAAAATATTATTAAAACTAGTCGTTATGAATATTAATACCACTTTTTGAAATTTTTTAAATTTTATTTTCAAAATGGACTTCATTTTTGGATTTGGAATATCGAAATTAGCTTACGGTGAAATTTTGGAACTTTTTGGATAACATTCATTTTATGATGAATAGTGAAAATTACAAAATTTTAATTAAAAATAAAATTTTTAATAGAAATAACTAATAGTGATAAATTATTAGTTTGATTGGTTTTAAAGTATATTTAGAATGTTTTTTTACAATTTAATCCAATGTTGGTCATTGTATGTAATTTCACATTTAAACCAGACATAAACAACTGTCAATCTTTTGATAGTTATTATCTTTAAGAACACGCTATATGTTTTGACGATGGGAATTAATTTTTAAATTAATTAATGAAACTGATATGTTTTGAATTTGATAAAATAGAAATCATTTTTTAGTTCATAATATCAAATATAGCTTAGGCCTAATTTTTGGTATTTTTATGGAAACTTACATTTTTTGATGAATAGTAAAACCACTAAGTGGTAGTTAAAAAAATGAATTTTTCATAAAACATAATTTTTCCTCTTCTGTGAGTGGAATTTCAAAAATACGAGAGACACGGTTGGCATCAGTAAGCAAAATTTGGTTCAATGAGATGAAAATAATTTTTGGTGAATAGTAACTTTTTACTTTTTTTACCACGGTTAAAAGTAAATAGGATAATTGAGGGTAAAAATGATATTATTGTTACCCTAACACATGTCCTAATTCTATTAGATAATTTTAATTCGACCAAAAAAAATCTTACGAATAAAATATGACCATTTAGGCCCACTTGGATTAGATTTGGACATTTATTATTAATTTATTTAAAGAAGGGTTAAAATAGTTAAAATCAAAATTTAATAAGTACATCATTTTTAATATAGGATTACACATAAGATAATTTCGACTATAAATATTACTTTTAAATATAAAACAATTTCCTATATAATGTTATTTTATTTGTAATTTTTAGACATTAAATAATTTAATTTAGTTATGACAAAAAGATGATGCAGTAATTATCTTATTAATGAAATATTGACATAATTTATTATATAAACACCCAAATCAATGTAATTTGAGACTTTTTATGAATTAAACTAATTTTAGAGGTTATTATGACATGTTAGTATTGATTTAATTAACTTTGTTTGAACTGATAATTCTGTTATGATTTTCACAAATATCAATTACTAAATAGTGTCAAAATTGACATAAAATAGTTTTTAAGACAAATATTATATTATTAATTTTTATTTTATTCCTAAAAATCTAAGGTTCGGCCAAATGACTTAGATAAGGTTATATATATTAATAATAAACAACTTGGGGTTTGTTTGGCTTGTTATAGTAAGTTTATTAAACTTATAGTGTAAGAACACAAAAAGACACGGTAAAAGTAAAATTATCAAACATAAAGTTAAAACTAAATGATAAGGTTAAAATAGTAAACTAAACTTCTCAAAATTCTATTGGATGAGAGGATTGCAACCCATCCCCACGTTAGATTAGAAATAAATTAATTTGGATCTATTTAAAACCGAATTTGGCTTTATAATAAAATAATATATTTTGTTATTCCAAAGTTTCCCCTCTCCTCCCTTATAAAAGGGCACCTCCTCCCTCTCTTCCTCACACCACTATGAGCCTTCACACTCGGCCAAACCCTGCCCAATTCTCTTCTCCACTTCCCTAACAACATATTAGAGGTCATGGTCTTCTTCAAAGACCAATTTTAGTACCCTAAGAGGAGGACTCAAAGAGGCGCTTCAAAGAAGAGGTAATGTCCGTTACCGATTCTTTCAACTTTATTTCTTCTTCCACTTCTTCTTCTTTAGTTTTTTCATTATGAATTAATAACATAAGCATCACTCATATACTTATATGTTATTATAAGTTTGAAAAAACCATATTTCACCATATATCCATCCTACGGAAAATGAAATCACCGCGCATGCGTACGTACAGAATACCATCTCCACGTCGTGGTGTAATATATTTTCCACCACCACCTTACATGGATGGGTATAATGGTGTAAATAATAACTATATATGATTATTGTAAAGTGATATTGATTCTTAAATAGTATACATACACTCCAATACAATTCCACGATCATGAGGATGATATCATCGCTCGTGCGTACGTACGGACTACCGTCTCCACGACGCGATGAGATTCATTCTCCACGTTAACCATTCATGAATGATTATAAAGTATATATAATAAGTAATCATGAAATATATGACATAATAATGATACTGGATTTATGTGTATATATATGTATGTCATCTACTTAATTCCATTCAACTCAATAAGGAAACGAAAACAACGTTCATGCATACGTACGACCTACCATCTCCGTGAACGGTGTATTTCATTCCATTTACTGATCTATTATATATATGTATATTCTGAATATATATTATATATAAATCATGTTTTAAATTCTGTAATTAAGTAATCATGATCTAAGTAATCATATGACTAATTACAAGTCAAAACACGGACGACAAATGAAACGGTTTTACCCAAAACGCTCTTTAACATTGAATTTACAAATGAACGGGTAAAATAAAGTCATAAGTGGACCATATATGATATCATAACAATGAGTATGATTCTGGAATAAGTAAATGACATTATATAAATCATTATACAGGAGGTTCGGACACGTACGAGGCAAATCGGTCCTAAGGTAAGGGAAATATCACAATCTCATTTTTATCCGAGATTGTTTATAGTTTGGTATTTACTGGGGTGTATTTTATCATACACATCCATGTTTCCTCAATATGTAATATTATTTCTATCCACCTACAATTTTTTACATCTATTTTTACCTTTCGGTGAGTTTTTAGTAAAATATATGAAAGGAATCTTTTGTCGTTTTTCGTACGAGGTACTTTTTGACTTTTCCAACAAAAGTACAAGAAGAATGTTTTTTAACTTATATGGCATGAATGGATTTTAAAAAAAATATTTCCAAGAATCATCCTTTACAAGTTTTCAAGTTTATTTTTAATCAACTTCTTTTTGTTTAAAATTGTATGACATGTTAAGAAAGGAAAAATGTTTTTGAAGTAGAAAGGATATTTCCCTCAAGAATGGAGTTCAAGAGTTGTATCAAAATTATTTTCCATCTAAGATAATATAGGGTTTTGTTTCTATCACTATTATTACATGGATTTGATTATGTTGTGATGGAAATATTTTTATGAATTCCTTTATCTTATATATTATTTCACGATGCTTAAGATTCCCATTTTTATTACATTGGTTATGATATGATGTATGGTTTATGATTTTGTGGAACACATAAGAATGGTATCATTATGAGATGGGTGGGACCTATATATCCCTCCAATTCATTGGGTAAATATTTTATATCTCATGGGATAGACTTGGCTGGAACGGCAGGTTAAACCGATTCAGTGAAATAGGACTAAAACGAGAAGTGAACTCGGTTCAGAAATGGACTTTGTCCACTAAGATAGTCTTGGCAATGAGTTTTGACTAATAAAAAATTATTCTCTATAATTATGTTTGTATAACAAAAAGTTTCATGTTTTAAGTTATGATTATTGGGATTACATTTCACTACTATGATTTATCCCATGTTATGAAATTATGATTTCTTTTGCAGGTTAAGATTTCCAAAAGTTATGTTCTTATGTATATGATGTGATTGATATTTCTTTTGTTTACCCTTTCTGAGAATTTGAGATCACCCTTTTATGTTTTCTTTTCCCCAGGATATAAAGAAAGGTTTTAGGTAAAAAAAAATAAGATCTTTATGGGAGATGTTGAAGATCATTCACCATGATTAGAAGTTTATATTCCAAGTTTCCAAAGACACTAAACTATTACGGTCCTTGTGTGAGTGTTTTTGTTATGTAATAAGTATTCAGGAAAAGTAATGTAATGTCCATGTACATTAAGCTTCGTGTCTATACAGATAATAATCATTTCCATTGAAAATATATCTGTTGAACAATGATCACATGATTAGAATAACTGTTGAGTTTTAATAAGTTCAATTGACATAGGCAGTGGACATGATGACCTCAAATGTAGGATCATACCCTATGAAGACCATTTATTGAAATATACAATGGAGATATAATCCCTAGAATTTTACCATGACCAATACCAAGTTGATATCCAAAAACATAAGCATGAGTGAAACTTTTTTATGGGTGAAGTTCACACTCATCAAAAACACATCCCAAATACTGTACGCCAAACCACCGCACGAATGTCTCACCGTGACACACATTACTCTTAAGTCATTTGATTGTGTTTTAAGGTGATATGCATCAAGACTCTAGAGGTATGATTATGTATATTATTTTTTTATGGAATAATGAATATATTTTAATCTTATTATTGTTACCTTATAATGAATTTTTATTTTCATACAATGAGATAGAAATAATATTCATTTAGTAAAATTAAAATTCAATTAATGAATTTTGTTTAATTAATTAATGGATTTTTATATAGATATTTTTTAACAAAATATTATTATTTAAGAAATTTCAATAAATAAATCACCATATAATATATTTTTAAGTGAAATGTAATTTTTATTAGGTTTCAAAAACTATTATTTTCAAAAAACCCAATAATTCTCAATAAATGTAAATTATTATTTTAAAATTTAAAATGAAGATATGTAACAAAATATTAATATTAAATTAAAATTATTGTTATAATTAGAACATAAAAATTATTCAATAATTGTTTTTCCTAATTTTTTAAGACTGGTGAATTTTCATGTAAAAATTAAATACAATATAAATGTACATTGTGTATTATGACATAATAATGACCCAAAAGTAATGTAATAAATACTATAAAGGGTATCCATGACCAAATATATTTTTTAACTTTAAAATAAATTTATTTTTTGTTTATATTATTAATGTTATTATTCCTTTCAAAATCCTCCAAAACGATTAATATATTTTAAGGATTTAAAATCATTTCTTTGAGAGTACGATTCAATTTCACATAAGAAAGGGAATTTTATATTAGGTTTGTCCCATGGAAGTATAAAATAATGAAAAAAAATATTTTATAAAAACCATGGTCAAAATCCATGGGAATTTTTGTGGTTTTTCTTATTATATTATATATAGTCTTATACCTATGTTTGAGAAATGATAACGAATTTCCCGATAATTTCCTATATAAACCTGAAAAATCTCCCATTTCACTTCACTAAAAATATTATAACACATCATAACTCTTCCATACACTTTCTAGGGTCTTAAAAATGTTCCTATAAGCTCTCAAAAATCTTCTTCTAAGCATTCTAATTCACACTCTCAAGGTAGGGGATCCTCACTTTCTCTTCTTTATTCAAGTTTCGTTATTATCTTATTATTTCAATTTACAATTAATAATATTATAATATGTATTTAAATTTACCTATTACTTCTCATTTAATGTCAAAGTGATTAGATAAACCTTTTTCTCTCATCAAACCATTTCATTATTATTACAGTGGCATAATTTTGCTACCAAAATTTCACTTCATTTTTCTATTTCAAAATAATTGTGTAGTGAATACCTTATTATTTCCCATAAAGGTTGTTAGCTTTTATAAATTTATACTAATTATATTTTGTAAATACATGTATATATTCCAAGATATTTTATTTTGGAGTAAATTATAATGATGAATGAATCCATGTTATATGATCTATATGGAACACTAAAGCATGCAAATGAAATGAAAGTGAATGATGTGCCCAAAATTATGTATCCCTCCAATGAATTGGGTAATGTTTATTATCATGAGATGTCATGTTTAGATAGTTATTAAACCTTATTCCATTATATTTATATTTCCATAATGGTTTATTGGAAGATATCCATGACATATGTTTTTTATGCAGTGTTGTATGTTGTTGCCACATTTCACATGTTTCCTTTGATATTATCTTGTTATATCATGTCTAATTGTTCATGTTCATGATTAATACTCATTTTTTATATTCATATATTTAAAAAAAAATTATTCTCTTCATTTTATTCCATTTTTATTCCCTTACTAGGCTTTATAGATCATACCTTTCTTATATATGTCCCCATGTTATGCCCAGTAGTTTTAAGTGCGAGCATGTGATGAATGTTTTCTATAATGATATTATTTTCCCTATTTTAAATTATTTTGAAATTTACCTAATTAAAAAAGAAACTATAATTCATAATATTATATGATTTGTTTTGTGAAATCTTATGTAATAAATAATTATTTAATATTTAATAATTGTATGGGTTGATATAGTTTGTATCAGAGGAAAAGCTTTGATATTTTTCGGATTAGGATTAAAAAACTCGAATGAAACCTTGGGGATAGTACTATATATATAAAAATATCCCTAATTTTTTTAATTACAGAGTAATTGGTTTATTATGAAAATACATCCATTTATGGATACTACTAGTGGATGTGGCTATATCATAGATGTACATAGGTGTAATAGCTGAAAACACTACATTGAGCTAGACTCGACCATGAACTAGTGCATGAAAATGGGCCATACTAAGCAATTGGTTTGACAATATTGGGATATTATATTTGGTAAATTAATAAGATCATTGAAAAATATTATTAAGGGAAAAAATTCCTATATGATTTTATATTAGGAAATATATTATTGATTAGATAGATGGAATCCTAGTAATTCTTAAGTTAATAAAATACTTGAAATTTATAATTTATCTATTCAATGTCAATGGATTATATTTTATGAGATTAATAGATTAAAAATATTCATCCCAAATTTTTCTTTTATTTTATAAAATTTCATAAAATAAAAGTAATTGGGTAAACAATCAATGTGATAGGTAATGTGATGACTGACCAATAAGATGCCCAACCCGATGGGAGTGTGAATCACACACTTTGTGACGATACTCACATAAATGACATAGGTTATGAATAGAACCCTATATTAGTAGGAGTTAACAAATATCCCTAAACAAAATATATTTAATTAAGATCATTATGAGACAATGACCACAAAATTTCAACGGATCATATAATATCTTAATCAATAAACAATAGATTAACTTCATTGTAAAGATCTTTTCCATCCTTCAGTGTTCTAAGAAAGAGAAGGTTATATTGAATATTTATTGTGTGGATGGATAATATTATCAGTAGTGTTCAATTATTAATAATAAAAGTCTAGAAAGAGATATCGATGCAATGAGGTGGAAGGAATTCTATAAAATGTTTTTGGATAAATATTTTCCTCACACTCACCAATGTAAAATGGAAAGTAATTTCTATTCTCTCAAGGAAAATATAAAGAATATATCAGGGAGAATGAGGAAAAATTTACTAGAATTTCATGATATGAATTTATATTTTTCATTACCCTTGAATTCATGATCTATTTCTTCTTTGGTGGGATAAAACCTAGTCTATGAAAAGCCCCGATGATTCATGACATTGATAGCTATGAGAAAATTGTCTGATATTCTCTCAAAGTGAAATTGTAGGTGGGAAAATCTTAAGGGTATAATAGGGATATGAATATTAAAGTGACATTTAATTATATTTATCCATTGGATATATCTAATGGTTCCAATAAAATTCAACATCCCACTTGTCAAATGTGCCGAAAGAAGAACCTAAGAAATTTTTAATGGGAGGCGAGGAAATGAATTAGGTACATAAGGAAAGGGAACCTAGAAAGTGATTTATGACATGAGAAACCCATGATTAGGAGGAGAATATGAATGCTATGATCAACCCTCGTTTTTTTATTTCATAATTTATAAGGAACCAAGGAACTTTTAAAGCCAATACACCAGGACAAGGGTTTTCAGAGACAACCAACATCCTATATGGTAGAAAAGGAGAGTTATTTCTATCAAACCCATTGAGGTAGATCCCAAAAATGAGTTGGTTATTGGCATGATAGTTATTCATTCAATAACAGAGAATTCCCATTTTTATTCTAGTTCTACACATTCATTCAAATCACAAAAGATAAGTTGAACTATCCAACACCACTACAAATATTGAATGTTGAGCTGTCGATGAAAATATGTAATGGGGAAATTTTTATATCCCAATAATATAACTCCTCCCCTATATCAATTAGTGGGTGGAAATTACCAAAAATCCTTGTCATACTTCATATGGTATAATTTGATGAAATTCTATATATGGATTAGATTTCCATGAATATATCCAACATAAATTGTGAAGAAAAGGAAATCACTATCTACATCATGAATGAAACCCCTATTCTATAAAAGTTTAAGGAGGAGGATGAATCTTATTTTGAAAAAAAATCTAAATCATGGATATTATTTCATTATGATCAAGTTTATCGAGGTCAAATGATTGAGACTAATCAAAAAATAATCATTGAATACAAGCCCATTGTGATGGAATATGTTGATGTGTTTCCTAAGGAAAATTGTCATCCTCCAAGATGAGAGGTTGAAATTTCAATCAAACATGTACCAGGGATGTTACCATTATCTAAGACCCAATATTGAATGAGTATTATGGAATAGTAAGAGAATAACAAACAACAAGATGACGTTGATAAAGGTTTCGTACACCCATGTGCTTCACCGTGGGGTGCTCAAGTCCTCTTCATCATGATGACTGATGGGTTAATCCACCTTTTAATTGATTATAATAAGCTCAACAAGATCATTATAAAGATAAGAAATTATATTCCACATATTTATGACTTGTTCAATAATCTATGTGTAGCACAATACCTGTCCAAGGTGGATCTCTGCTCTGGGTATTACCATGTTATGGTGAAGAAAGATTATATATCCCAGACTATTTTTCATAAAATATAAGGGAACTAATAGTTCAGAGTAATTCTATTTAGACTCACTAATGCTGCATAAATCCTCAAGAACATGTTTAATGGAGTATTTATAGATTACCATGAATTGATTTGGTAGTCATTATAGTTGATATTCTATGGTTTTCAAATACCAAGGAGGATAATGAGGATCATACGATCATTGTGCTAAAGACCTTGAAAAAAAATCATTCTGACATATATAGAAAATGTGAGTTCTAGTTGAAGTAAACAATATTATTGGGAAATATTATCACAAATAGTACGATTTTTTTACACCCTTCAAAAACAGATGTAATTAAACGATGGTTGAGGTCAAAATCTATGACATATATCTATAGATTCTTTGGGGGTAGTTGGGTACAATCATCAGTTTGTGAATGTGAATAATACTTCAAGGAGTTGAAACAAGGGCTTATCACTACAGATGTACTCATATTTCCCACAACTTGAGAACGTTCCATGGTATTTGGTGATTCCTCTTAGAAGGGATAGGGTTGTGTGTTAATGAAAAATGACTAAGTCGTAGCCTATGATTCATAGAAGTTGAATTTTCATGAAATTAACTACCCAACGCATGATATGGTGTTGGACGAAGTGATATTTTCTCGGAAAATATATCATCGTTATCACATTGGGTAGAACTATAATATTTATATGGGACACAAAATCCTAAATTATATATTCTCATAGAAGGATCTGTATATTCAAAAATGAAGGTGGTTAGAGGTGATCATGGACTACGACATCTCAATTAACTACCACCATGAAAAAGATAATAAAATTATAGATTCTCTAAGTATAAATGATCCAAAAATTTGATCATTAATTATAATTTATAGGGATCCATTTTTCTAATATTTGAAAAGGAAGGACATAGCAATCATAAAGAAAGTAATATCATCAATGCCTTCATATATGATTACACACCTATCCCTTTTGGAGGAGATAGTGTATGATCAATGAAATTATTTTGGAATTTTGAAGAAAATTTAAACTATAAGAAAAGTTAAATCCATGAAGTTCAATGTTAATTAACAAGGAGTTGTTATATTTGGGTAAATACTATGTCTACCATGAAATCTTGTGCTATTGAAGGAGCAGTTGGATGATGCACAAAGATCAAACCCCTCTATCCTTTATAGAATGAGAAATAAGTATTGTGATATCTGAGAACACAATTATTGATAAAATAGGAATAAGGAGTTCATGGATATAACTCAATATTTATTGTTTGTTAGAAAGAGAAGGCATAATGAAAAAACAATCTAAGGGGATGATGCAACCATTACCCATACCTACATAAATATGGGAAAATATCACCATAGGCATTGTCATTGGTCTTCAAAAGACATAAATAGTTAATTGATATATTTGGGTCATAGTTAATCATATTAAAAACACTAAACATTTCATTGATATTTTATAGGACTTCTCACTGGATCAACATGCATGGATATACATCAGAGAAGTGGTATGGTACATGTAATTCCACTATGCATTATATTTTATCAAGATCTGGGGTTTACCATGATATCCTGGAAGAGTCTCGAACTCTTAATAAATACTATGTTGAGAATCCCCATGAATTATCACCCTTATACTAATTTCCAATATGATCAGACTATGCATACACTAAAGGAAATGTTGAGAGAATATTCAATTGAAATTAAAGGAGGAAGGGAACAACATCTTTCTCTAGTTGAGTTCTCATACAATAACAATTTCAACTCAAGAATTGAAATGGATTCGTATGAATCCCTTTATATGGAATGTTGAATAACAAATCCATGTTGTGATGAAGTTTTGGAATTCAAACTTCTAGGTCTTGAAATGGTTGAGGAAATGGTGGAATTGTTTAAGACCATTAAGTAACACACTAAGGATGCTTAAATCCAGAAAACAAGATATGATTATAATCGTTGAAGAGACCTAGAGTTGGATTTTAGATACATGGTATTCCTATGCTTTACTATATATATTAAATTCCTGAGATTTTTGAATAAGGGAAATCTTAACCCAATATACATCAATCCCTTTGAAATCCTTGATCGTATCGAAGTAGTGAAATCTAGACAAGAAATACCACCTAACCTATATCAAGTATGTGGTATATTCCATGTATACCTCTTAATAAATTACATACCAAACCCCTCACTTGTACTCAATCCAAAGGTTGTCCCATCAGAGAATGACCATTCCTATGCGGATCATCCAGTGAAGATATTAGATCATATGGAAAATTTTCTACGAAATAAGAAAATGCACCTAGAAAAAGTGTTGTGGAGAAAACAGAAGTTGGAATAAGAAATTTAGGAACAAGAGGAAGTGATGAATCAGAGCTACCAACATATATTTTAGTGTGGTAAATGAAAATTTCAAGGGATAAATTTCTAGAGGGGGGAATACTTTAACGACACAAAATATAAAAAACACAACCCCCTGTGTTTTAATTAAATATCCTATTATGTAATATGGTTGTTGAAAACATATTATGTTCATGGATTTTATTATGTCATACTATATTTAAAATATATTTAAGAATAATTAACATTTTTAATACAGTAGTTGAATTGTGATCACGTGGTTAGTATAAATATAGGTTTTTATCAAATCTAATTGACACAGGAAAAGGAATAGATAACCCAAAACAATAGGATCAGACTCTATGAATCTCATTTTTCAGAAAATCCAATAGAGATGGAATCATTAGGAATTGACCCTGACCAAGATCAAACTGGGATCCAAAAATACAATCATGAGTGAAACCGTTTACAAGAGAATTTCGAGCTCATCGAGATCATGGACAAAACCACGTATTATAAACCACCCCATTAAAGTCTCACCATCACGCACCTAACACTTAGGGAGTTTTCTCGTGTATCAAAGTGATATGTCTCAAGATACTATTGATTTTAGTATTTAAATTATTTTGTATAAAATATTGAATATATTTTCATCCTGTTAATGTTAATTTATAAAAGATTTTTATTTTGATAGAATAAAACTAAAATATTTTTTTTTGGTAATATTCAAATTCAATTAATGAATTTGTTTTGATAAATTAATAGTATTTTGAAATAAATAATATAATAATAAAACATTGTTGATAAATAATTTTTTGAAAATATAAATGATCATATATATCTTTTGAAGTTCAATGTAATTTTTATAAGGGTTTGAAAACTGTTGTTGTCGAAAAACCTATCATTTCTCAATAAATACCGAATATTATTTTTAAAGTGAATATGAACATATTTAAAAAAAATTAGATAAAATGAATATTATTTTTTGAATAAAAACATCATAATTATCCAACTGTGAGTTTTTTCATAATTTTCCGAGATAATCAATTTGTCAGGTAAGAATTAAATATACTGTAAATATATGGCGTGTATTATAGCATCATAATGACCCTAAAGTGATGTAATAAATTATTTAAATGGTGTCCATGACTAAATATTAGTATTAAATTTAAAATAAAGTGATTTAGTATTTATTTTATTTATTTTATAAATCTATATTGAATTTTTCAAAACCATTAATATATTTTAAGGTTTTAAAATCAATTTTTTAAGAGTATGAATCACTTAAAAAAATGAAAAACTACTATTTTAATAATTTCAACCCTTAGTATTATAAAATAATTAAAAAATTATATTTGAAAAAAACCATGGGAAAAATCTTCAGATGTTTTGTGGTTTTATTTAATTTAATATATAGAGTCCAAAATAAATATTTGGGAAATAATAAATAATTCCTGAAACATTTTCAATATAATCCCTTAAAATTCCCCAATTCACCTTTCTCAAAATTCTTTTATCTCTTTCCCACTATTCCCTAACCTTTATAGTTTCCTAATAAGTTTCAATATTCTCTCAATAAGCTCCTCCCAAGCATTTGAATTCAAACTCTCAGGATAAGGGAAGATTACCTTCTCTTCTTTATTCAGGTATCATTATTATATTATACCTTATATTTTCCATT
The DNA here is from genome assembly GCA_963277665.1 of Viscum album. Taxonomy (NCBI): domain Eukaryota; kingdom Viridiplantae; phylum Streptophyta; class Magnoliopsida; order Santalales; family Viscaceae; genus Viscum; species Viscum album. The sequence goes on along the minus strand of OY728135.1, from coordinate 1,170,143,636 downwards.
ATTAAAGATATGGTATATATTTCCATATCCTTATTACTGAACATTTTATTTCCAAATTATTATATACCTATTTCTCTCTCATTGTCCCATTTTTTGAATTTTTATGCGACGTCATCACACTTTTAAAAATTTCACTATGATTTTCTATGCAAGAAATATTTTGTTGTGAATACCATACCCATTTCCTATCAAGGGAGTTTATCTTTATAAAATTTTAATTATATGATATGGGACTTAAATTTACTTACTCTACACTCCATAATCATTAAATTAAATATAATGATAAATGAATCCATTTTTTTATCTATGTGGCGTACTTAATCCTGATAATGAAATGAAAGAGACGTGTGTGCCCGAAATTATACTGAGCTCTAATGCATTGCTTTATTATTAGTATAATGATATAAAATAATCTGATAGTTATTAATAATAATTATTTAATGTTAATTTTTCTATAATTATGTATTATAAGAAATCCTTATCCTATTTTTATGATCCAATGTTTTAAGTTGCTTCCACATTTACCATGTTTCATTTAGGATTGTCATTATATAACATGTCTCATTGTTTAAATTTATTATTTTTACTCATTTTTATAATCATATTGTCTAAAATGTATACTTATCTTAATTGTATTCCATTTTTATTCCCTTAATGGGAATTATTGATCACATATTTCTTATGTATCCCTAGGTTATCAAATTCAGTTTAAAGTGCGTGCATATTAAATATGTTTTAATAATGTTTTTTTCCTGTTTAAAATTTTAATGTAATGTTCCTAATTCCCAAAGACACTATACTTCTCAATATTTTAGGTTGTATTATGTGAAATATTAGGTAATAAATCATGAATTAATTTCTAATAAATAGATGGGTTGTTGTAGTTATACTTGGCATAACATAGATAAACTTTCTTATTTGGTATGATAAATTTGTACTATATTTTATGGGATGTGATTTGATATTATATAAGATATTAATTTTATCTGGATTTTATGTGTATTAATTTTTATTTATTTTCACTGATTGTTTTTTACAATCACTTAAAATACATATACATTACATACATTTCGTGGAATACTTAAACATTATACAAATAAACGGCCAAATACCGTAGTTGGTATAATTCCTTTGGAAACATGGAAACATTAAAATTAGTACATAAGTGAGATATGTCATCTCCCACTAGTTTATTCTTTACTAGAACCCTTATTAGGCATATAAAACAAAGAACATATCATCATAACCTGTGTATGGAATCATAAAAAAGGTTGAGCTCAAATTATCAGTAAGGGTAAACAAGGGGAACATGTAAGCACAAACATGAGCATAAGCATATGAAAACATGATCCTGAAAACAGAAGATCATACCCTACATATCAAAGATCATAACATAGATCATGAAATAAATATTAGAATTTCAAAAGACATGAATCATATGAAATAAATATCATAAGCCATGAAATCATAAGATATGAATAGTACTTGGAATTGTGGAAACACATAAGCATATATTGATTTCCATAGCATCCAAGGTATAAATTTTAAGATCATATTAGTGGAAAATTCCTTTACTAAATCGGCTAAACACCCATTCTATCCCAGTATTACTGAACCAAGTTAACCCTCATTCTAGCCATGTATTACTTAATTGAGTAAACCCTCATTCTAGACCTGTTTTACTGAATAGAGTAAACCCTCATTCTATCATTGTATCACTGAACAGAGTAAACCATCATTCCAGACCTAAATTACTAAACCGAGTAAACCATCATTATATCAATATATTACGAAACTATGTAAACCCTCTTTCCGACCTTTTATTACTGAACCGAGTGAACCCTTATTCCAGCCCTGTCTATCTCATGATATATAAATCATTACCCAATTAATTGGGGGGATATATAGATCCCACCATTCTTATAATGAAATCATACATACATGTTCCACAAGATCATAAATAATCATATCATTACCAGTGAAATGAAATGGGTATCATAAATAATTAAAAATACCATAACCTATTGAAATTTATAGGTTTTATAATCGTTTCATCGTAAACATAATCCATGAAGAGAATCGGGTTTCAAAAGCATATAAGTTGTGAAAGAGAAACAGGTTTCATTAAAATATTAACAAGGAAGGATAAATGGGTTTCATGAAGACCTTGGAATTAATCATAACTCATTAATAGAAATCCTATGAATGGAACATTTAGATCACTTCCTATAAAGGCTTTATTAACATCAATAGATGTCATGTGATATGGAAAATAATATTGAAATATATTATAAAAAAATTATTGAGGAAAATATCCTTTTATGTTTGAAAAAGGATTTTCGAAATTAATTTTTCCAAAACATACATAGAAGAAATTTAAAAAATACATGATATAATTTTGAAAGCATTTTCCCATTGAAACTTTTAAAAAGAGATTTAAAAAATTTTAAAAGAATTTTTCTTTGAAAAAAACTGAAAACATTTAAAGAATGATAGAAAATGATTTGTAAACCATTTCATTGAAAAATCCTTTAAAGCCTATAAATAAATCCTGAAAACATTTTAAAAATAATTTTTCTTAAAAACTTATAACTAATTATAAAAATGATTTGAACCCCATTTATTTGAATGCAATTTGAAAACTTATAAATAATACATAAAAACATTTCGAAAATAGTTTCCCATTAAAACATATAAAACAAGTTTGAAACCATTTGGAAAAAAAATTTACATGGAGATTACTTTTTTATAAAAAAAAATCTTAAATATTAAACTTTTTAACAATGGAAAGGGTTCTTCGAAAAAATGATAGCGGTTAAATCTTTACATGTCGTATGAGGTCAAAAGAATATTCCTTTTGTATAACGAAAAAGATAAGAAATTTCATTTTTTATAAAGATACAAGTATATTACCTTGAAGATATTGGTAAAATAGAAAAAGGGTAAAATTTTAATTTATATACTATAGTGGAATGGTATAATATTATTGGAAACTTTTTTTTGAATGCATGTATTTTCGGTCAAAGAGAGGGTAATGTCAGGTTTCCCTGAATACAAATTCTTACCTATATTATCTACCAATAAGAAGAAAATGGTCCCAATACGTGAGAATATCATGAAATAATATATTATAATTAAACTCATGATTATTATTGGGATATTTATCATCATATTTCCTCAAATAAAGCATAAACATAATCAATCTTGAAAAGCAATGAGATTGTCTCAATAAACTCCTATAACATGGTATCTTCAGATCATGATCTTAATGTATGTAAAGTTTATTAAATTAACCATATAATATCATTAAAAGATTTATATTCATGATATTTCATGCAAAATAGAAGTATTTGCACTCCGCAAAATAGTATAGGTGCATAACAAAACATGAGTCTTACAGAAAGCAAATTGAGACAAAAACATTTTTACCAATTTGGTAACTTTTGAAACTAAATCCCCATGAAAGAAGCATCATAAATTGGGAATTTTAATCAAAATAAATTTAATTACATTTTACATTGAATAAAATCATGGTAAGTACATACACCACAAAAAATGAAAGAGTTTCAGACAAAGCTTGTATCTCACAGAAATTAAAATTGAGATGAAATCACCTTACCTTATGTCTTGACTCTCTTCATACTTATACCATATTTATGTATAATAAATGTTAGTTTAATATAAATATTTTACATAAGAACATTTTATACATAATACCATATATGGTTTTATTATGACCATATATTACCCTCTTGTTAATGGACACATGATAACGTTTCACTTCGGGTAATATTCTCTTTGTTCTTCACATCTCTCTTAATTTTTTATAGTGTTGGTTCTTATAATTATATAGTGATTAATGAATTTATAAAATGATATAAATATCAGGTATATAAATTATATTTAAATTATAATAATTTATATCATAATAAATTACATAATTTAATACACCGTTCGTGGGGATAGTAAGCCGTATGTAGGCATGAACATTGTTTTCGGTTTTTATTGTCATATTAAAAGAAAGTATGTAAATGAAATATGTATATATATATGAATGTATATATATTATTATTATTATTATTGCATTAATATATCCTATATATCATATAATTTCATTAAACTAGTCTTTAATACACTCTATGTGGTGTGTGAATGAATCACATCGCTTTGAGGGGGCGATAGTCCACACTTCCCCAAACGAGATTATCGCAATAACACCAAATGGAAGGTAAGAATATGTGAATTATAAATGCAATAAATAACCTTAATTACATAATAAATATATTATATTACATATATAAATATACTTTTCATCATAATTGCCACCATGATTGGTGGTAATGGAGAAATGAGCAATCATCATTTTGTGAGGAAGTAGTTCTCTGTAGATCAAAATAGTATGTTTAACGTACAAAAATGGAGGTGTATGTATGTGTAGGAAAGAATTATTGAAGAAAAACATCCTAGTATATGTATGATACTTTTTTTACACAATAATGGGATAAATATATTGGAGGGTGGATAAGGAAAATAATGGAATGGAGCATGGGAGAATGTGTTACCTCTTAATAGGGTAACTCCTTTTGTTTTTTTGCCAAAATGAATCTTTGAGAGGGTTTATTCCAAAATAGAGACATAAAAGAATATGGTTTTATTTTTTGTAGGATACTTGTGATGATATTTGAAGAAATAATATGTTTTGATATGTGTGAGGAATTAGGAGAGTTGGTGGCCTTTTTAGGGAAGGAGAATGTCTCACATGGAATATTTAGAACAAAATTTGGCGTGAACACGTTATTACGTATGAAATGTCTTGAAAACACTAAAAACCTAAAAAATGGAAGGTGTATGGACGAAATATTGACATAAAATGGGTTTTTGGAAAAGTTTCTAGGTCATTTGGGCCCTTAATTTTATGGTTTAGAGATTAATTTGGCCTTAACTGCTGTGATTACTTTTAATCATTTTCACTAATATTTTTGGGAAAAAATTAACTTTATATTATTAGAATCTAATAATTATAATAAAAAAATGGATTATGTTGTATTTTTTATGTTCCAATAACATAATATTAAAAATTAATAGAAGTGCTAATCTCACTGATTGGACGAAATTGAGGGGTTTTAAAGTAGGAAAACGTTCAAAAGATTGTTCTTATTTTATATTAAGTTTCAAATAAGTTTTTATTCTAATTAATTAAATTGTATACATATATGTATTATTCATATTAATTACCCTTAAAACATATTTATAATATCATCTATCATTAATAATTAATTATACAAAATTCGGAGTCTATATAAAACTCAGTAGTTTTCTCTATTTATCAAAAATGATGTTTCTCAGAAAAATCACATTAATTCACCCTAATATAATTTAGATGTTCTAAATTCAAAAAGTATTTTTATTTTATGAAATTAAATTTCTAAATAGGTATAAAATTACTTTTATTATTAAAATTGATTTATTTTAGAAAAATATATTTTTAACAAAAAAGGACTTTACCAAAAATATTATCTTTTATTATCAATATGTTTTCTTTATATAATACAATTATAAAAAATATTTTTAATGTAGTTATTAATATTAGTATTACTAAGTTTAATGGCTAGTTTATAATATAATATGTAAATATATAAAAATAGATGTTTCTTAGAAACCAAGTGTTGTGTTCATCTTATTCCATGTCAGTGTTTCTTGTAGTGCAAGCCATGTTGGTATTACATGTAGTGCAAGAAAAGATGGAATTTTATGTGAAATTAATGTTTGAATTATAATATTATAAAATATATATGTAAATAAATATTTATATTATCATGTTAAATGAAAAAAATTGAATATTTAAATTAATTAAAACAAACTGTTATCAAAATCTCAGGGTGTTACATTCTACCCCCCTTAAAATGAATTTCAAACATGAAATTCATCTGGGTTTTCAAAAGATTAGTACTTGAAATATTCATTCAATTAAAACTCATATCGTAAAAATGGAAACTAAAAATTCCATTAAAAGGGAAATTTGGAACCATAACTGTTACCCAAATTAACATATAACTTAGTTTCCACATAGGAGAACATAGGTTCGGAGTGAAGATTATACATAGAGTAAAAGGGTAAATATTTATACGGAGTGATTGAGGTCATAAATAAAAAATAATTGAATGATAAAAATAACTTTTAGGGCATCAAATTCATAAATATATAATTATTTTAAAGACCATAATCTCAAAAAAATTTGAGTTATTATGACAACAGTATTTTTAGATCACTTTGAAAACATCTAGTAATTATTGATAAATTTATATAATAAAAATTGAATTCTTGGGTTGTGCTTTTGAACATTTATAATACATCAATTACCTCTTGTAATGAATTTCAATAAATTAAATTTTATGAATAAATCACTATGATATTATTTTAATGGATCTTACGCCCCATATAGAATAAAAAGTATAAATATTTTTATTTAAAAACAACATGAATTGATCTATAAAAATAAAAAGTAACACTAATAGTTCATCATGAATATTTATACATTAAAAATAAATACACATTAACCAGGACATCGCATAGGCTAGTGGTAGGTGGCAAACCCTTATCATTCTTAGATCGGGGGTTTAAGACTCGGCGTTTCTAGAATTGATTGGTTGTCACCCAACATACATGATGCCCTTCTTTAAAACTTCACAAATATAATATATAATATGGAAATCCATTAAATAAGGTTAATAAATTATACTTTTAACCAAGGATTTCAACACAAACTCAATGCACAAATACATCTTCCAAGGTTTAACATAAACGTTTTATGAATGGAAAACCTTATAACCCTTCAAAATATGAAAATACAAAACCCTTGAAAGAGAGTCATGAAATAATATTAACATTGATTACAATATGTCACAAAATAACTATTGGTTGTAAGATTATAAACCTGTGAATAACCTTATTGTATATTTCCTTGAAACATGGTAACAACCTAAATTACCATAAATCATTTTGGAAAACTTGCATGCTTCCTCATTAAATGTATATTGTATTTTCTCCTTAATTATATAAATGTTAAAAACATCATTAGTGGTAACACAATTTACCTATAAAAAGGTCCATATGTAGATCCAAGGTAGTCAGTTCTATCTGATTTACTTATACATATCCCATGTATCTTTATCCATACAATATTATCTTAAAAAAAGAACATGTTAAGGGTTACATTCCCATAGTCAAAATGTTAACTTCTATTAGATAAAATCTCTAGTCCATCCTGAAAATTCAAAATATTTTTATAAATCCATAAAAAACATAAAATAAAAAATCCATATATAATTAACCATTTTTAATACTAGAATCCAAATAAATAAATACTTCAATTAATTCATCTTTATTTACTTAACAATGCTACATCATCCTATTACACAATACTTTTTTTCCTTCAAATTTTATTGGTAGTCTCTTAATAATATGAAATGTAACAATTACTCAAACCACTTTATTTATTATCCTTAGGAACTTTAATATTGGGTCATTGAGTTGTGTAATTTCCATTAATTCCAAAATTCAAACACATAACCCTTGATGATGACTTAGGGAGGCCAAAATTATCATCCATTTCGTTAACTAAAATTTTCATTTTTACTTTGCACTTACTTGATTTGTGTCCTTCATTTCCATATTCAAAACACTTTTTTGTTCCTCTAAGACATTCACTTAGGTGATGATTTCCACATTCCCAACAAAAAGGAAACAAGATATTATTTCATCTATGGTGTTCGTTTCCGGAACATTCAGCGAACACCTTATTTGTATTCCTTTGTGATTTTGGGATTTGGTTAAGGTAATAATTGTTAATCATGGTTTTTGAATACTATTTATGCATTAACATGACATCATTCACTCTAGTCACCATCCCACTTGACTACTCATTATAAAATCTTTTATAACATTCAACAATAATCCATTTCCTTTTGGTTTCTTCCATTTACTAAAACCGAATGCATAGTGTTATCATTACTTATCATAAAATAAAACCATAGTCAAGAAACGAATTACATATACGATGTCTAAATCATGATACCTTCTATAATATTTGACCCCTTTGTTTTATCCAATGTTATTCATATCTATATTATATCGAAATCCTTTATGATGTTTCATGAATAGTTTGTGAATTCCCATCCACCAGGAGTGTCAAACTATGTGTGTAAGAAGGCCCGCTGTTGTGTACCAGATTACCCTGAGTCAACCTTAGAACATCTTGTCAGATTTTCTAAGCATAGGTATATATATCCTAGATCCACATCCACTATTAGTATCTAGACATTGACATATTTCTTGGACACCACTCACTCTATATTTAACCAAAATTCCAGTACATTTTCATAAATGTTAACTCATCCTTATACTTATCTTTCGAGACATCTCAAGACATGTCCTTAGAAATAAACCTAAGGATATCACTAAGGTTTTCTCATTCTAGTTTCCAAGGGTTAACTATAACTTTTCTATAACACCAACTATAGTAAACCTCTCATTACAAACATAGAAATTACATAACTATTTTGGAATACATAAATGTTATAAAAACAGACTCCTAAAGACCATAATTGGTATACTGCCTTTGGAAACATAAAAAATGGTACATAAGTGAACTACATCATCTCCCACTTGAACTTCTTTTATTGAACCATTTTTATACATATCAAACATAGTACATATCATCATAACCTAAGGAAGGAAACATAAATAGTGGTGATATAAAATTGCCAGTAAGGGAAAATAAGTGAGACTTATAAGCCTAAAAATTTGCATTAGGGTATGAGAACTTGATCATGAAAATATAAGATCATACCTTTAATATCAAAGATCATCACCTAGATCCTGGTATAAATATTGGTAGTTCATAAGAGATGAATTATATAAAATTATTAACATAATCCAATAAATCATAAGATAGGAATAAAATGTGGAATTATGGAAAAACATAATCATATACTGATTTCCATAGTATCCAAGTCATCAATGCAAAGATCATCTTAGTAGAAAAAGTCATTTATTGAATAGGGTGAAGTCACATTCTAGACCTATAATATTGAACCAAGTAAACCCTCATTACTTCCATGTATTATTGAACCGAGTAAACCCTCATTCTAGTCCTGTATTACTGAACTCAGTAAACCCTCATTCCGGCCATGTATTATTGAACTGAGTAAACCCCCATTCCATCCCTGTATTAAAAAACATAGTAAACCCTCATTCCATCCCTATATTACTGAACTGAGTTAACCCTCATTCCATCCCTATTTTACTAAATTGAGTAAACCCTCATTCCGTCCAATTCTATCAGATGAGATATAAATATTTACCCAATTCACTGTAGGGAGATATAGGTCCACCTATCACATAATGATCTCATACATACATGTTCCACCAGATCATAAAAAAATCATATCATTACCCAAAAAATGAAATATGTATCATAAATATGTAAACATATCATAATTAGTTTAAAGACACATGTTTCATAATCATTTCATCATAAACAGAACCTGTGAAAAGAAGCGGGTTTTAAAAGCATATAACCCATTAAAGAGAAATGTGTTTCATAAAAATATTACCTAAAGTGGAGAAATAGTTTTCATAAAGACAATGGAATTAATGATAAATCATTAATATAAATTATATGAATGGAACCTTTAGATCATTTCAAAGAAAGTCATGAGTAACCAAAATAGTTGATATCTTAAACGGAAAATAATTTAGAAATATAATTTTAAAAAATTCCTTGAGTAAAATATCTGTCCTTAGTTGAAAAATGATTTTTTAAAGTTATTTTCATATAAAATACCCTGAAAACTTATAAATAAGACGTGAAATCATTTTGAAAACATTTATCCTTGAAAACTTTTAAAATAAGCTTCAAAACATTTTAAGAACCTTTATCTATGAAAACAATTGAAAACATTAAATGAAATCTTGAACATTTTTTGGAAACTATTTCATTGAAATTAAATTTAAAACTTATCAAGAAATCATGAAAACGATTTAGAAATAATTTTTCTTGAAAATTTTTAAAGAATCCGGAAAAAAATTTGAAAAAAATTTCATTGAAATCGTTTTGAAAACTTGTAAATAAGACTTTAAAAACTTTTTAAAATTGTTTTCCATGAAAAAATATAAAATAAGTATGAAAAATTTTGGGAAGTAATTTTCCTTAAAAATTTATTTTTAAAAACATATTCTAGAAGATTAACATTTTTAACTATACAAGGGGGCTTCTAATGAATGATGACCGTTAAATCCATTTATGTCATATGATGTCAAAATAACATTCATTTTTCACGATAAAAAAGATAGAAAGGTTCCTTGTTTAGAAAGTGAAAAGAAGATTACCTTAAACTGACTGGTAAAATACAAAAAAGTTAAAATTTTCTCTTAGATATTATAGGGGAATGGTATAATATTTTTGGATAATATTTTTAGAAAACATTGATTTACAACCAAAGATACGGTAAATTCAAGGTTTCTTAAAAAACACTTTCTTGAATATTTTATTTACCAAAGCATATAAAATGGATACAATACATGAGAACATCATAAAATAATATAGGATAAGAAAAGACATGAATAATCTTGATATATGTATCATAAGATTTCATCAAAATTAGCTTAAACATAGACAATCTCAAAAATCAGTGAGATTGTCTCAATAAATTCTTATAACTTGGTATCTTGGTATCATGATCTCCATGTAAGTAAAAGTAATTAAATAAATTATATAATATCTTAAAAATATTTAGTTTCATTATATGGATTGTAAAATCTATTTATATGAACCCCTAAAAATAGTTTAGGTTAATAACAAAATATGAGTCTCAAAGAAGGAAAATTGACACAAAAACATTTTTACCAATTTGGTATCTTTTGAAACATAATCCCCCTAAAATAAGGATCAAAAAATGGGAATTTGAAGACCCATAAATTTAAGTAAAATAGATATATAATACAATCACAATAATTACATACACCACACAAAATGAACGTCTAGTGAGCATAGGTTGTATCTCACAGAAATTAAAAGTTAGATAAAATCCCTTTACCTTGTGTCTTTACACTCTTTGTACTCATACAAGATTAATGTATAATAAAGTTTATTATAGAAATTTTATAGAAGAATATTTTTTTACATTATCAAATATATGGTTTTATTATGAGATTATATTACCTTCTTGTTGATGATACTATGTTAAAGTTTCACTTTGAGTAATATTCACTTTATTCTTCGCATGTGTCTTAATTTCTTATTGTGTTTGTACTTATACTTATTTCATGATTACAGAATTTAGAACATGATATAAATATATAGTATATATAGTACATTTATACTATAATATTTTATATCATTATGTTGTACGTATTGGAATACAACATTCATGGAGACAGTAAGTTGTACGTATGCAAGATCATTGTTTTCTGTTTTTATTGTCGTATTGGAAGAAAGTATGTAGATGACTTCTTTATGTGTATTTGTATATGTATATATATATAATTATAATTTCATAATGAATATATCATATATATCATATATTTTCATTAAAACTATCATTAATACATTCTATGTGGTGCGTGAATGAATCACATCGCTTTGAGGGGAAGGTAGTCCACACTTCTTCAAAATAGATTATCGTATTAACAATAAATAGAAGGTAACGATATATTTGTTATAAAAGGAATAAATAAGATTAAATAAATAATAAATATAATACATTAAATATAAAAATATATTGTCCATCATAATGGAAACCATGATTGGTGGTAAAGGAGAAATTAAGAATCTGTGTTTCGGGAGGCAGTAGTTCGTCGTACAGAGTGACAATATGTTCCACTTCAATTAGATCGTGATGTTTGTATGTTTAGGTTAGAACATTTTCATAACATTACCTCAATATCTGGATGATAAGTTTTTGTTACAAAATAAGTAGATAATGATATTTTTGGGGTGTAGAAGGAAAATAAAGGAAAAGAGCTAGAGAGAAGTCATTAACTCTTAATTAGGTAACTCCATTTGGTCTGTGACAAATGGATTCTTGGAGAGGGTTTATGCATAAAGGGAGGATTCAAGGTAGAAGTGAAGAATTAATTTAGTCTTCTAGGTATGATCCTGGATGAACATAAATTTTTTGAATGGTGTGATTATTGGGTAGATGTTGTGGCCTTTTATAGGGAACGAAAAGGACTCACATTGAATTTTTAGAAGCTAAAGTGGTGTTCACTTGTTATTTCATAACCGAAGTCATAAAAAACCATTAAAACAAAATAATATAATGTTTATGGCCTAAATATGGTGATAAAATGGGATTTATACAAGTTTCTAGGTAATTTTGTGCCTTAATTTTATGATTTAGTCCCTAAATAAGCTTAAATTGGCCTTAACCGCTGTGATTAATTTTAACCACTTTTACTAATCATTTTCATTAGAAATTAACATGGTATTATTAGACTCTAATAATTAGACTGAATACAATGGTTTATGTAATATTCATTAAATTCCAATCACATAAGAATAAAATTTATGATTAGTGTTAATCTCGCAGACTAGACAAAATATCAGGGTTTTAGAGTAGGAAAAAGTTCAAATGTTTGTTAATATTTTATATTCAATTTCAGAGTGAAATTTATTCTAAATAATTAAATTGTATTAATATATGTAATATTCATATAATTTGACCTTAAAAAATATTTATAATGTCATTTATCATTAATAATTAATTACAAACAATGTTATTTTTAACCAAAAATTGGTATTTTCACTATTCATCAAAAAATAAAGTTTCTCTGAAGAATCCCAAAAATACAACCGAGGTAAATGTAAGAATTATGAATTCAAAAATTAATTATATTTCATCAAACTAATTTTCAAAATGATTCTAAAATTACTTTTATTATTAAAATCGATTCATTCAAGAAAATGATATTTTTTACATAAAATGACTTTACCAAAAATGTTATCTTTCATTATCAATATGATTTATTTAAATAAAGAAATTGTAAAAAATAATATGAAGGTTGTTATTAAAATAATTATTACTAAGTTTAATGGACATTTTATAATTATATTATTTAAATAAATAAAAAGAGGTTTTTTGTAGAAACTCGGTGTTGCGTCCATCGTACGGCATGTCGATGTTGCTTGTTGTAACACCACATGCTTCCAGAGTACGCTTCCCTTTGAATAAAAAAATAGCTTGTGTTGTACACAACTAAAAGTTTTAACACACCACGACCAATAAAATTAGACGTAATGAATAGTAATATCTACTTTTTGAAATTTTATAGATTTCATTTTTCAAAACAATCTTTATTTTTGGATTTGGAATATCAAAATTAGCTTAGGGTGAATTTTTGGTATTTTTCTGAAAACAATCAATTTTTGATAAAAAGTGAAAAAAACACTGTGTTATTGTTTAAAACTGATTTTTTATAAATAATTAGTTATTATATTCAAATTTATATTATGTATAAATAGATACTTAATATCTATATAAGTTCAATGTAATTCATTAGAGTCATTTTTGTAATAATATTAGATATATAAAATTTTATTGAAATTTTTACCGTCTTTTACCCACCTTCTAGGAGCATTTTCAAATTTTCTTAAAACATAATTTTACTGCTAATGGGAATTTAATTTAAAAAATATGAGAGACACAGATTACATCCGTAATTAAAATTTCGTTTGATAAGATGAAAATAAATTTTTGGTGAATAGTATCTTTTGACTTTTATTTACCACGGTTAAAATTAAATTGGGTAATTAAATGTAAAAATGATATTATAATTACCCTAAACATGTATTAATTATTTTGGATAAGCTTATTTATAACAAAATCAACCTTAGGAATAAAATATTATCATTTTGGTCCAATTGGATCAGATTAGGACATTTATTATTATTTTATTTAAAGAAGAGTTAAAAGTGTTAAATTCACATTTTCATAAATAAAACATTTTTAATATAGATTTATTCATAAGATAAATTTGAAAATAAATATTCAATATAAATATAAAAATATTTACTAAATAATGGTATTTTATTTATACTTTTTAGACATTAAATAATTAAAATTATTTATGACACATTGATGATGCAATAATTACCTTATTAACGAATAAATAAAATAATTGATATTATAAATATCAAAATAAATGTAAATTGATGATTTTAATGCATTCTACGAATTTTCATGATTAATATGACATGTTAGGGTTGATTCAATGATCTTTTTGAAGTAATTATGTTGTTTTGACTTTCACAAAAAACAATTTGTCAAAAAAGACATAAATGAATTTTTAAAACAATACTATATTATCAAATGATATAATATTCCTAAAAAACTATTTTCCATCCAATATACTTACATAATTATAAATATGTAATTAAATAACCACTTCATGTTTTATTATAATTTTATAGCAACTTTATTAACCATATAATATAAAAATACAACGAGAAATGTTAAATGTCAAACTATTTAACTAAGAGTTGAATAAAATAGATAAGGTTAATATGGTGAACTAAAACTGTCTAAAACCTATTTATTTAGAGTATTTAGACTCATACTTACCTTAGAATCTAAATTAATTCTTTTTTTATCAATTAGAAACCGAAAATTATTTTATTATAAAATAATATTTCAATCTTTTCCTAAAGTGACCCTCACCTCTTTCATAAAAGGGTGTTTCCCCTTCTCTCAAAATCACACCTCCAAAGCCATTTGGATAGGCGAAAACCTTCCCAAATATCCTAAACAATACCCTCACTTGATCCTAGATGCCTTAATTTTATCATAAAGGCAACTTAAGTATCCATTTTAATCAAATCAAAAGGAAGCACCTAAGGAAGAGGTAATTATTTCACCACCTCTTTCAAGTTCTTTTCTTCTTCCACTTCCTCTTCCTTTGTAATTCCCATACCAAAATAATAAATCCAGTACCTTATTCATATTGTGATGTTTTTATAAATATGGTATGACCATATTCATTATTCTATACCTTCTATGAATGAAAAATTTTCAATACGTGCGTATGTACGGCTTACCATCTCAACAACGTGGTTTAGTTTTTATTCAATGCTTCATTATTTGGATGAGTATAATAATGATTTATAATTGATGAAAATAATAAATATAACATGTTATTTAATAATTATATTTGATATAACATCAAATTATATATTATTTCACATTCAATGGAATTATATTGTCGCTCATACGTACGTACGGATTACCGTCTCCACAAACGCGGTGAGATTCATTCCCCATTGTAACCCTTCAAGGTTAATTTTCATTTTATGGTTAAAAATAATGTTTAATAACATAATATCATTCTATATATGAATCAAATACGTCTTATCCATAACAAAAATTACATCCATACTAAAACATATAAAGGAAAATGAATCAGTTAACACCTGAAACAATGATACTAATAAAATATTATTAACTAGGAAATATTAGAAGATCATATATGATATCATATTTATGTATAGAGTTCTTCATAATTTAATAAAAATGTTTTAACTATTATACATGAGTTTAACATACCATCTACTAAGTATAAGTATAAGGTAAGGGTTAATTTCACAATCTCATTATTATCCGAGGCTGTTTTTACATAAGTAGCAATTATTAATTCTTTATCATCCACATTTGTGCCTCTTAAAAATGTATTTAAAAACATATTTACTATTTCCTATAATATGGGTTAAAGTCATTTATACCATTTTTCAAATTTTTATAAATTTTTCTAATGAATCTTTACATCATTTTCCAAATAATTTACTTTTTATCCTTTTCAGAAAATTAAGGTAATAATGTTTTTAACGTATACGACGGTTGAAACTATTTCCCATCATTATAACATCTTCGAAGATTCCCTTAAAATATTATAAGAATATTTTCAATATAAATGTTTTCTTTTAAAATTTTATGGATTTTAAATTATTTAAAAATAGAAATATATATTTCTCTCAAATAGTTTTTGTTGAAATCTCTGTGGAATGGTTATTTTAATAATCACAAATCTTAGTTTTATATATTCCTTTTAATCTCTTGATCAACGTTTTATAAATATGTTTAAATCATATCAAAAATTATTTATATATGATCAATGAATGGTTATGGTTGACCTGGAAGTATTCTGGATTGAATAGACACTTTGTACGAATTTCTCATCTTGACTCACTGATGATGAACGGTCGCACCAATAATGAACGGTCGCACCGATGATGAACGGTCGCATCGATGATGAACGGTCGCACCGATGATGAATGGTCGCACCGATGATGAACAGTTGCACCGATGATGAACGGTCGCACCGATGAAGAATGGTTGCACCGATAGCTACCAAAGATCTAAAGAGATAACAACGCTAAGACACCGATGCAAAGACACCGATGCTGAGACATCGATGCTAAGACACCGATCATAAGACACCGATGCTGAGACAACGATGATAAGACACCGATGCTGAGACATTGATGCTGAGACACCGATACTGATGCTACCAAAACCAATACAGATTCAAAATGACTCACCGATCCCATGACTCACTGATAGTCATGAAAACTGTTTGAATTTATATAAATTCGTTATTAACTCTAACGGTCATTTTTTATGTTTATAATGCAATTAATTTTAATTAATGTTGATTGTTGGAATTTCCGTAGACCGTACCTCATTCCTCTAAAAAGGTAATCATTCCTACTACTGGAGCTCTTGGAATAAAATGAAGATCGAGCTGCAGTAAAAGAATGATATACAGAAAACGCAAAAAGTATACACACAGATATACAACAGATATGAAGATACTAAAAGAGAGATAATTATTCCATAAATGTACATGATTAGAAGAACTTGAAGAACATTGATATACATCAAGAACACAACTTCAAATAAAAATCTCAAGAGATACAACAACTACACATATTTGAGCTGAACACCTACACTGGAAGTGAAGGAAGTGAATTATGATATTCTGTTTTTCAAGGAAAAACCCAGAGAAGGACTTATAAGCATTTCTGCTGAATCAAATGAGTCCAGAGATGCACTGCCAATCACTAGAGATTTATACACTCTAATACATTCTTTCTTAGTGATTATTTTACTAAAATTTTTGAGCTGTGTGGTGTACTCTGTATATCTTTTACACACACCATCTCCTGCAGTGAACGGGAGGATATCAAAATCCTCACTCCAAATATCTTAACTCTTGTTTGCCCACGTCAACTGTGGAAGAGGTCCTTGTGTGGAATGGTATTTGTTTTGTTTCCCACGAAGAACAGTGGTAGAGGTCCCTGTATGGCCTGAACAGTTTTGTATACTGTTGTTAACCCTGATCCAGGGTGTGGATCAATTTATATAAATTGTTGAGAGGACTAAATCTCGGCTTGAGACTGAACCTCTTGGTTAACTCTACTGTGCATTGTAATTTAAGTCTATAATTAATGTATATACTTATTCTGCTACTATTACTTTGAAATACAAAACTATTTTAAACCTACTTTTATAGTTAAATTAGAAAGTGTTTATACTTATTGTAAATCAATAAGTCTATTTCAAAATTTAATTTAATCTTCGTATTAAGTCAACTGAGACCTAATCAATCTTTGAGAAACTGACTGAACATTTACAATCTGTATAGATTCACTACATTTTAACTTTGTTTTTAAATTTGGGGGGGGATTTTAAGAGAAATATATTTTAACAAATTTTTTTAATTGGAACTCAATTCACACCGCTCTTGAGTATCCACTCTGACCAACATTTTGTATCAGAGGTTTTTTTTTGTTTATGGATTTTTGAAACACTCTATTTTTCAACTCTGATTTTAGTTTCATCTTTAATGATCTTAAATTTCTGTTAGTTATAAATTTTTTCTCTTTAAATTATCTTTCTAAAATCTAGCTATGGACAATATACTAGAGGGTGCTTCTACTAACATGCCACCTTTATTCAATGGTATAAACTATGATCAGTGGAAACTTAAAATTAAAATTCCTTTAGAAGTATGGGTTTTGATATTTGGACTGCTATAGAGTCTCAATATAAAATTCCAGAAACTGAACGAACAACATGGGATGAACCTACAAAGACTGCTTACAATAATAACTATAAATATATGAATGCCTTGTACTGTGCTTTAGGAGATGAGAAGTTTAATAGAATTTTTTCTTGTAAAACTGCTTTTGAAATTTGGGATACTTTGGGTGTTTCTCATGAAGGAAAAACTAATGTTAAATAAATGAGATTAAATACTTATACTATTAAATATGAT
The DNA here is from genome assembly GCA_963277665.1 of Viscum album. Lineage (NCBI taxonomy): Eukaryota > Viridiplantae > Streptophyta > Magnoliopsida > Santalales > Viscaceae > Viscum > Viscum album. Next base: position 1,170,125,306 of record OY728135.1, on the reverse strand, counting down.
AATTTTAAAATGAAGACTGATGAACCTATTTCTGATATGTATCTCAGGTTCAATGAGATATTCAATACAATGAATTCACTTGGAAAGGTTTTTCCAGCAAAGGAACAAGTAATGAGAATCTTGAAATGTTTACTAGACCGATGGAGAGGCATATCTGTTTCAATCAGAGAATCATGTGACATTGGTGCTCTTCCTGTCAAAAACTTATCGGTAAGCTCATGATGTATGAAGAAGAAATCAAGGTAAATAAAGAGGAAGATGATGAACCTAAGAGAAAATTTTTGGCTTTCAAGATTACTGCTTCAAAGAGCAAAGACTACGAGAAAATGAAAATACCTACTGAGAGTTCAACTAGTGAGGATTCTGATTCAGATAGTGATGCTAAAATGGCTCTGATAGCCAGGAGGTTTAATAAATTGTATAGGAAGAAGAAATTTTCCAGAAAATCAAACTACAAAGGAGGGTATGACAATAAGGGACACTGGAAGAAGGATTGGAAAAATCCAGATAGAAGTTATGAAGTTTTTTTCTACGAGTGCAAAAGCAAAGGTCACATTAAAGAAGACTTCCCAATGTTAAAATTCAAGAAGAAATATGATTTCCAAGATAGTAAGTAAAAGAAATCTATGAAGGCTACTTGGAGTGCAGATGAAGATAGTAAAAGTGAATCTAAAATGTCTGATTATGAGAAAAATCATGCCAACATGTGTTTCATGACCAACACATCTAAGGTAACCTCAGATACTCCTGTTTTAAATTCTTATTATTCTGGAGATGATGCATAATCTGATTCTGATTCTGAAAACATGACTAGTGATGAATTATTTGAATATTGCAATATGATGGAAGAGACATGTAATGAAATTCAGGATAAATACAAATCATTGAAGAAACAAAATTCTCTCACTACTACTATTAAAACCAAACTTACTATTGAAAAAGAGAAAAATTATCAACTGTTAATGGAAAACACTGAACTGAAAATTTCAAATGAGCAACTTAGAAAAGACTTAGAGAAGTTTACAAAGGGAAAGGATACACTAACTCAAATGCTACGAAAGCAAGTAGCTCTGAAATACACTACTGGAATAGGATACAAACCTGGATAGAGAGAGATTACTAAGAATATATTTATTCCTAAATCTGAACAGAATACTGTTATTTCTAATTCTGGACATTCATATTCTTCAACTAGTAATTCACGTAGTTATAGATCAAATAAAGTTTATCTTTAAAAATTTATTGATTCTGTAAATTGTACGAAACCCATAAGACAAATGTGGGTACCAAAATCCTTGATTGATAACCTATATGGACCCAAGAAGATCTGGGTACCAAAGTCATTTTCCATCTAAATCTGTTTTGTAGGAAACCTGTTTGAAGATTTCTCACAAGAAGGTATGGTACTTGGACAGTGGATGTTTGAGACACATGTTAGGAGATTATTCATGCTTCAAAAGTTTAATAAATATTGATGGAGTCCATGTCACCTTTGGTGATAATTCTAATGGAAAAATCATCGGCCTAGGCCAAATTGGTAAGACTGATTCAGTTTTAATTTCCATAGTTTTATTTGTTGATGGACTGAAATATAATCTTTTAAGTATTTATCAATTATGTGATGATGGTTTTAATGTAAAATTTAAAAATTATTTTTGTAATGTTTTTAATTCTTAAAATGTTTTATTCTTTTCTTCTTTATAAAATGAAAATTTTTATGCAGTTGATTTAAATTCTTTAGCTAAGAAAAATGTTACTTGTCTAAATGATTTTCATAAAGAGTCATGGATTTGGCACAGATGATTAGGACACTACAACATTCATTCACTTAGAAAACTAACTAGAAAAAACTTGGTTAGAGACCTACCTAAACTTGATTTCCCAATTGAAAAAGTTTGTAATCCATGTCAAAATGGAAAGGAACATAAAGTTTCTTTTAAATCAAAGAGAGAAGTTTCTACTTCTCAACCATTCGATTTAGTTCACATGGACTTGTTCGGACCATCAAGAGTTTCTAGTTTAAATGGGAAGAACTATGTTATGTTCTTTTAGATGCATTTTCTAGATATACTTGGGTATACTTCTTAGCTCACAAAAGTGAATCTTGTTCTTACTTTTTCAAATATTCCATGTCTGTAGAAAACCTTAGTGGACTTAAGATTAAAACTCTAAGAAGTGATCATGGCTGTGAGTTTGAGAATGAGGAATTCGAATCCTACTGCTCACATAATGGCTATAATCATTACTTTTCTGCTCCTAGGATAGCTCAGCAGAATGGTTTAGTAGAAAGAAGAAATAGAACCCTGCAAGAAATTGTTAGAACTATTCTAAATGAATATGACCTGCCTATTTTCTTTTCGGTTGAAGATTTCAATACAGCTTTTTATATCCTTAATAGAGTCTTAATTAGACTAGTTCTTATGAAGGCCCCATATGAGTTGTGGAATAATAGAAAACCTAAAGTCAGTTACTTTAGAGTCTTTGGCTGCAATGTTTTTATTCTCAATACAAAAGATAATCTTGATAAGTTTGATCCTAAGAGTGATGAAGGAATATTTTTATGATATTATTTAACCAGCAAGTCATATAGAGTTTTCAATAAAAGAACCATGTGTATGGAAGAATCTCTTCACATCAAATTTGATGAAACTGATCCACATGAGCCTAAAACCTCTCTTGAAAATCTTGAAGAAGATTTATCTGTTCTGGTCCTTATTGACAAATATAAAGAACCTGCTATAAAGACAACCAGTTCTAGATTTATTCCAGAATCTGTACCTAATGAACCCGAACCTAGAGAAGAACCTGAAATTTCTAGTCCTAACTTTACTAGATCAACCAAAATTCTAAAGAATGATCTTTTAGATGTTGTCGTGGGTAATCTTGATAGTGTGACATAGACTAGAGCTTCTATAAGAATCCAGGTTGAACATCAAGCCTTTCTTTCACAGAAAGAACCTAAAAATATCAATGATTCTATCAATGATGAATTTTGGGTAATGGATATGCAAGAAGAGTTATATCAATTTGAAAGAAACAAAGTCTGAGAATTAGTTGACAGACCCGAGGACACTTTAACAATAGACACAAAATAGGTGTTTAGAAAAAAGTTGATGAGTCTGGAAACATAGTTAGAAACAAAGCTAGGATAGTTGCACAATGATTTAGTCAAAAAGAATGTATATACTATGAGAAAACCATTGCACCTATAGCCAGGTTACAAGCCATTAGGATCTTACTTTCATGTGCTACTCATTTGAATTTCAAGTTATATCAAATGGATGTCAAAAGTTCTTTTCTAAATGGGTTTATTATTGAAGATGTTTTTGTTGAACAACCAACTAGATTTATTAATCCTCATTTTCCAAATCAAGTTTTTAAACTTTCTAATGCTTTATATGGCTTAAAACAGGCTCTAAGAGCTTTGTATGATAGACTTAGTAACCTTCTTATTTCAAAACGTTTTACTAAAGGGATTGTTGATCCAACTATTTTTATAAAATGAATTTCTAAAGATGTATTAATAGTTCAAATCTATGTTGATGATATTATTTTTTGATCTTCTAAACCTTCTTTATGTACTGAATTTTCAAAGAGTATGCAAATTGAATTTGAAATGAGTATAATGGGAGAACTTATGTATTTTATTGTATTTCATGTTTTTCAAAATGAAAATGGAATTATTTTGACTCAAAGTAAATACACAAAGGATCTTCTAAAACATTTTGGTTTGGATATTATTAAGGAAAGTGATACTCATATGAGTACAATCTGTAAATTGGATGCAGATGAAGATGGGAAACCAGTGGATCAAAACAATTGCAGAAGTATGATTGGAAGCTTAATTTACCTTACAACTAGTTGACCAGATACTATGTTTAGTGTGTGTATGTGTGCAAGATTTCAAGCTAACCCAAAATAATCTCATTTACTTCCTGTTAAAAGAATTTTCAAGTATCTTAAACACGCTATAAAATTTGGCTTGTTTTATCCAAAAAGACAATCTTTCGAGCTAATCAGTTATTCAAATGCTGACTTTGCTGGTTGAAAGTTAGATAGGAAGAGCACATCTAGAACTTGTCATTTATTGGGTCAATCCTTAGTATCTTGGTGTGGTAAGAAACAGAACTCTGTTTCATTATCTACTGCTAAAGAAGAATAAATTTCTGCTGGTAGTTGTTGTGCACAAATTCTGTGGATGAAACACACACTTTTGGACTATGGATAAGATTTTAAGCATACTTCAATTAACTGTGATAACACTAGTTCAATTAACATTTCAAGGAACCATGTGTCTCACTCTAGAACCAAACACATTGATGTCAGATATCACTTTTTGAGATATCACTACCAAAAAGGTGATATCACTCTTGAGTTTATAGGTATTGAACATAAATTAGCCGATATTTTCACCAAACCCTTAAATCGTAAAAGGATAAACTTAATTAAACGGGAGTTATGTATGATAGATCTGTGAAACAGATCTCTCAAACCAATCTGTCAAACCGATCTGTGATACCGATCTGTCAAACCGATCTATGAAACTGATCCATCATACCGATCTGTGAAACCGATCTGTCAAACCGATCTGTGAAACCGATCTATCAAACCGATCTGTGAAACCAATATGTCAAACCGATCTGTCAAACCGATCTGTCAAACCGATCTATGAAATCGATCCGTGAAACCGATCTGTCAAACCAATCTGTGAAACCGATATCTCAAACCGATCTGTGAAACCAATCTATCAAACCGATCTGTGAAATCGATCTGTCAAACCGATCTGTGAAGCTGATCTGTCAAACTGATCTGTCAAACAGATCTGTCATGTTGACTAGTGCTATCGATTGGGTCATACTTTTTTTGTTTAAAAACGACACTGTTTTACTTAATTGATCTATTATTATCTATAACCCCAAATGATACAAACAATGACACACGGCTATTCCATTCTCTAAATATTGTTGACCTTCCTTTTCCCACCAAACTCTCTCCTCTCTTCTCTGTAACCCGAGCCTTTTTGAATCATTCTATGCCTCTCGGTTGTCTCAAAACCTCAAAATGGCCAAGAAAAAGAGATAGACCAAGGAATATGAGGGAACTTCACCTATCAAGTGTGATCGAGGTGAGTCTAGTAGCACGACACAGAGGTCTGTGAACCCGGAACTTGAAAAACGAGAAGTTATAGCTGAAAATGAAATTTGTTTGGAATTGGTTTTATCTAGCAAGTCCCTTCTCTTGAATGTTTGGGAAACTCAAGGCTATATGGAGTGGTTCTGTAATAATGATAGAGTCTTCTACCCGGAGCTAGTGCACGAGTTCTATTTGAACCTGGATATATATTTGAACAGAGTAGAGGTAGCAAGATTTTCTTCTATAGTAAAAGGGAAAAATATTATGTTTTCATCAAAACAATGGGCTGAATGTCTAGGAGTACCTCACAATGGTTGATTCGAGGACTATTCTGGTAATATTACTCCCACAACTGATTAATTTTCTTATGATTAATCCCTATAATTGTAAACTGGGATGTCTGAATCGCGAAGGATAATTGCTGCTAAGTTGGATGGTGAGAAGCGAATCCTGTTCAAATTTATTCAACATCAGGTGTGTCCGAGAAAATGTGGTTTTTATGCAGTAAAGTATCAAGATTTTTTCTACTTTTTCTGTTGCTGAATGGTGAGAAGATCAATCTATGTAGATATTTTTCCGAGTATATTGTTGAGATGATAAAACCTTCAAGGAAAGCTACCACTCTGTTTTATTCTAAACAAATTTTTTCCATGCTGAAATTATTAGGTTGTGTGGATGATGGAGATGAGTGTATCTCATCAGTTAGATTTTGTTTCAACAAAGTCATTTTTAAGAAAATGAAAATCAGTTGGAACCAATGGAATAATTCTTGGGTTGCTAATGAGGAAATGTTATATGAATCTTTCAACCCTACTGATCATCCAAGGAGACACAGGGAAGTAAGAGATCCTAGCTTAAATCCTGGTGAGGAAGTGATCTATTCAGATGAAGAAGAGGAAGTGGTTGCTCCTAGAGAAAGTGGTGAATCTAGTAAGAAAGGAACAGAAGAAGAAGAATAATCTGATGAGAATCTAAATGCTGAAGAAGAGGATAAATCATCTCCTGATGAAAAGAGTGATCCTGACACTGTTATCCCAAACAGAAGAAGGATGGAATTTGGTTCAGCATGTCCTCCTCTCAATTTACCAAGAATTGAACCGCTTTTAGATGAAGAAGAAGAAGGAGAGACTACTGAATCAACTTCTGAGGAGTATGAATCTGGAAGTACAGACAATTCTAATGAGAGATCAGTTAATGATAATGATGATGATGAAGGCGGTGATGGTGATAAGGGTGCTATTAATGGTGATGATAGTAGCGGTGATAGTGAAGGTAATGATGATGATGATGATGCTGGTTCTCAACCTTTAAAAGGTCAATATGTGACCCAAGGTGATACTCAACCCCAACCACTTGAGCAAGAGCATATTCCTTATGCTCAGAGGATAGAACAACTGGTGAGTGATAAGGATGAGGAAGTCCCTTCTAAAAATTCTGGTCGAGCTCAGTTTGTGAAACCTTTATACCCATCATGAAAAGAGGCATGGGAAGAGCATCCAGGTCTTGCTGTTATAGGATTAGACTATCCAGAGGAAGAGGAAGGTGTAGAAGTGTATCTTGCAGGCATAAGTGATTCTGTTAATGCTCAATTCGTTACCGAGTTTTTGCAAAGAACAGATGTCAGACTAGATCCTTTAGTATCTCAAAGTAGACCTGATCCAGCAGTTGCTCAGTCAAATTTTGAAAATTTCAAGATTGAATTGATTCAAGCTATTAGAGAGACTGTGAAAAGAGAGTTATCTCATATTCCTGCTCCTACTCCATTGACTTTATCTGATTCTGCTATGAATGATTTGTCTCAAAGAGTGGAAAACCTTATCAAACCATACCTATGCAATTTCAGTGAATCAATTGGAAGGAATGCTACCTCTTTTAATCAAACACTTATGGAGTTAGGAAGAAATCTTTTTTCTTTGTCAGGTGAGTTCAGAACAACCATCTCTGACATGATGGAAGTGTTAAGTAAACTGATAGAACATTTTAAGAAAGAAGATCTGAGGAAGTTAAAAGCTGAGATTAATCAGGTTATTGCTCAGTCTGGCAACGCCAAGGTCACCAAGATCACTGGTCGAGAATTAGATACCTTAATAGATGTTGTTAGAGAAGAGCTGACGGCTCTTGGGAAGATTTTAGACATAGATTCTTTGAAGAAAATAAAAGAGCATAGTGATCATGTGCATAAATTGGTACATCTGTATTCGACTGATGCTACAAAAGCTCAAAAGGAGATTATGGAGAAAGTAGTTCATTATTTCTCTAAGATCTACACAAAGCATGAGTTGAATCATCATTTTAAAGTATTGGATGATATTCTGAGATGCCCTCCAGTGACTCAAGCTTTTAAAACTCAAGTTCAGTAGTTAAAAGATTTTACCCCCACTTTAGAAAATTTTATGCAAAATAAGGATGCTTTTGAAAAAGCCATGAAGTACGGTGGAGAAGTTATTTAGGACTTAATAAACTTGATAAAACCCTACCTTCACGTGAAAGAAAAATCCATTTTTTTCCTACAGCTGAGACTCTGCAATCATCAGATTTTTCTCCTAGCCAGATGTCTGTTTCTCAAGATCTTTCCAGTATTAGACCAGTATTTCAACATCAACATTCAGAACGACCGTCTTTGCTACAGGTGACCTTGGAACCCACAGTTTTTTCAGCTCGGGTCATCCTACCTCCTTTCTCCATAAGTCCAGTTCCACCTTCTACCCAACAAACTTCTGGACCTTCAATTTCACCTACAGCTAAAGGGAAATCTCCCTTGCACCCAGAGAAATAGCTGTCACTATCATTTTTTTTGATAGGGTGTTTGCTTTCCCAAACTATTTTCTCTTATTTATAATATGTGTACCCTTTGTTGGTATGAAATATTCTTGTTTATATTTCTTTACTATCTTATTTTTGATAATCCCAAAGGGGGAGAGAAATCATGGAGAGAAATCATAGAGAAAAAACAGGTGAATCATGCATGCATATGTGAACTCTGGATGCATCATCTCTGAATGTTCATGCTGGATTTTTATCAGATGCATGTATACATAGGGGGAGATAGTTGAAAGAGGAGAGTGCCTCAGTTATATATATGTTCTAGTTGCTATTATAACCATGTTTTATCTTTTGGGATATATTCTTTTTTATAGGGGGAGCATAATGAATGACATACTGTATTCTCTTTTCATTTACGCCATTGATTTGCGATTATCAAAAAGGTGGAGATTGTTGAACTCTCTGTGGAATGGTTATTTTAATAATCAAAAATCATAGTTTTATTTATTCCTTTTAATATCTTGATAAACTTGTTCTAAATATGTTTAAATAATATATACAATTATTTATCTATGATCAATGTATGGTTATGGATAACCAGGAAGTATTCTGCATTGAACAGACACTTTGTAAACATTTCCCATCTTGACTAACCGATGATGAACGGTCTCACTGAAAATGAATGGTCGCACCAATGATAAACATTCGCACTGATGATGAACAATCGCACTGATGATGAACGGTCGCACCGATGAAGAACGGTCGCACCGATGATGAACGATCGCACCGATGATGAACGGTCGCACCAATAGCTACCAAAGATCTAAAGAGATACTAATGTTAAGACACCGATGCTAAGACACTGATGCTGAGACACTGATGCTAAGACACCGATCATAAGACACCGATGCTGAGACACCGATGCTAAGACAACGATGTTGAGACATCGATGCTGAGACACCGATGCTGATGCTAGCAAAACCAATACAGATTCAAAATGTCTCACCGATCACATGACTCACCGATAGTCATGAAAACTATTTGAATTTCTAAAAATTCGTATTTAACTCTAATGGCCATTTTTAATATTTTAATGAAATTAATGCTAATTAATGATGATTTTTGTCATGTCAGGAGACCGTACCTCGTACCTCTAAAAAGGTAATCATTTCTACTACCGGAGCTTGTGGAATAAAAGGAAGATCGAGCTTCATTAAAATAAAGATAGACAAAAAATGCAAAAAGTATACACATAGATATACACCTGATAGAAGATACAAAAATAGATATAATTATTCCATACATGTACATGAGAAGAAGAACTTGGAGAAAATTGATATACATCAAGAACACAAGTTCAAAGAAGATGCTCAAGAGGTATAAAGACTACACATACTTGAGCTGAACACCTACATTGGAAGTGAAGGAAGTGAATCACGATATTCTTTTTTTCAAGGAAAAAACAAGGGATGGACTTAGAAGCATTTATGCTGAATCCAACGAGTCCAGAGCTGCACTACCAATCACTAGAGCTTTCTACACTTTGTTAGATTCTTTCATAGTGATTATTTTACTTACATTTTTGATCTGTGTGGTGTACTCTGTATATATTTTACACACACTGTCTCCTCCACTAAACTGAAGGATATCAAAATATTCACTCCAAATCTCTTAACTCTTATTTTCCCAGGTCAACTATGGAAGAGGTCCTTGTGTGGCCTGGACTTTGTTTTGTTTCCCACGAATAACAGTGTTAGAGGTCCCTGCATGGCCTGAACATTTTTGTAAACTGTTGTTAACCCCGATCCAGGGTGTGGATCAATTTATATAAATTTTTGAGAAGACTAAGTCTCGGCTTGAGACTGAACCTCTTGGTTAACTCTGTTGTGCATTGTAATTTAAGTCTATAATTAAACTATATACTTATTCTGCTACTATTACTTTGAAATAAAAAACTATCTTAAAGATACTTTGATAGTTAAATTCGCAAGTGTTTATACTTATTGTAAATTAGTAAGTCTGTTTCAAAAGTTAATTTAATCATCAGATTAAGTCAAATGAGACCTAATCAATCTTTGAGAAATTGGATGAACAATTACACTCTGTATAGATTCACAATAGTTTAACTTTGTTTTTAAATTGGGGGATTTTAAGGGAAATATATTTTAACAGAAATATTTTAATTAGAACTCAATTCAACACCCTCTTGAGTATCCACTCCGACCAATAGTTTTGGTTTCATCTATGTCAACATCCTTTAATGGATTTTATACTTGTTTGGAATTGATTTATTATGATACAAATCTCCCATTTCATATTGAAGTTTTTGTGATATGTTTGAATGTTAATGTGTTATTTTTATACCATTCATGGTTTATGGTTAATGTATCAACATTTAGTATTCTACTTTTAATACGAATGTTTATGTTTTGTCTCAATATTTTCATATGAGGAATGAATTAGACTTAGTAAGTGACTGGTTGAGCTTAATGTAGATCATCGATGCATTAGTAGGTCTCATGAGAAAAAATAGTGTTTTGGAACAAGGCCTTGACCAAATATTATTTGTAGTCTTTTCACGAGGCCTTGAATATGTGGTTATGATGTCCAACCTTATGGATTCTATCATTATGAAATTGGATATCGATATTGAATGTGATTATTCGACTAGTAGAATATACATGTGAATAGAGAAATGGCCCGATTTGATTTGTATTTTCCATATTATGCTATTGTTTAAGTTTAAAAGGATTTTGTTTTAGTCTTATACATTTTCTTTAAAGGTTTATTCTTATTTATGAAAGTTTCTGCTACATTGTTATCCTTACTGGGCATATGATCTCACCCCTTTCTATATTTTATTTTCCTCGGATGTGAAGAAGTATCATATAGTTGACCTACCGGATTAGGCTATCAAATATGAGTGTGTTAGAAGGGGACACAATGTTGTTTTTTTTCATTTTATATTGTAATGTAAAAGTTATTTATGTATCTAGTACTTCCAAGGTTACTAAAATGGTATGTCTTTCGGGATTTTATCCCTTGTGATCATGCCAATATTATGTAATAATGCACCAACTCTAGGTAACTAGGTTCGGGGCATTACACTTACAGTGAAATCCATTTCGGTATTGCATGTAGCGCCAGCCATGTTGGTAATGTGTGTGAAATGAATGTTTGAATTAGTGTTTTAAAAAAATATATGTGAATAAAGAACTATTTCTGTTGCCATGTCAAATGAAAAATATTGAAATGTTAATCTAATTTGAAAAAAAAAATCTCAAAATCATACGGTGTTACATATTTTTTTCTCTAATATATAGGTATAGTCTTCCTACTATACCACCTTAAACATATGATTATAGTTGTCAGCCTCCTCAGTAAGGGGAGTTGTTCTTGAGGAAATTTTTACCTCTGGATATAGGAACCATTTTAAATGCATTCGTGTTGGGGTCTTATAATAAACCTTTTTCATTAATCAATATTTTACAATATGACCAAAATAGTTAAAATTATAAGAAATAATTTTCTATTTACCACTTATTTTCCATATTACATTCATAAATATATTTTATAGAAGAATTATAAATTTTATGAAGTATTTATAATCATTAGTATATGAATCATTGGATTCAATAAATTATTCTTATCTAAGTGTTCTTTTCTTCATGGATTCGAATATTATCTCATGTTTTTATTTCTTCTTAAAAGATATTTCCTTTACCGTGTAATATTTTTGAAGGATATTATGATGATAATCTAAATTAATATATACCATTTCATCTAAAGCTGAAATCTAAGAATCAAATCTATATATAAAGTTTCTTGTTACCATATTTACAATTAGGTAATCATTTATCTTATCACCAAATCCTAAAATGGTTTTGATTATCTCATTTTCATAGGTAAAATATTCATTTATATACTTATCATTATTCATTTTAATTTTCTCCAATTTTCTCTGTCATACAATTTTTGTAGCTTGTTAACCATGATATTGGTTTCATAGTTGCTTCTAAAATTTTCTCATATTTACATTGTTGTTTAATGTACCATTACCTTTTTATACATTTTCTTATAGAGACATCAAGATTTAATTTCAACCCTACATAAATGCTTCTATATTTATCTTATTATCTATATTTATAATAGAACCATTAGTAATGGGTGGAAAACCATCTATAGAAATGTCTCTAACTTCTAAGAAATGTGAATGGAGGTACAGAAGCATATTATTCCCCAAATATGGTATTTTAGTCCATAGAATATTGGTATTCATTGGTTGTTCAGAGAATTTTACATATCTATTTATTAGAAACATCTTTTTAATCTTAATAGTGAACAATGACTCTAATACCAATTTCTTCTCAAACGTAATTGGATTGGTAAGATGGGAAGGTGACTTAATGATCACTTTTATTTTTATGATTTATTCCATTTTATCTTGAACACTCATAATTTTTGAAGTTCTCATTCAACATAATGATTTCCCGTAGCTTCATCATTATGTTCTGTATTATAAATCATGAGAGTAACACATGATATTTATAAGGACCGGGTAAAATATCTGTCATTTTCCATGTTGGTTATTCCACCAAATATTGATTCTCCATAATTATCAACAATCGTCTAAAAACAGAGTAAACTATGATATTTACCACTTCTATAATCCATTTTTATATAAAATTATTCATCAATAACAGATCCAAAAAAATAAATACCTTCAGATCTTGGTGTTCTCTACACTAATGAATGTTTTTCTTCCCCCATGAACAGATGAATCTGTAGTTATACATTTTTATTCACTTAAGAAACTCAATATAATTTTTGGTGTTGATACACTATCTTTATCATAAGTGTTCAAGATCCTTCTTATCCATCCTGAATAATCATGTACCTAATAGATCTCCGTCTTCTTCAATGGATATTGTCTTCAACTCCTTTACTATCTATTAAAATAGTGTCTTCAGCTCAACTAATTTATTTATAGTGTCATTTTTCTCTCACACATTTATCCATGAAAACCTATATACATTTATACTCACATAGAACAATTCCACATTAATGTTATTTTACATTAATGTTATTCCACATATTTAAAATATGAAAATTTCATGATCTTAGTAGAAAAAATCTCATCTCATTTAAATCAATCAATAGATTCCTGATTTATTCCTTATTTATACTCATTGAATTCCTGTAAAAATTTTCATTTATGTCCCCTAAAAATTAATAAATTTATTATTTTTTATTCTCCACAAAACTTTCTTATTCAAATTCATTTTAAATATCTATGTTCATGGATTCATGATTTATTTTCACAAGGACCTCATTCTTGTGATGTGTTTCTCATCTTATCACTATTAATCTCTCTATAACTATTCTCATTTTCAAAAGATAATTATTATACACATAATAAATTATATGAAATGGGAACTCAAATATCATACACCTCTAAAATATATTTCACTCGTCAAATTTCATACTCAACTAAGATATATTACACCCAGGTAATATAGAACTAAAAATTCATGTACAAATTTTTTTATTATTTACTAAAACTTATCCAACCTCATAGAATCACCCCAAGTTTTATTTCATGATTCTAAATGATAGTATCATCATCATATCAAGTGATAATGATGATTAATCAATGAAGAACACTATAATAATCATCTAATTTCATTTCATCCAATTAGGAATATTCTAGAAACTCAACACCTCGTTAATTGTACAAGATGAAAAATATCTGAATCAGTCATTCCATTTGAATGGGAAGCATGTTTGGGTATACGATGTGCATTGACATAATATATAACTTCAATGGACCATGCCTTTCTACATCAATAGTAAGAAGCATTCTGTATTTTTCTATTTGTTTGATTAAATTCCTATAAAATTAAACCAAACATGTTATTTTAGTATTCCAATGAATTAGAAATATATGAAAAAGAAAATTGGTTAGTGGATAGACTGTAAGAGGCCTTTGATCCAACATTCACACAAGTAATCTGAAAACTTCTTCAACTAATTAAATGAAACTTTCAAAAAAATCGAAAAATATCACTTCTGTCACTAAGACATGTCATTTTTTATTTGAAGAACACATATCAATTGGAACTTTAATTTCATGAAGTGATAATCTACAAAAATCTTCTAATAATAACCTCACTGCATCTGAAGACACCTGTTGACATATTGAAAAAACAATACTCAATCAAACCCTTTCGAAACAAAAATGCTTGAGTATGAGTGGGGTAGTCATGTCCATGCGTTATATTTGGTAATGTAAAATATTTAGGTTATGGAAATTAATTTTTATATGTTTATCAGGCTGAAAATAAGGATCCTCCTATAATGGGGATCATCAAAGTATTCATGTAAGTAAAAACCTTAATTTGGAAGGTTTTTGGACATGGTGAATATAATTAGAGAATCATCGGTATGGAACAGGGATGTTAGTGATTATTTAGATATTTTTTTTCATAGTGAATATCATATTTTGTATTTACATGTAATGTCAAATGGATTACATGAATTAAAATCCAGATCTAGGAGTAATAATATCTCTACTTGGAGTGGGTAGTATTGAATATATATGAGTACATAAGGGTAGTACAATAATAGATTCGTTTAGTTAAGGATCCAACCATGGAATTTCATAGTGTTTTATTTTAAAACATCGGTATGGGAATTTTTATGGTTATATGATTCCTATAATAAATAATTAATTATGATTACGATACATGAAAATACATCAGTATGTGAGGATATTCATTATCATGGAATGTTAGCTTGAGAATTATTGATGAGTTTTTTCTTTGAGCTAGATTTGATGTGGTGGAAGCCATATTGGGGATTTTTTTCCGGATGTAGATGATGTGTTTCAAGTATGTAATTGATCATTTTCTAAAATTTCCATTGTATCTACATTAGATGTGAATAGTTGAGTGACATCAATTATAGTGATGAATTGTGAATATAGTGTAGTAAAAGAATCTAATTGACTGTTAGAAAATCATCATATATTAATGTTTGCTTCTCAAGGATAAGAATTTTGATGTTTGAGATCTTGTCAATACCTGCAATTTTAGGGGTCATTGTTTTCTATGTAAATTTTAATTTTTGTTCCCAATACAGGTTATTTATTTATAATTGGGTTTTATATTACAATATTGAGGGTTAGAAAATCATTGGGTGGTTTATTGAAATGATTTCAGTTGGTTGAGAATCTTGTATTGAAATTCAAGTGGTTTTATATTTATAGAATATTTTCTAAAAATTCAGGTTTTTAGTCATAGGGTATGAATAGTTTCACTCATAAGCTATGATGGATCTAGTGATTGTGGTTATCTAGGTCAATAAATTTAAAATTCCTAAAATATTGGAGTACTTATGTAAAAATTTTACTCTTACATATGTGTTTTCCATTATATAATGGTTTTAATGTGTAAGGGTCCTGATGAGAAAAAGTAAATATCTGATACATGAGGTTTTAATTGTATATATGGGTTTCCCTGTATTTAAATTTCACTATGTGTAATGTTTTACTATTTTATATGGGTGTCTGGGAACACAGGTTTCTTCCTATTTTTAGAAAAAATGGTAATGTTTAGAACACATGGGATAACTCTTACATATGGAAAACCTCATACATAAGATTCATTTAGTATGAGGGTTAATTTTGTCTATGGTAACACACTTATTTAATGGTCATCCTTATTGAAAAAGAATATAAGTGTGTAAATAACCTATGATACGTAAGGGTAAACATTATGATAAAGGATCAAAACATTATGAATATTAACTAATGGTGTCTAAGGATTTTTGGTTTCATTTTGGATACCACCATAAGTGTGGGTCCTCCTTTCCATAAAATATTTGATGTGTTAAAATGTAATTTTTTACATATATTTATTAAAACCCCCAAATTTAAATTTTATCCCCCTATTAAAAATAATGTTAAAGTATTGGAAAGACTTTTGATATGTAATGGTTGTTCCTGTTAAAATGTAAGGGTTCCCTTATTTAAGGCTCCCAAACTATGAAAATAATTTTAATTAAAGAATGAATAGAAAAATAATATCATTTTCTAGGGGCATTGCTATAATGAATTTAGAGAAGGAGTCATACCGTGATGGTGGGGTCACACCATGAAATTCTTTTTCACAAGTGTTTTTAAAATATTAATAAATTGATAAAATATAATATAAAAGGGGGATAAGGCAATTTTTATCCCAAATAAAGTTAACATGGCCTAAATTATTCTATTATTTCTCTTTTTATCCCCAATAAATGTCTTCATCGATTATTTCAAGATATTTATGGCACTTGTTGTTAGGAGTAGGGATGGATTATTATATTTCTTCTAATGGATGTTATATTGTCTTGAACTTATCATAAATTTGGGTATTGTCAAATCTGAATGAGTTTCGAATCCTTAAATTAATGATTCTCTTGTTAATTTTGGGATTTTATGCCCATAATATACCACTTATCATATTTTCATCATTTTTATACCTTTATTAATCATTACCCATGAATTGGGATGGCCATGAAAATAAATTATAGTCAATAGTGAATGCATAGATTTCTCAAAGGTTCATTAATGGAACCATGGTATAATATGTTCTAGTGGATTTATATATGGATTGTTAGTGGTGTGAGATTAATTTTCATGTTAAAAGGGTTTTTCTTTGTATATGGGAATTTAGATAGTGGTTTTTTATGATAAAAGGATTCCTTTTAGAAATATTTTAAATTAAACATCACGATCAATGGGAAGATTTCAAGTTATGGTTTTGAAATGGAATTTAAAAATAAATATGTAATTTTATAATGAATCTTTTCATTAGGATTTTTTCCAAGGTCCTAACATGAGTATCTATGGTATTTTATATTTTTATGAAATGTTTTATGATGATTATTTTTAATTTATTTTAATATAATGATAAAATTTCTTGGTTTGAGATTAGTTTTTTTACATGACCTCCTGTGGGTAACAACATATTTTATAAATCGTGTATTTTATATTTTGGTTACTGATTATGGTTTCCTAGTATATTTATCTTATTTCATGATGATGCATGATTATATAGATGTATTAACCATGTTATTGTGTTATATGTAATTACATAGACTGTTGTGGATGTGGGTATTCTAAAATTGGGTCCATCATACTCTACATTTGTATTACTTTTCAATTACCATATCATGTATATAGAGAATTATGCATGATATAAATTAGAATACACTATCTACATGGTAATTTACATGGATTATTTTTTTATCAAAAGCTTATAGTAGTTCCTAACTATAAATAAAACCATAAGATACTATGATATTTATATTAGTCATATTTCATAAGGTAAATATTTATTATTCCGATGAGAAAAATATGTTTAGAAAATATTAGGTTTTGAGGGATCATATTCATTATAACCTATTCTCATGAAGTTGTCACTTAGTACTCTCAAGTAAATATAATCATGAGGATTAACATACCAATATTAACACTATATGTTTTGGGTGTCATTAGACATTATTATCTATATAAATGAGAAATGGTCTCTCATCTTGAGATAATTATCAATGTGTATTATTTGATCACATACATTGATGAATGATGAAAACCATGAAATATTGTTTTTGAGAGGTTTCCTACACTGGGTGTGTCATTGGTTGTATTACCTTGATTTAATGATAGAAAAATGATTTTAACTTCCATGTAGAGGAATAGATAAGTCAGGATCAATTGAAAAAGATAAAATTACCTTTAAAATTCCATGTCCATGGAATAAAAAATTAATTTCATCCATTATGGTCATTAAAATAATAAATAAAGTATTAAAGGATGATGTCCCAAAGTATACATCCTTATTTTTGATATATTGACATACAAAATGAATATATTATATATTTTTTGATCGTAGGGGGTTTTCATTGCTATGAAAAAACATAATATCCAAAGGGGGTATTAATGTATTTTTATACACCACTCATAGTCTATGTGTGAGTATCACTAATATCATGATATGTTCCAAGTGGGTCACATAGAAAGTGTATTCATAACCTTGTCCAATTCTAATGAATAGTATTTTAGGAATAGGTGGGCCCCGTGAAAGGGTTTGGTTAATTCCCACTTTTGAAAATATGAAAAAATAATTATATTTAAAATATTAATATAGTTTAGAATAATATGTTAAAATTTTTATAACATAATGTTTTCAAAATATATTAATTGAATAAAAAGAAAAATAATTTTTGATCAAATATTCATTATTCAAGGTTTGTTAAATATTTTACGAGAGAGAAAGGAGTGTTCTTAATGAATTTTAGTTTTTTATTTATTATAATTTATATGTTACCATCATGTTATAAAATATTTATGTGCTATAAAACATGTTTTAGAGGTCATAATTACTATTGAATGATTTTTTAGAAAGGTAAACCTATTCTGGGGCCATTGTGTGAATTCTATGACTTCATCCCTACCTATACAAACCATGAAAATCCATAATTTAGTGGACTATTATATTCATGGATTTGAGATAATCACTATATTCTCTCCCAAATCATAAATCGAGAGATATGTAATTTGGGAACCATGATTCAAGAACCCCCTGCCAAATCAAATAAAGGGTGATATTGTGATCAAGATTATATCAAAAGAGCCTATGATATTCTACAATGACACTCTGATCTTGAATATAAATGTTCCATAATGATTTTAGAGCATGTTTGTATGACATAGAGGGTTCTAGAATTAGTTAATTTAAGAAGGGATCATGATTTATGATTATAATGCACCTCCACCGTCAAATAAAATGAGGTATTACTTCAATTTTTTCAGTATTATTTATTTCACATAAGACCCTAATGTTGATATATGGGTGTTTTATGGTGAAGAGGGTGTTAAAATGTTGATATTAATTAAAAAAATAAACATTATCTACTTCCACACTTCTATTAAACACATAATTCCAACGTGTTATATTAGAAAAACATATTGATTTCCTAATTCAATGTTTAAATTAAAAAATCATGAATTCAGTTCTAGGTTTTTGATATGGTCCAAATGTCAAAAATAGCTCTTAGATCGGAGTTTTGGTTATTTAGATATGTTCATACAATGATCAAAGAATGGTTATTTTATCATAAAACTAAATTAAAGCACCTACAAAGAGAGAGAGAGAGAGGGAGAGATAAGGAGTGAGAAAGAGAGATTGAGAGAGAGGCTAGGTGATGTTCTTCACCAACAAGAACAACAAGTGTGGCTTGTCAAAATTTATCATTTTGGAGGGGAGACTACGATATCATGTGAGGAATAAAAAAAAGAGAAAACGTTTTTTCACAAGTAGTAAAATCCACTCTTGTGTTTAAAAAATCCCCCCAAAATATTGATGGGAAGCAGTTTCCCACCACTGGCAGGCAAAGGTATTTTTAATTAAAATGTTTTTTCTATATTAATCTATAATACACCATTAATATCTTATCGAATCCTCGAATGACCAATGGATTTTATACTATTCCAATTATCCTATATCCCAGCCAGGTCTGCTCGAGTTTGTTTGGTATTGGTCATGGCCCACACATCCCACTAGGCATATGCAAGTTCATTTAGAGCCTAGAATTCCATTAAGGGTATTTATATACCAAGAATATCCAATTAAATATAAAATAATTATAAAAAATATTTCAAAATATTTGGATTTTTAGAATAATTTTAAATATCACGTGATATAAATATTGTGAATTAAAATTAGATTAATTTATTTTATTCATAATAAATTCCATCGAGTAGAAATATTTTAATATTTAATTTCTTGGTCTGATATTAATGAATATATATTGATAATTAGTATTAATTTCACAAAGAAAACAAGCCTAACCACTAACCATTCACTCAATTCAGTTCACGAAAAGGATCGAGATGCATTCCTGGTCCTCCATGGTTGGAAACTAGTGCCATGCATAAAAATAAAACAATTAAAATTATCTGAACCATAAATTTGATAAATAAGTTAATACAAATAGAATTATAAAAAATAAACACAACCAAAATAAATAATTAAAACTAAACATACCTCTATGTGACCCTATGGGTCACTACTGATGTCAAATCTAACCTCTGACCATGTGACAAAATCTGAGTAGGTTTGGGACGAGAAGAAAAACCTAAAGATATAACTATTGGCATCAGTATTAAAACTTATTTGGAATGCCCAAAAAAATTAATTCCCATTCTAATTTCATTTATATCAAATATCAATCAATTTTAAATTTGAAACACATTATATAAAGATATATTTTTCAATCATTTTACCTTTAAATATAATCATATACCATTTCCCTTTTTATTTAAAATTATTTTCCTTTCCAGGAAAAAGGACATAGCATTTAATTAATGAAGATGGAGAGCATAAATGATTATGTTTTTACTAATAGAGGAAAAAAAATAAAGAGTAAAAAAAATTCAAAACATTTTCCATAAAAATTTTAATATCAAACATACAATTTTTTAGGTACAGACACTACAAAAGGGTGTAATAACAACAATAACACAGCTAGGGAAATGGGAAATAGCACACAAAATTAACTAACCTAATAGGGAACCTCAATCATATACAACTGAAAACTAAGTGTTTATGAACAAAGGGGAAACTAAGAACTTGGTGGAAAATCTAGAATATACTAAAACATAATTCCTCTAGTAGGAATTACACACCTGATGACATTAATTCTTCCACACAATCGGTCTTACCCTACCTGGCCTAGCTGAGGGGAAAATTCCCAAAGAAGAGAAAGATATATGTTAAGGGAAACTATATAGTGTATAATCTAAACAAGTGCAACAATGATTCTTAAAAAAATATTCTTTTTACGATAGGTTATCATTCCATTAATAATGTGGGGGGGTGATCCAACCAAATCCTCATAGGAAACCAATCATATGAACATCCGTCACACATATGTCACACATATAACAGAGTCACCCCCGAATCAATCCAAGAGATTTTATCCCTTTTTAATTCAACCGATAACACAAAAGGTAAGTCCCATCTAATGATCATCCTTTTATATTAGAATCCTTAAATGAACTAGTTTAATTCCAATGAGTTTTTTCAAAGTAGAACAAATTTATAAAAGATCTAAATGGGCCTCAAGAAACCATGAATGGGAAACAAGTTCTAAAAGTAACAAACACAATTTTTATGAACCCAAATCTATTTAAAACCCCATTTGAGAAACCAAAACATGTTCACATGGACAAAAACATTCTCTAAGAATCAAAAATCACTCATAAAGGCCAGTCAAGAATTTTTAAAAAACACTTTATATGCATATACAATAAAACAATTTCTTGAAATTCAAATGAAAAGTGGAAATCACTATATTTCCTATAAAATATTTATTCTAAAAACAATAACTCACTAACTAGAGTTAAATAAAGGTGTGATGGTAAATAAGTCAAGGTATTTTTAAATTTAAAGACCAAAAGTAAAGGGAACCAACCTCAAACATGTCACTCTTTTATGACAACCACTCAAATCCACACTTTACGTCTAAAATTGCAAGAATTTATACATATAGATATATATATATATATATATACACCTCTATATGCATTACATATATTCACCTCACCTTGAGTGAATATGTAAAGGGGGAATATATATCTATATATATACATATATATTCCTTAACCATTCATGGACATGTAAGTGCCCCCAACTATGGAGGCTCTGAAGTACTTCAATAAGGTCCAAGATACAATAAAATTATATTTGGGACCCAAAAATCATAGAAAATAGAAATATAATTGTCCCAAAATAAAAGGCATAAACAAACATACCTTAAAATAGTGGTGGGTGGACCGAAACAGTCTGAAACACTTTTCCATTAGTAGCAAATGAAAAAAAACCTGAATCATACCTGAGAGACCCACTTCACATCATAATAATGAATGAAAATAAAAAAATAGATCAATACATACCCTAGGGTTTGGTAGAAATGATCGAGAAATATGGACATGAAAACCCCAAATCAAGGGAGGGGATGGAGCCGGTGATCTTACACTAAAGAATTGAACAAAAAACAATACTAGAGATACTACATATACTAACACATCTATACCAATGGTTTATATAATCCGTTGGTATAAGAACCCCTTCCCAATGATTTTCCAAATCCAAGGGGAAAGGGTATGGCTTTTCCAACAGTTTCCACAAAATTTAGGAAAATACTACTTTGAGACACATTTTTCCAATGGTTTTCCAAAAGTGTTGGGAAAATACAAGCTTGAGACCAATTTTCCTAATAGTTCTGGAAAACTGGTGAGAAAGGTTATGGATTTCTCAATAGTTTTTGAAAACTGTTGGAAAAGACCATATTGAGACAACTTTTCCCAATGGTTTTGAAAAAATGTTGGGAAAGGGTATGTAATGCTCAGACCCTAGTAACCCAAAGTCAGTGCATTATTATATAATATTGGAATGATCACACGGGATCAAATCCAGAAAGACTGATCAGTTTAGTAGCCTTTGAAGTAGCAGATACATACATCAGTTTTACATTGGATTACGAAATAAAAAACAAAAATTTTTTTTCCCCTTTGAACACACTCTTATCCATTATCCTAATCATGCAAGTCAACCATAAAATACTTCTTCGCATCCTCGAAAAAACAAAACATAGAAAGGGGTGAGCTCAGATGATCAGTAAGTGTAATAATATAGTGGAAACATTCATAAATAAGTATAAACATTTAAGGAAATTTATAAGACTTAAAAAAACATTTTAAAATTAAACTTCAGCATAATATGTCAAATATAAATCAAGTAATTCCATTTACTTATTCACATAGATATTCTATAAGTCGAATAATCACATGAAATCTCAATATCCAATTTCATAATGATATAATGCATAATGTTCCACATCATGACAACATATTTAAGGTGTCATGCCAAGACTACAAATAATATTTGGAAAGGCCTTGTTCCAAGACACTAGTTTGTCTAATGAGACCTACCAATGAATCAGGGAGCTATATCGAGCTCCACTAGTAACTTACTAAGTCCAATGCATTTTTCATATATAAAGGTTGAAACATTACATAAACTTTTATATTAAAACTAGAATATAAAATGTTATTATATTAACCATAAACCATTAATGATATAAAAATAACACATCCATAGTCAAACATATCACAACACCTTCAACATAATATGGAATATTTGTATCATAATAAATACACTTTAAATAAGTATAAAATCCCTTAAAGGTTATTGGCATAGATTAAATACAAACTATTTGAGATAGAAATCTATTTCTTTTTTTAAATAATTTAGATGTTATGTAATTATAAAAGAAAACATTTATTCTGAAAAAATTCATATAAGATTGTAAGGGAATCTTACAATATGTTATAACGGCGAAAAATAGTCTCACCCTCCATATACATTAAAAACATTCTTACCTTTATTTGTCGAAAAGGTCATAAAGTACCTTGTTTGGAAAATAATGGAAGGATTTCTTTCAAATATTTATAAAAAGTAAAACAAATGTATAAATTACTTTAAACCATATTCTAGAAAATAGTAAAAAAAATTTGAAATACATTTTTAAGAAACACGGATGTGTATTATAAAGAAGTCCTGATAGATACTTACGTAAAAAACACCTCAGATAAAAAAGAGATTGTGAAATTAACCATTACCATGTACTTTTCATTGGTCTATGGTACGTTAACTTCCTGTATAATAGTTAAATTATTGTTATTAAAATATAAAATACCTATATACATAAATATTATATCATATATGATCTTATATTATTGCTTTGATAATAATATTTTATTAGTATCATTGTATTGGGTGATATCTATTTCATTATCCTTTATATGTTTTGTTATGTATGCCATATTTGATAAGAATATGATGTATTTTATTCATATCTCTGATGAAATTATGTTCCTAAAAATTATTTTAACCATCAAATGAAAATTAATCTTGAATGGTTTTGATGGAGAATGAATCTTAGCGCGTTCGTGGAGACGGTAATCCGTACGTACGCACGGGTGATACTATCATTCAATTAAAGGTGAAATTGTTTATAATTGAATGTTATATCATATATACAGAATAATTACCATTTTATATTTATTATTTACATCAATTATACATAATTATTATACCCATTCAAATAATGAAGTGTTGAATAACAACTACACTACGACGTGGAGACGGTAAGTCATACTTACACACGTATAGTGACTTTGATGTTTATTGGATGGATATAATAAAGAATATAGTCATACCATATTTATAATAACATCAAAATATGAATAAGGTACTGGGGTTATTATTTTTGAATAGGAATAACAAAGAAATATTTAGTGGAAGGAGAAAAGAACTTGAAAGAGGTGGTGAAATAGTTACCTCTTCTTCAGGTTCATCCTTTTAATTTGATGAAAAGAGATACTTAGGTTGGATTCTGATCAAATTAAGGACTCTCAGATGAATTGAGGGTAGTTGGGAGGATATTTGGGTAGGGGTTATCCAATCCAATCCAAATGTCTTTGCAGGTGTTATTTTGAGAGAAGGGGAAGTTCCCTTTTACAAGAGAGGTGAGGGTCACTTTATGAAAAGCTTGAAATATTATTTTATAATAAAATAATGTTCGGTTTCTAATGGACCCAAAAGGATTTATTTCAAGGATAAGGTGGGTATGGGTTGAAAACCTCTAAAACAATACGTTTTAGATAGGTTTAAGTCACTATATTAACTTATCTTTTATATTTAACTCTTAGCTAAATAGTTTGACATTTACCATGTCTCCATGTATTTTTATATTATATGGTAAATAAACTTACTATAAACTACCAACAGGACCCCAATTGGTTCATTATTGATATATCTAACCTTATCTAATTCCTTTTTCTGAAAATTATATTTTTAGAAATATTATATCAATTAACAATATAATATTCATTTTATAAACTCATTTATGTCAATTTTGAAACTATTTAGTTTTTGATTTTTTTGAGAGTCATAAAAATATTATTACTTTGAAAAAAAATTATTTAATAAACCCTAACATGTTATATTAACCAATAAAATTAGTTTAATACAACCAAAGTCCCAATTTACATTTATTTGGATATTTATAATATCCATTATTTTAATCATTCATTAATAATGTAATTACTGCATCATAATTGTGTCATAAATAAATTTAATTATTTAATGTTTAAAAATTATAAATAAAATATTATTATTTAGGAAATATTTTTTAGATTTATAATGAATATCTATAGTCGAATTTATCTTATGTAAACCCTATATTAATAATGTTTTAGTTATGAAAATATGAATTTAACACTTTTAACTCTTCTTTAAATTAAATAATAATAAATTTCCTATCTAATCCAAGTGGACCAAAAGGATAAAATTTTATTCATAAGTTTTATTTTACTCAAAATACACTTATCCAATAGAACTAGGACATGAGTTAGGGTAATTATAAAATAATTTTTACCTTTAATTTCCCTATTTAGTTTTAACCGTGGTAAATAAAAGTCAAAAGCTACTATTGACCAGAAATTATTTTCATCTTATTGAACCAAATAATACATACTGATGTCAACCATGTCTCTTGGATTTTTTAAATTAAATTCACTGAAGTTGTAAAATTAAGTTTTATGCAAATTTTAAAATGCGCCGAGAATGTGGGTAAAAGGCGGTAAAAAGTACAATAAAATTTTATATATCTAAACATATTATAAAATGTATACAATGAATTATATTGACCATATATATGTATTATGTATCTATTTTGATGGAAAATAAATTTAAATAAAATAAATAATTATTTAAATAAAAACTCAGTTTTAAACAATAAGGCATTGTCTTTCAATATTCAAAAAAAATGAATGTTTTCATAAAAATACCAAAAATTCACTCTATGCTAATTTTGATATTCCAAATCCAAAAATGAAGTCCATTTTGAAAAAAAAATTATAAAATTTGAAAAAGTTGTTATTAATATTCATAACATCTAGTTTTATTGGTTTTGGTGTGTTAGAACTCGAAGTGGTGTACAACGCAAGCTATTGAATTTTTTAAAGAGAAACATACCATAAATGCTTGGGTTGTTACATTCTACCATACTTTAAAAAAATTCATCCTCCAAATTGTTAGAATACTACTAAAAAAGATTTTGCAGGTTCTTCATAATAATTTCCTCAGGTTTCCTTATTGCCTCTTCCATCTTATAATTTCTCCATAGAACTTTTACTAGAAGACTCATCTAGTTTCTCAACACTTGTTCTCTGGTATCCAGAATTTTGATAGACTCTTCACAATTAGATAGGTCAAGTTCTGGTACTATTTCATCATAGGTGAGTACATGTGTAGCGTCTGGCATGTATTTTCTCAATAGTGATATTTGGAACACATCATGAACTTTGGAGAGACATAGATGCATTTTCAAACAGTAAGCTAAAACCCCAATTCAATCTATAATTTTAAAAGGTCTGATATTCATGGGACTTTATTTACCCTTCTTAATGAATTGTATAACTCCCTTCCCTGGAGATACCTTTAGGAAATCATGATCTCCTACCTGAAATTCCAAATCCATCCTTTGGTTATCGGCATAGATCTTTTTCCAACTTTTGGGAGCTTTGATGTGGGTTTGGATAATCTTTATTTTTTCCATTGATTACTCAACAAGTTCTGGGCCTATGAGTTTTCTTTCACCAATATCATCCCCAAAAGTTGGTGTTTGACATCTCTTTTCTTATAATGCTTCATATGTTGCCATCTGAATACTTTAATGAAAGCTATTATTATAGGTAAAATTTACCATAGGTAAATAATGATCCCACATACCTTGAATGTCAAGTGAGAATGATCTCAACATGTATTCTATGGAATTAATAGTCAATTTTGATTGTCCATCAGTTTAAGGGTGGTCGGAAGTGCTCAAATGATGTTTAGTTTCCGGGGATTTATGAATACTTTTCTAGAATCTTGATGTAAAAAGGGGATCACGATTAGAAACAATAGATAGGGGCACACCACGAAGTCTTACAACTTTATTAACATATATTCATTCTAAACATTCATGTGGTAAATCTTCTCTTATGTAAGGAAACTGTGCGGACTTGGTATGACGATCAACAAAGACCCATATTGCATCCTCTATTCTAAAATTAATTGGTATCCCCACGAAAAATATCATTGTAATATTATCCCATTTCCACTCAGGCATGGGAAGAGGTTGCATGACTCCTCCAGGATGTTTCTTCCCACGTTTACTGTAGAGATACTAAGGGTGGATCTACCTTGGCCTTTTCTGAGGTAAGTTTCCTTGTCTCTCAAAACATTCATTTTCATAATGCCCTCTTTCTCTAGAATTGTAGCATTCAACATTAACATCCTCTTTCTTTCCTTTGCAATCATGAGCTCGGTGGCCTTTATCCCCAAAATTGTAATATACTCACATACCCTTAAGGAAAGTACTGGGGTGTTTCTTCCCACATTTAAAATAGGATGGACATTCAACTATTCCCTTCTTCACTTATTTCCATTTCTAGAGTGTTCAACATATCTCTTTTTTCTTGCTTTGCTTTAAATTTATAAGACATAGATAATAATTTTTCTCTCTTGATTGCACATGTGACTATATCTTCCTACGAAGAGAAGGATTGTGAGACTAATGTTCGATGAAAAAATGGTTTCAACCCATAAAACAATCGATTAATCTTACTCTTTGGGTTACATATATAACCTTCAGCATGCCTTGATATCCTTGTAAAGTTATCCATATATTTTGTGGCATTCTCATCCTCCTTTTTCATCAAACTCAGAAATTTCCTTTCCATATCCACTCGATGGTAATGAGGAAAGTATTTTTCGAAGAAAATCTCTTTAAAATCCCTCCATTCCATATTTGATACTTCTTTATCTTTCTTTTTTTTTTGAATTAATGACCACCATTGATATGAATCCCCCGTGAGGTGATAAACTACCATGAAATTTTTTTCCCTTTCACTACTCCGTAAAGCATGACATATTTTTTCTAAGGAACTTATACATTTATCATTTACAAATGTATTTTTAACCCCATTGAATTTTTTTTGGTTGTTGAATCATGAATTGTTCTATCATTGATCCTCCACATTGGAGATCAGGGTGATCCATATGGGTAAGGTTATTCTACATAACCTCAGTGAGTTGTCCCAGTATTGTTATAAGCTGTTAAATATCAGTTTCATCACCAGCTCCACTATAATTATCTTGAGTAGGAGGTAAATCCCTACATGGATTACTTTCAGTGATACGGTTTCCATTCCTTCAACTACGTTCCATTTCTACACAATGGAATACTCTAGATTAGTTTCTGAATCACAATACATAATTCCAAACTTATAATACACTTAACATAAATTGAACAGTTTATCGATAAAATACATAATCATAAAAAAATCATTGAGGAAGTATATACTCAAAAATCTTTCATAATGTCTTGTTAAAATGTGAATTATCCTAATATTATCCCCTAGTAGTGTCATAACCAAGAGTGCTACAAGGCCCGTTGTTGTGTACTAGGATACCCTGGGTCAAGCCCAAAACTCCTTGTCAGATTTTTCACTCCAAGGTACATCTGTGACAAATTCTCCTCTACCTTCTCGTATCTAGACAGGGATGTATTTATTGTAAAATACCCAAAATCTCTACATTACCAAAATTCTATGAAGTTATTCTATGCTAATCCTCAATGTCTATCTTAGGGTATAGTTCTCTAATAAGAGTTTTTCTAAATCTTGTTTCAATGCAAGTACTAAACATCCAGGGATACCAACTGTAACACTCTGAACCTAGTTACCTTGAGTCGGTGAATTATTACATAATATTGTCATGATCACAAGGGATCAAATAACAAAAGACTGATAAGTTTTTTAGACTTAGAAGTACTACATACATACATAAGTTTTACATTACATTATGTAATAAAAAACAACAACATTATCTCCCCATAGAACACACTCATACTCATTAGCCTAATCTTGTAGGTCAACTATAAAATACTTCTTCACATCCTGGGAAAAATAAATCATAGAAGGGTGTGATATTAGATTCTCAATAAGGTTCACAATATAGAAAAAACTATCATAAATAAGCATAAACATTTAAGGAAATGTATAAGACATAAAAAATTCTTTTAAACATAAAATTCATCATAATATGAAAAATATAAATCAAATAATGAAATTTACTTATTCATGTGGATATTATACTAGTAGAATAATCACATGAAATATCAATAGCCAATTTCATAATGATGGAATGAATAATGTCGCACATCATAACCACATAGTCAGGGCCTCATGCCAAGACTGAAAATAAGATTTTGTCATGGCATATTTCCAAGACAATAGATTGTCTCATGAGACCTACTGATGCATCGAGGAGCTATAGAAGGATCCACCCATCACTTACTAAGTCCAATGCATTCCTCATATGAAAAGGATGAAACATAACCTAAATATTCGTATTAAAACTAGCATATGAAATGTTAATACATTAACCATAAATAATGAATGGTATAAAAATAACACATCCACATTCAAAAATATCACAAAACCTTCAATAAAATATGGAATATTTGTATCATAATAGATCAACTTCAATAAAGTATAAAATCCATTAAAGGATATTAACATAGATGAAATCAAAACTATTTGAGGGAAATATCTCTTTATATTTTTAAATCTTTTAAAATTCATGTAATTATATAAGAAAATACTTATTTTTAAAATGTTTTTATAATATTGTAAATGGAAGCTTAGAATATGTTATCACATCAAAAAATAGTTGCACCCGTTGTATACGTTAAAAACATTCATACGTTAATTTTTTTAAAATATCAAATAGTTCATTGTTTAGAAAATGACAGAAAGATTAATTTCAAACATTTTTAAAAAGTAAAAAAAGTTTATAAATGACATTAAACTATATTCATGGAAATAGTAAAAAAATTTGAAATAAATTTTTAGGAATCATGGATGTGGTTGATAAAGAAGTCGCATTAGATACTTACGTAAAAATAACCTTGGATAATAAAGAGATTGTGAAATTAACCACTACCTTGTACATTTCCCTCATCGAGCGTACATTAACCTCATGTATAATAGTTAAATTATTGTTATTAAATTATGCAAGAACATTATATATAAATATGATATCATATATTATATTCTAATATTGCTTTGTTAATAATATTTTTGTAGTATCATTGTTTCTTGTGTTACCAGATTCATTTTCCTTTATATGTTTTTCTGCATAAGTCATGTTTGATATGGATAGGATATATTTGATTCATATACAAAATGATATTATTTTATTAAAAATTATTTTTAACCATAAAATGAAAATTATTCTTGAATGGTTACGATGTGCAACGAATCTCATCGCGTTCGTGGAGACGGTAATTCGTACGTACGCACGAGCAATATTATCATTAAATTAAAGGTGGAATCATATATAATTTAATTTTATATCATAAATAAATAAAAATTAGAATGTTATATTTATTATATATATCAATTATACCTCATTATTATACCCATTAAAATAACGAAGTTTTGAATAACAACTACACCACGTCATGGAGACAGTAAGCCGTACGTACGCACGTATGGTGACTTTGTCATTCATAGGATGGATAGAATAATGATTTGGTCATAAAATATTTATAATAACATAATCATATGAAGAAGGTACTGGATTTACTATTTTGGTATGGGAATAACAAATAAATCTGAAGTGGAAGGAGAAAAGAACTTGAAAGAGGTGGTGAAATAATTACCTATTCTTCAGGTTCTTCCTTTCGATTTGATCAAAATGGCTCCTTAGGTTGGCATATGATCAAATGAAGAGCTCTAGGATGAAGTGAGGGTAGTTGGGATGATATTTGGGTAGGTTTTGGTAGATTCAAATGGATTTAGATGTGTGAATTTTAGAGAAAGGGGAATTTTCCTTTTATAAGAGATGTGAGGGGAAGTTTAGGAAATGTTTGAAATATTATTTTATAATAAAATAATTTTCAGTTTTTAAGTGCTCCAAAAGGATTTATTTTCAGGATAAGGTGGTGATGGGTTGACAAACTCTCTAAAAATATGTTTTATATATGTTTAGGTTACTATATTAACCTTATCTTTTAGATTTAACTCTTAGTTAAATAGTTTTACATTTATCATGTCTCCATGTATTTTTATATTATAGGGTTAATAAACATACTATAACCTTACAAGAGAACCCCAAGTGGTTAATTATTGATATATATAACATTATATATGTCCTTTTTCTGAAACTTATATTTTTATAAATATTATATCAATTAATAATATAATATATGTTTTAAAAACTCATTTTTGTCAATTTTGACACTATTTTGTATTGATTTTTGCGAAAGTCATAAAAACATTATTACATAGAAAAAATTTATTTAATAAACCCTAACATTCCATATTATCCTATAAAATTAGTGTAATAAATCAAAAGTCTCAATTTACATTTATTTGGATATTAATAATATCAATTTTTTAATCTTTCATTAATACGGTAATTTCTGCATTATAATTGTATGAAAATTATAAAGAAAATACAATTATATAAGAAATATTTTTATCTCTGTAATTAATATTTATATTCTAAATTATTTTATGTATAACCCTATATTAAAAAATTTTAGTTATGAAAATTTAAATATAACACTTTTAACTCTTCTTTAAATTAGATATTAATAAATGTCCAAATGTAATCCAATCGGACCAAAAGGATCATATTTTATTCCTAAGGTTGCATTTATTCCAAATACATTTATACAATAGAATTAGGAAATGTGCTAGGGTAATTATAATATCATTTTTAACTTTAATTACCCTATTTACTTTTAACCGTGGTAGATAAATTCAGAAGTTACCATTCACCAAAAATAATTTTTAACTTATTGAATCAAATTCTTCTTACTGATTTCAACCATGTTTCTCATATTGTTTTATTTCAATTCACAAAAGCATTAAAAATATGTTTTATGAAAATTTTTAAATGCGCTTTGAATGTGGGTAAAAGACGGTAAACGGTTCAACAAAATTATATATATATATAAACATATAGTAAAATGACTTTGATGAATTACATAGAACATATATAGGTATTATGTATCTATTTTGACGTAAAATAAATTTAAATTAAATTTATAATTATTTAAATAAAAACTCGGTTCCAAAAAATAACGTAGTTTTTTTTCACTATTTATCAAAAATTGAATATTTTTAGAAAAATATAAAAAAATTCATGCTAAGATAATTTTGATATTATGAATCAAAAAATGAAGTCCATTTTAAAAAATAAAATTTATAAGATTTTTAAATGTGGGTATTACTATTCATAACGGCTAGTTTGATTGGTCATGGTGTGTTAGAACTCGAAGTGGCTTACAACGCAAGCTATTTCATTATTCAAAGAGAAATGTACCATGGAAGCTTGGGGTGATATAGGTTATGGATTTCCCTATGGATTCCCAACCCATTAAGAGGATCCCATTTTGAGACCACTTTTCCCAACAATTTTGGAAAACCATTGGGAAAGGGTATGGATTTCCCAATGTTTTTCCTAAATAATTTTGAAAATCCCACTTTGAGACCCCTTTTCCCAACAGTTTTAAAAACGGTTGGGAATGGTTGGGTACCTATCCCATCAGTTTTGAGAACCTTTGGTATAGGTACCCTTATTTTTTGAATTCTATTATAGAATATCTTCAAATAAATCAATATATAAATTACATATATATATATATACATATTTAAAAATATTTTCACAAAGGTAACATTAGGATAGTGGTGAATTATTTGATATATAACCCACAGGTTGTGGGTTTAAACATCCAAGATAACATTTTTTTAGATTTACATATCTCAATGGTTTGGTGAAAACCGTTGAGAAAGACCTATCCCATCGGTTTGAAAAATAGTTGTTATAGACCTATCACAATGGATTCCCCCAAACCATTGGGATTTGCCTATCCCTATGCCAAATCTCCCAATGGATTCCCAAACTGTTGGTATAATCGATTTTTCAATTAGTGAAAATAGGAGAAATATGGTGGATTCTCATAATAAAATGGATCTAATAGGGTTAAATTGGAGCACACAACTAAAAAAGTAATTTTTGGTCATCACATAATGCACATGGGAGAAGGAATAGGTAAAATAGAGAGTAATGAAAAAAATGATAAAATGAAAATAAAATTAATCCAATAATTTATAAAAACTCAGAAACATGCAATATTCATTCATGGTTTACTAAATCCATTGTAAACTGTGTGATAGACACTATATATGCCATGTACCATCCCATATTTAATACTAGTAATATGCATGGTTTAGCAAAAAAATAATTCACCCATTCCAAAATACAGTGTCCTGATGATAGAACCTCATGCATGGTTGCCGCACACTTACACCTAACTGTGTGAAACTCAAGTGTGTGTCCACCGTTCAATTAATTTTTTTAAAATTTAACCCTAGACTAGCCCAAAATAAAATGAGATGCTAAAAATAATTAAAACAACTAAAATAATTAATATTTCAATGTTCTTCTGCGACAATACTCTACAAAATTAACACATTCTACCCTTATAAAGTCATCCGGTCTAAATGAGAAATCAAACCGATCATAAACTCAGAAGGAAGCTCTAAAATAGAAATTTGAGACCAATATTAAATTTAAATAAGCCTTCCAAATTGAATTCAGAAATGAATGAAAATAGAAACGTCATGTGACCATTCTAACTCTGCATGTTACACCTTCCCAACTCTAGAAAAAATGACATTGAAATAAATGGTGGAAAGAGAGAGGTATCCCCACCATTAAGTAACTTACTTGGAAAAATAAACCAATATAGAAACACCTATCTCATTTCAAAAAATACGCACTGAACCGCCCCTCATGAACAAACCAACATGGGCCGACCCTCAACATAAGGGGTTCCTAATTAAAGGAACCAAAAGGAATCACTGATTCATGATTCATTATTTTTTAAAGACATACGCATATCTATTACTAATCCAACCCCAATCAAGACCAATCCATCAGAAGTATAACCAAAAAAGTTTTTAAACACCAATAAAAACCACAAAACCTTTATAAAAAAGAGATACATTCAAAAAATGAAGAAATATATAACAATGAAACTTAAAGTATTTCAATTGAAACATCGGTAAAAAATGCCAGACCAAGGTCCTCCAAACCCTTATGATTCCTGAATGCATAAATGCATCACTCAGGGTCCTTTGGGTGGAGACTTTATTTCTTGATTCATCCATTTCCTCATAGACAAGACCTAGAATTCTATGGCCAAGACTTCCCATGTTGATGATTCACCTACAAAATTTTACTGAAGACCCAAATAGACATAATGACGGCAAGCCTCACGAGGATGATGAAAAGAATGCTCAAACAGTCCATACAGACCACACCAAGAGAAAAATAGTGAATGGTATAATGAATGAAATTCATGTATTGACAAGGAGACATTCGTGGAACAACTTCCATAGGTTCAAACTCTCCACTATAATGGGAACATCCATAAGAACCAATAGTTACCAATACTTAAACCCTATATGGAGATCCCACATGAAAGGATGGACTTATAACTAATTGTCTGACACTATTTTTGGGGAAAATAAAACCAATTAACAAAAATTGTTAACATACCCCAAAACTATAAACTAACCTTGTTGATCATCCAAAATCTCTAGAAAATTATTCTCCCTCACTCACATAAAAAACAAACCACTTGATGAAACTAGCCTTGAATATATTCCAAGACATCATAACTCACAATGATAATAGAATGACCAACTTCCACTAGTCTAGTGTTAGTCCT
Source organism: Viscum album (assembly GCA_963277665.1). NCBI lineage: Eukaryota > Viridiplantae > Streptophyta > Magnoliopsida > Santalales > Viscaceae > Viscum > Viscum album. The sequence continues at coordinate 1,170,090,446 of OY728135.1, read as the reverse complement.
TCAAACATACCAAAGACAAATATTAATCTCATGATAATTGAAGTTCCCAAAAATATGAAGTGACCCTAAAAATCCTCAATTCAGTTCATAACCCATAATATACATTAATTTTTATCTAAAACTAGAAATTATTGAAAAGAGATCGGCCCCACCACTCTATTAGGAGTGCGAGTATGGCTGATGACTAGAAGAGAATCCTAAAAAATCATCTGGGTCTTTCTAGAGGAATACACTAAAAAACATAAGGCACAAAACCAGATCAACATCAAACCTGGCATTTACCAGTTAACGTTTTAAACCAAATACCGGGCTCATAAACCAACAATCACAAGACCAAAAAAATCCAAAATCAAATTTCAGACAAAAAATAGTATAAAAACATTTCGAAAAATCCAAAACCCCTATTTTAGAAACTTCTATTCCCAAATTCAATCATGTCATATTTAATTTCCCATTTTGAAGTGAAAATAAGTTTCCACTTACAAAAATAATTCATCACATATAATTTATAAATTCAATACACAACCTCACATTTTCTTTTAAAACCACAAATCCACCGAAAAGGAATCCCCCTTTTGATGGGATGTTTTCCCATTTTCAAAAAAACATTGGGAATAAAATCACTACTTTAATTTTAAATATTCACCAAAGAAATTATATGAATTCACAACTCAAAATTAAAGTATTTTTTCAATCTCTCATTTTCGATGGGATCCCATCACAAATGGTCATTTGTGATGGGACCGCATCGTAAATAACCCGTTGTAGAAAATAGTGTAACAAATAATCTTTTATAGTATATAAAAAAATTATTTTCAGAAGGAGGGATTTAACCATCATAAATAATTTAAAATAAAATACATCAATAAGATAAATAATCACAATAATAAAAAAACGATTCATATAGAACTGTAAATATATAAATTAATGAAAATATTAAATAAATACATTCAAATATTTATAAAAAATACATTAATCACTAAGGGTGTAGGTCATTTGGAGGAGGTGTTGGAGGGAAGTCAATCCCTAAACCCTAATTCAGAGGTCCCATGTACTCTACTGTTTTATGGTGTTGTTGGTCGTTCAATCAATGCCTCTCCTCTTACATTTTTTTACTATCAATGGAGCTCTTCATTCTTCTTACACATGGTCACTATAATCTTTCTACAGATACCTAGGCTTAAAATACATGGATATTACATCATTTTCAATGAATATTAAGTACATTACAGAAATACCAGGCTTAGGACTTTAATTGTTTTGTGTATTTAAAATCGAGGAAACAAAATATTCTATCATAGTGAAAGGTGTTAAACTTATCCGATGAAGATCTCAAACTTATGTACTTCATCCTAGAACCATTATTCATAACCTGGGTAAAGGAAACATAAGAATGGGGTGAGCATAGATACTGTGTAAGGCTAAATAAAGGAAATGTTTAAGCATAACATGAATAAAAGGGTATTGAACTTCAACATAACATTTGAAGAGCATACCCTTAATTTTAGATGTCATAATAAATATTGTAATTTCATAAAAATGGATCATAAGAAAAATTGAAGCATAATTCATGAAATAATAACATAGGAGTAAGCCAAGTAATTTGTGCTGTGCACATTGGTTTAAAACATTGCGAACTTGTATAAGTAGAAACAGGTTCACCCATTAAGTTAAGGAAAAGAAATCAGGCCCATGAAAAAACGTGAAGACATGTAACCATGTTCATGAATAACATTGTGAATGTGTAATCAGGTTCATGCATAATATTTTGGACATGAAACCATGTCCATGAATAACATTCTGAACATGTAATTAGGTTCACTCATAACTTTTTGAACAATTAATTAGGTTTACACATAAACTTATAGACATGAAATTGGGTCCACACATTGCATTTTGAACACATAATAAGGATCACCCATAACACAGTGAAAATGTAACTAGGTTCACGCATAAACTTACACACATGAAACCAGGTCCATGCATAACATTGTGAATGTGTAATCATGTTCACAAATAACATTGTGAACATGAAATCAGGTTCACATAAAACATTTATACTCATGTTTCATCCTTCATTACCCAGTTCATTGGAGGGAGATAATGATCCAAACCAATATATAACAAAATCATCCATATGATTTCAACACGATTATAAAAAATAATGATATATAACACCTAAAATGATATATAAACCATGAATATTTAATCATATAATTACCTATTGAAAAAATAAAGGCCTCATAATCACCACACATGAAAAAATATTGTTTCAAAATCATATAACTCGTGAAATGGAAACTGGTGTCATAAGAATCATTCATTCAAAATATAAACCATTAAATAAAGAATATGAATATAACAATTTTTTTCTCTTATAAGGTCATTAGTAACATCAATATATGTCATCATAGATGGAAAATAACATAGAATGATATTTGGAAAACATTGTTTTTACGAAAATATCTTTTCATCTTTGAAAAAATATCTTTAAAACATAAAACATTTTTAAAACAATTTCCATTGAAAATAATTTGAAAACAATGAAAGAAGTATTGAAAACATGTTGAGAAATTTGTTCCTTGAAGACTTATAAAATAATTTTTAAAATATTTGGAAAAAAATTTTCCTTGAGAATATATAAAATGAGCTTGAAAACATTTTGAATACAAATTTTATAGTAAAAATATAAGAAGATATTGAAAATGTTATGAAAAAAAATTATTTTAAAATATATTTCAAAACATTATCTAAATAATTAACCATTAAACCTGAAAATAAAGCTTAAAAGGATTGAAGATAGATAAATATATACATGTTATACTAGATAAGAGTAGAATTACTTTTGTATGGTAAAAGGGTCAGAAAAATGCCTCATTTGGAAAGAGACCAAAAGATTAATTTTAAAATATTGGTAAAATAAAAATGGGTAAAAATTTATTTTAATTCCCATAGGATATTTGCAGAATATTCTTTGAAACACATTTTAGAAAAAAATGGTTTCAAATGTAAATAAATTTCCAATCGAAGAGAGTGTAATGTCGGGATTTCATAAAAACACTTTATTAACTATATTATGTACTAAGAAGTGGAATAAATGGTACAAATATATTAATATATCACTAAAAACAATATTAGAATAAAATTCATGAATTTTCTTGATATATTTATTATAAAGTCTCCTCTAGGAGAGCATGAACATAAATATTCTCGAAAATTGATCAAATTGTTTCAATAAACTTTTACAATTTGTTAACATTGAAGCAAAATAACCATGTAATATAATTTAATTAAATGAAGCTTAAAATATCATGAAAATAAGGATATTCATGATATGAAATTTTATAGTAGTTATATACTCGAAATGGAAAAATATAGGTGCATAACTTTTCATGTGTCTCAAATAAGAAAAAATGGGACAAAATTATTTTACCAATTTGGTAACTTTTGAAACATAAATACCATTAAAGAAATTTCAAAAAAAGGGTGTTTAAAATCCCATTAATTAATGTATAAAAATAATATAATACATCCAATTTAATAATACACACCGATCACAAGGAATTCGTGGTGAATAAATATGTATCTCACAGAATTAAAATGTTAAATGAAATATCCTTACATTGTGTCTTGACTATCATCATACTCATTCAAACCATCGATATAATAATATTAATTTATTATAAATATTTTATAGAACCATGTTATTATATCTAATAGAATATTTTCTTTTATTATATCCTCATGTTTCCCTCTTTTTAAACATCAAATATTAAGCCTTCACTTAGGATAATATACTATTTATTCTTCACATGTGTCATAATTTGTCATATCATTGGTACATATACGTATTTAAGGATAAAATAATGTAAAAATGATATAAATATAATTTATATCCCATATATTTGTATTATTATAATCTATAGTATATAAAAGTATGAAATGGAATACACAATTCTTAGAGATAGTAATCTGTTCATATGCATGAATCATGTTTATGTTTTTATTATCGTATTGAAAGAATGAAAGATAATAAAGTATATGTATATATGTATATAATATCATCAAATTAGAATTATAATGTAATATATATCATATATTTTAACTTAACTCATACTTAGAAGATTCCATGAAACATATGAATGAATCACATCTCTTTAAGGGGGTGGTAGTCCACACTTCTTCAAACAAAATTATTGTATTAACAAAAAATGGAATATATAAACTTTTATGGTTTAGAAAAATTAAAAAACCATAAATACATAATAAATATGATATATAAAAAATATAAATATATTTTAAATCATAATTTCGGCCATGAGTGGTGGTAAAGAAAAAATAAATGATCATCTTTTAGTGAGGCGGTAGTTTACCGTACACATAAATAATATATTTGTTACCCATTAGATGCAGGTGTGTGTATGGTTAGGTTAAAACCATAGAATAAATAAATCATAGTATATTTATTACACGAGTTTTTCTATTCAATTATGGAATAAAGAGAGTTTATGGGTGGAGAAGGAAAATAAAAGAAATGATCATTAGAGAAGGAGTTACCTCTAAATCGGGTAACTCCACTAGGTTTGTACAAAAAGGCATCATTGGATTTACTTCTACCCAATCGAAAGATTTTATGAGTAATTTAATTATTTTTTAAAGTTTATTGGTAATATCTTGGCATAACAAAAGAGGGATGAGAGGCGCGATGAATAGGGAGAGGTGGTGTCCATTTATAGGGAAGGGAAAGGACTCACTTGGTATTTTTGAAAAAAAGGTATGTGTACTCAACTTTTTACCTAAAAAAGTAATACCAACCCAAAAAATAATAATTTAAGGATCCTAGAGGGAAATTTTCCACCTAATGTGTTCTTGAAATGTTTTTATGTTGGTTTGGGACTAAAAGTTCGTATTTAGTCCCATATTTTGATTAATTTTTCCTTAATCAATGTGATTAATTTACATTACTTTCAATGATATTTTTGGTCAAAAACTATGTTCAAACAATTACAAATTATAAATTATTATATTTTAAAATATGGAATCCATTTTTCCAAATTATAATCAGATAAGTGGAAGAAATATATATTAATCCCATAGTTGGGTTGATAATGCAGGTTTTTAAAGTAAAAAAATAAAAAAAATTCTATGTTTTTATAACCATTTTCAATGTGAATTAGTTATAAATTATCTTTATTATATTAATTGTAAAAAATATTATATAATAAATCTTTTAAAAAATTTTAAATATAAATTATCCTTATAAATAAATTATATGAAAAAGAAGTCTTGAACTAAAATTTTGTATTTTTAAGTATTCATTAAAAAATGAAACCGTACAGAAAATTACCAAAAAACTAAGTGCCAAATATTTATTTTTATTTTTCAAATATTATATTTATTTAGACATATTATGTCTCTAAAAGTTCCAAATTTTTTATTTAAATGTAGTTTCCATTAAAAGGTGTTAGAACCACATTTATAAAAATATATGTTTTTAAGCATAAAATTGGGTTTTTATTTATCTTATGTATATAAAATCTATTTAAGGAATATAAAAAATATTTTTTTGGTTATATTACATATATATTAAATTAATACCATAATCTGTCTATATTTAATTCAATTTATTAGGGTAAAATCTATTTATGAACATAAAAATAATAATATTACCTTTCGTATTCAATCAGTATTAATATTAATTTATAATTAATTGGTAACACATGAATTCATATTATATTGTATAAACAATATGTTTTCCTAAATCAGTCCATAATATTCATAAACTATAATTTAACATATAGGTTTTATCTTTTTTTATTAAATAATCATATTTTAATAATATATTATTATTCAGTAAACCTCGTTCTTGTGTGTTTTTAAATCCATCAAGGAAATCCATTATTGCATGTAATTCAAGCTAACCTTGGGTTTATTTATAGGTAATGGTAATGTTTATGTTGCGTGTTTTGAATGATTAACTTGGTGTTTCATATAAGGAAATACCAAAATAGTTCATTAATATAAATTAAGCTATCTTCCTTATTGTGTAAAATGAAAAATATAAAAAATATTGAATTAAATCGAAAAATAATAATTCATAAAATCATGCGGTGTTACATTCTACCCCCTTAAATTGACTTTCATCCTCGAAATTCTTATGGGTTATCATTGTTTTAATACTTGAGAGTTTTATTCATATAAATCCACATTGTAAAAAAGAATACTAATACATCCCTTAAAATAGGAAAGTTGGGACTATAATAGTTACCCAATGTAACATATATCTAGGTTTACACATAAGAGAACATATGTTGGGAGTAAATATTGGACATAGAAGAAAAGATTAAAATTTTATAGGGATTGATTGAGTTCATAAATAAAAAACAATTGATTGATAAAAATAAAGTTGATGGCCTCCCAGTCATAAATCTTTGATTATTTAAAAGGCCTTCAGTTAAAAAAATATGGTATTAAAGTAAAATATTTTCTTTTTATCATTATCCCATCATTGAGTAATTCTTTAATTAACCAAGAGTATAAATAAATATTATTAATTTCTATGCTTATATAAAAAAATTCATTCTTTAGTTAATCATTAATCAATTTCTAATTCATCCATTACATCATGTAATGGACGTCCAGAGATTAACGTTGATACTTGAAGTTCTCAATTACACTTTTAACAGATCTTTAGGCCCATTTAATAATATAATGTAAAAATATTTATATATAACTATTCTTATAAATCAGTATGTTTAATTCATTAATATGTGAACATAAAATGGTACACTAATATTTCATTATAAATAATTATTTATCAAATATAATTATTCATTAACTGGGATATCGCAATGGCCAGTTTTAGTCATGAAACCCTTATTGTATTTCTGTCTTGGTTTCAAGACCCATGGACTTTCCAGACATGATTGGTTACCACCCGACATACATGATTTTCTTTTCCAAAACTAGACTAATATAATTTCCATAATAAATAAAATAGACATCCTAGAAATTATTTTAATTACTAAATAGAATTTGAACCAAGGTTTTCAATAAAAAATCAGTGCATAAATTCTTCATCCTTTTTTTAACATAATCTTATTCCTGAATGGTTAACCTTATAATTCTTCTAAATGATGAAAATCCAAAACATTATAAATAAATTCATGAAATCAGCTTAGCATTGATTCCCCCATGTAGCACGAAGTACCACTTGGTTGTCAACTTCCAGACATGTGAAAAACCTCATCATATATTCCTATGAAACATGGTAATAACCTTAAATACCATAAATAAATTGGTAAAACATACAATATTACTTATTCCAATGATTACTGGATATATTATTTAACTATATGAATTTGTAAACTTCATCATTGATCACATATATGAGTTTCTCATTAATCAGTTCCAGGGTAATCTGTACCTTCCAATTTACATATTCATATCCAACATCCCATTATCCAAAAAATCATTATCTTAATTTCATTCATTAATTAATGGTTAGCTTCCCATAATCATAATATTACATTTCTATGAAATTAATTTTCTTTGTTTTCTTATCCATTCAAAATGTCTTTTTTAATCCTTAAAAACATATAATTAAAATACATATACATGTCATGATTTATATAAAATAATTTGGAAATCAAAAACATAAATACATTATTAATCCAACGTTATTCTTGAACCACTAATCATTCTTTATCAAAATATTCCATAACACCTCCTTCATAGAATATAAAATATGAATGATGTTATAAGGTTACTCTACCATAATCATATGATGCGTATTATGATCAATGTAAATAAAACTAGAAGAACATCACATGGTTTTCACATTTTGTTTTTCGTCTCTTTATATTCATATGTATATCCAATAATCATACCACCTTCCTTATTCACTATATGATATTTCCACTTGGGAAATTGATTTCCATAAATCATAAACATTCCACATCAGAAACAGTCAATGTTTACCATGTTACTTCTAGTTCTATCCATTAACATAAACCAAAAATAATAGGGTGAGAAACACATAACATATAATAAAGCCACATAATCTTGAAAATCTACAAACATTACTTCTAAATCATGAAACCTGCCTTTTAATTGATTACACCTTAATTTTATCATTGGTTATTAATAGTCATATTAAATTTAAATACTTCATAATGGATTATTAATAGTTTGTAAATTTCCAAACCATATCCCCTAGGAGTGTCAAATTAAGTGCACAGTAAGGCCCTTCTTCATGAACCAAATTACCCTAAGTCATGCCTAGAACATCTTTCTAGAGTTGTTACTCCTAGGTAAATCTATGCCAGATCCTCATCCAATTATTTTATTCTGACAAGGTTATATTTCTTGGAAACAAATCACTCTATACTTTACCAAAATTCAATAACATTTTTCCTAAACAATTACTCAACCATATACTTATCCTTAGATAAATCCCTAGATATATAAATATAAATATACCTAGTCATATCACAATCTTTTTACCATCCTAGTGTCAAGTTCTTGACTAAACCTTTCCTTTGACACTAACTATAGTGAACTAGGCTTAGCGTACATCAATATTAAATAAATATTTTGAATATTTGGAACATTAAAAAATTACATTACCAAGGACAATAGTTGTTTAGTTTATTTGTAAACACATAAACAAAAGTTTCTATCATGGTGAATGATATTCAACATCTCATATGAAGATATCCACCTTTAGTACTTCTCTCTAAAACCAGTTTTCATATCCCATAGAAATGAAATAAAAGAAAGTTTTCATCTTAGATGATCTCTAAAGGAGAATAAAGGAAATACTTAACCATAACATGAGAAAAAGGTTATGGAACTTTAGTGGAACATTTTAAGATCCTAACCTATATATTAGATATCATAATAAATATTAGAAGTTTAGAAGTCATGGATTATATGATAATTATGAGGGTAATTCATGAATTAATAACATAGGAATAAGACATAGAATTTGGGGCATTCACATTGGTTTATAATGTTTTTAACATGTATAAGTAGAAACATGTTCACTCATTATGTAAAGGATTGTTAATCAGGTCATGACATCAAATTATGGACCGGAAAATAGGTCCATGCATAACAATTTGAACATGTAATCAGGTTCATGCATAACCATATGAACATGAAACAAGATCCATGCATAACATTTTGAACGTGTAATTAGGTTCACACATAACATTGTGAACATGTAATTAGGTTTATTCCTAAACTTGTAGGCATGAAATAAGTTCCCTATATAACATTTTTGAACACATAATAAGGTTAAATAATAACATTTTCGACATGTAATGAAGTTCACAGATAAACTTATGGACATTCAACTAGGTCCATGAATAAAATTGTGAACATATAATTATGTTCACACAAAACATTGGGAACCTGAAATAAGGTACACACAAAACATTTATACTTATGAGTCATCCATATTTTCCCAATGCATTGGAGGGAGATATAGATCCAACCCTAGACATAAAAACATCATACATACAAGTGACTTAAGATAATAAAAATAATCATATCATAACCCATGAAATTAAATCGGAATCATGAACATTTAATTATAGAATTTCCCATCAAAAAGTGGTAGGCCTCATAATCACTACCCATGAAAAGAAAAGGGATTAAAAATATTTTAACCCTTAAAAGCGAAACAAGTTTCATAAGCATCATTCCATCATAACATAAACCATATGAGAATGAATATGAATGGAACCTTTGTATTTTTTCTTATAAGGGAATGATTAACAAAAACAGATTTCATCTTAGAAGGAAAATAACATAGAAGTATATTTTGAAAAAAAATCATGATTAAAATAGTGTTTCTTTATTTAAAACACTCATTAATACATAAAACATTTTGAAAACCATTTATTTTGAAAATAATTTGAAAATATAGAAATAATTATTCAATATAATCTTAAAACGTTTATCTCAGAAAATATATAAAATAATCTTAAAAAGGGTTTGAAATCAATTCTCCTTGAAAACTTATGAAAGAACCTTGAAAATGTTTTGAAATCATTTTTACTTGAAAACATATAAATTGATGTTGAATTTTTTTTAAATGTTTCTGAATATCAATTTTTTTAAAAAAAGTTAAAAATTAACCATTAAACATTAAAATAAATCTTCAAAGGATTGACGATGGATAAATCTGTACATGTCATTATAGGTAAAACAAAAATTCCATTTCCATGGTAAAAGGCTTAGTTAAATGCCTCATTTGGAAAATGATAAGAATATTCCTTTGAAAACATTTCTAAAATAAAACAAGAGAAAATTTATTTCAATTATCATAAGATATTAGTATAATATTCATGAAACTATTTTTAAAAAACATTGCTTTAAAGGAACACATATTGCTTACCATTGAGAGGGTAATGTCAGGCTTTCTTAAAAACAATTTATTAATTATATTATGTACTAATTAATGAAATAAATGGTAAAAATATATGAATAAATCATGAATAATAATTTTAGTATAAATTCCATGAATTTTCGTGAGATATAGATCACAAAATTTCATTAAGGGAAGTATGAACAAAACAAATCATGAAAAGTGATGATATCATTTCAATAAAATTTTACCACTTGGTATATTTGAAAAATAATCCAAATTTAATAAATTGAAATTACATCATCCTTAAAATATAATTAAAATAATTAGATTCATGAAATAACCTTTCAAATATATTATATACACATAATTGAAAAATACAAGTTAATAACTAATACTGTGTCTCAATGAATGCTAATTGAGACATAATTATTTTACCCATTGGGTGTATTTTGAAACCTAAATCCCCTATAAGAAATTTCATCAAATGGATATATAAATACCCTGAATTTTTGTGATAAAAACATATAATGCATCGATAGTCAGTATACACAACACTCGAAGGAATTTGTGGTGAATAAAAATTGATCTCATGTAAATAAAAAATAGGTAAATCCCCATACCCTTTGACATGAATCTCATATTACTCATTCAAACCACCAGTATAATAAATAGAAATTTATTTTAAATCATTTAAAATACCATATTAGTATATCTAATACCATATATGGTGTTATTAAAACCTTATATTACCCACTTGTTAAATATCATTTATATATATTATATATTTATTATAATAATCTATATAATATAGAATTATGTAAGTCAATACACCATTCATGTAGAAGGTAAGACGTATGTACACATAAACAGTGTTTATATTTTTATTGTCATATTAAAAAAAGGAAAAAATGAAATGTATTTATTTATGTATATAATATCATTAAAATATAATTATAATGTAATATATATTATATAATTTTACTAAACCCATCCTTGATACATTCCATGTAGTTTTTGAATAAATCACATTTCGTTGTGGGGGTGGTAGTCTACATTTCCTCAAATGAAATTATCGTATTAACACCATATGGAACGTATAAAAGAATATGGTTTAAAAGAATTAAATAAGCATGAATACTTAATAAATAAAATATATAACATATATAAATATATTGTCTATGATATTTTTCCCATGATAGGTGGAACATGAAAAATGAACAATCGATGTTTAGTGAGGTGGTACTTCGTTGTACATAGAAACAATATGTTTGTTACCAATTAGATGATGGAGAATATAATTGTAGGTCTAAACCTTAACATAACAAAATCCTTGAATATGTTTCATAATGGTGTTTTTATACAATAATGTAATAAAAAGTGTGTAGTGGGTGCAAAAGTAAAATAAAATAAATAAGATTAATAGAAGGTGTTACCTCTAAATCGGGTTACTCTATTTGGTTTGTGAAAAATTGACTCCATGGGTTTCCTTTTACCCAAACAAAGGATTATAGGAGTATGGTAGTGATTTTGAGAATTTCATGGGTCAGATATTTTCAAAATATAAGTGTTTTAAAAGGTGTGAAGAAGAGGGAGATATGGTGGCCGTTTATATGGAAGGGAAGGGACTAACTTGGTATTTTTGAAAACAGCCTAGGTGTACCCACCATTTTAGCTAAAAAAGTCATAAAAACCAAAAAAACATTATAATGTAAGTTTAATGTCCGAATTATTCGCATAAAATGGGTTTTAGACATGTTATATGTTGTTTTGGGTCTTAAAATTAAGGTTTAGTCCCTTATAAAGCATAATTTTACCTTAATCAATGTAATTATTTTTAATTACTTTCAATAATATTTTTGGTAAAAAATAATTTGGAATTATTATAAATTATAATTTATTAATATTCCAAATATGGAATACATTTTTGATATAATCTAATCACAGATGTGGTAGAAATTAATTTAAAATTAATATCGTAGTCGGGTCGATAACATGGGTTTTTAAATTTAAAAACATTCAAAAGATTTTTATGTTTTTATATCCAATTTTAATGTGAAAATAATCTCAATAACCTAAATTATATGAATCGATAATATATTTTCTAATTATGATATTAAACTAATTTTAATTCTAATTTATCTTAAAAAATAAATTATATTAAAAATCAGTTTGGAACTATAATTCCATATTTTTAACTATTCAGAGAAAATGAAAACATATAGAAAATTATCCAGAAAATTATCCTTACCTATTAATTATGTTATAGTTTTAAATATGTAGTTTATTTTTACATATTACGTCTATAATAGTTATGAAATTGGAAATTAAAATGGGTTTTCAATTAAAAGGTGGTAAGACTACATTTATAAAAATATATGTTTTTAAGCATAAAAATGGGATTCATTCTTTATATTATGTATATAAAATATATTTATCAAATATAATAAATATTTTATTGAATATATAACATATATATTAAATTAATATCAATCACTAATTGTATTAAATTAATCTTTATTGTGTAAAATAGCTTTGTGACCATAAAAATAATCATAATACATTTTGTATTAAATCAGATTTCATATTCATTAACAATTATTTGGTAAACTATACATTAATATTATATTTTGTAAACCATATATTTTTATAAATTTGGTAATACTATTCATAACCTCTTATTTAACATTTAGGTGATATCTTATGGTATTAAATAATCATATTTTAATAATATTGTTTTCAATAAACATCATTCCTGCATGTTACACATGCCATTGAGGAAAGATATCATTGTGTGTAATGCTTGCTAACCATAGTGTTCCATGCAGGGTTAGATAATGTGTATGTTCCTTGTTGTGTATAATTAGTTTGGTGTTGCATATAACTCAATCCAAAACATATTGTTTTAATATAAAATATGTTATCTTCAGTGTTGCGTAAAATGTAAAATATCGAAATTATTAAATTAAAAAGAAAAACTAATTCCCAAAATTTTAGGGTATTACACCCAACCAAAGCTTGAAGTTACTCCTCGTACAATGAATTATATGATAATGAATCTCCACTATCTCCCCTTGTGGTGGATTATGACATCATAGATGTAATATAATAACAACTATATGTCAATAAAGAGTTGATTCCAATAAGTCAAAATTTCATGAAGTCATACTGAGTTTCATTCATCCATGTTGGGTAATCAAATCTTACTACAATGGTGGTATGATCCCTTGTATCAACCTAACTCTCATCCTATATTTGAAATGTTGTGACCTCATATGACTACTTCTATTTCAAATTAAAATCAAAATAGGTAAAATATTAGTAACATATAATTTTAAAACTCAAAAGAAAAATTTTACTCCCCAAAATATGATATTGGAAACCACCTATAATATATCAAGTAATAGGATCATTTTACATCCTATTAACAACATTTAAATTCATACTATACGAGTATAAAATAAATAGTTCACAATTAAATTTATAAAAATTATTATAAAAAGTACTTACTGTATGTTGCCAATGTGCACTGAATATATGACTACCGGATCAATGTGTTCTCTCTTACCCTCACTTTTTTCAACCTAATGACACTTTCATATGAAAACATACCCAATTATGTATGAATATAATCCATTAAAAACCTAACATGATAAGTAATATGGTCAGTGGTTGTTACAAGACTGATCAAAATCAATGACTCTCACTTTCAGCATTGATTTCCTCCTTAGATTGTGAAAAAATGATGGAAATTCTCAAACATACAGACCTATCATGCCTCAAAAATAGATGCATCCATACTATCATCAATGAGATACCATTAAACATACAAATAACTAATAATATCAGGTTACTAATTAATCAATTTTAAAAATTACTATTATTTGTTTATATATTATCTAATGATCAAACATGCGATGTCGAACATCAATGAGAATATGGTCCTATGTCACCCATTTTATAGAAAAATAAATCCATAATATATCACTCCCATGTAAAATAGATATATGTTAGAAGATATGAAAAATAGAACTAATAATAAAAATTAGTATATTAAAAATTTAATTAAAATTAATGAAAAATAAATAAAGTATACAATTAAACATATCTCTATAAGTGTGGATCAAACTGAAGACATGGATGATACTTTGGGATAGGGTAATGAATCATTATTTTAATAAGACCAAAACCCCTAAGATTTGTCATTGAACCACAAGCAGTCTAACGGTCAGATGATGTAGCATCAATATCATCACCAAGTCATGTAGCCGCATCCACCTCATAAAATAGATCCGATAAATGATCTTTAGGCATCTGAAACATAAAATGATTGTTGTCATTAAATAATTGAAAACAATTATAATATATATATATATATATAATATAAAAATTAAACTAATTTAATTGTGTCAACTTTCATCCCAAACCTCATATTCATATGTGATGGTGTAAGTATCTTTGTATTCCTCTCAGTATCATAAATTTCCACATGAGATTCAACTTCATCACCTCTTTCTATTTCAACATAATTTTTTACATTAATATCATTATCTTCACCATCGAATCATTACTATAGGGTGCCATCATTGGAATTCATGTATCATTGTGGAATAGACAGATTTGGGGTTTCCTCGTGAAAAATTTCAATTAATTTCACTTCATCCAAACCACATTCACCTTAGATAAAATAATTTTCATGAGATTTAATTTTTATTATGTTCCCCAAATCACTTAACTCTCTTGAAGGATCACAATAATTTTCATAAATTTTTTTCTTGTTGATCCAATAAATATTCTTCATTTAATTCAAGAAGGTTTGTATGTTTAATATCAATGATTCCATGGTATGGAGAACACATAGGCCCCTTTTAGTATCCAACCAATGAAATTTAAACAACATTACATAATTCTGTCCCAAATTACACAGTTCAATTATTTCTTCAAACATGCCATAAATTTTAAATTCACATTCTCTATAATGAAATCCTATAAAGAATCCACAACTCTTCATTATTTTTTCATTCCCCATATACTGGAGTATAAAATTGAAAACCATTTATCACATATAAATTATAAAATTAATAGATTATTGATAGTCGGTTATTCAATACATAAAATATATTATAAATTTAATAATAATGTTGATATAACTGAAACATTTAAATCCCATTATCAATATAAATTATTATAAATTGATTTTATATGTTTAACAATAAACAATTTACTTTACCATTTTTTGAAACCGGTAGGGAAAATTATTTTTCTACGTTCTAAAAGAGACACTACTATAATATTTGGAGGCCATTTCTTCATATGTTCAACATATAATATAAAAATAGAATAATAATACATTACTTTAATAAAATTATAGAATAAGTGGTATGACCTCCCACATTAGAAATGAGGTCATTTCTTTGTAGTTGAGTAGAACCTATGTATGAGCCTTGCAATATTCAAAATCTGAAATCCATCATTCATGAACTCCACCATATCCATGTTTGGGATGATTAAAAAATTATAAATTATTTTGTATCTCATCATCAACATATCTCTCATTATGGCCCATGCAATTATGTTTTTAAGGATATTTAGATTGAAAGTAATAGAAGAAGAAAACTATATTTCCACTTACAAATTAGTTTCAGAAAATCATCCTTCAAATAATAATTTGTTGTGTACTTATTTTTAATTTCATCATGAATATCTCCTATGGGTAAATCCATTAGAAATATACCACCCCACTCATTTTCTTCATGTGGAAAATATAATCTCAAATTTTTCATTAATTCAAATAAATCATGTTGGAATTTATTCCCAATTTATATAAAATTAAAACCACATCATCATGAATTCAACTTAGTTCATAATAGTATCTCATCACCACAATAATTTATTTGAAAAATATGAAATTTATATTAGTTCATCAAAATAAATATTATTCAACAAACCTATAAATTCAATAAGTAGAATAACTGAAATGTAAATTTTTATTCAAAGTAAAAAAAGAAGTACAGAAACAAGACCAAGAATAATAAAAGAGAGAAATAGTGAAGGCCTAATGATTAATTATTGAAAAACAATTTGGAATAATTTCTTAGAGACCCCAAGATAGAGTAGATGGTCAAGCTCTCTCCTAGACCACCTTGTCTAGCAATTGAGTGAGCTGTGAAGTTCCCTTCATGCCATGTCTGACTAAAACAAACATTATGGTTAATAAAAGTCCTACAGTACCAGATAGAATACACCAAGTTCCAGGGATCACCAACATTTCTTTGGCAGAAATTTACTGGATCAACTGAGTAAGATTCCACTTCTGAGAGTGGAAGGTTGAAGCACCTTCATAGTGAAATACCAACCGCCATAGGATCAATCTCAATGTTAAGAGAATTGAAAAAACCAAATAATGATTTGAATCCCAGTATCATGGAACCTATACAATACATGATTAGACCAACTCCCCTCATGATCTTGTTGTCATAAGAACCATCAACATTAAACATCAGACTGTGCGAGGAGGCCACCAGTGGACACATCAGTTCTGATTGGAGATGATGATGAAGGATAACATAATAACACTAAGGATAAATCTCTTCAGAGTATCCAAATTACCCATGTTATTTATTAGACCTCTTAACAATGCCACTATGATTTTAATTTAGATTTGTAGGCAGTGCACTGATTGAGACACAAATAATCTAGAGTTTTTCCTTTATTCCCAGATATACCAGAAATTAGTTCTGACAATTATACCATGAACACCAACATCTAACCTATGATGAACATCCTCTTGAACCTCACAATGGTGGCTCATTTTAAGTTTAGGAGACCTTCAATTGATTCATTTTATTGGTTCCCCTGTGTATCATGGGATCTTCATGAGAGAGAGACAGTGGGTTTTCTCGACAATCAGCCTATCATGATCCGATTTGGTTATGCGGAGGATCTAATTAGAGCCTGGTTGATCACCCCTTATAGTTTGGATGGTTTTCTATTCTTCCTATTTTTTGGTCTTTCAAGTTCTACATGAAGTGATATCCTCCTTCTACTTCAGTTTTGGTATGTTTTCAAAATATTCTGTTTCCGTTTCAAAATCCTTCAATGATTAGGATGATTGGAAATAAAGTAGATAGATTTTTATGCTCTCATAGTTGTACTGAGGAATTTTCTCACCATATTAACCAACAGGTTGGTGTGGAACTGGAACTCTCTAGAATTCAATTTGAATATGTCTAGATTTCAATCGATGAGAAGTGCAGGTGTAATTAGCCTGCGATATATGAAACCTGTGATGATTTTTGTTCTACCTTCAAGCGTTTGGGGAACTATTCATATGTTTCTGATAGGGTACTATAATGTGGAGGGGTAGGGGAAATGGAAACAAATTCTACTATGTGTGAAATCCACTAGGACACTTGATGAAGTATTGTGGTTGGGGATCCTAGTTCATGGGAAGGACATATGATGGAGGTATTGGTAAGGTTATAGAGAAACACGAGGAGGATGGCTCAAAACACACAACAAAGGGTATAAAGGGGGGAGGTTGGGGATCTTATGTGATGCGAATGGTGGAGGTGGAACAACTCTAAAGTGCTTCTATAGACTACAATGTGTTTATAGAGGATATTTCAAGCATTGATCTTGTGAAGAAGGATTTATTACTTTAGGATTACACACAGGTGTCTTAGGTGTCCCATAGGCTGATATGGGATCTGGCTGGTCCTTCTAATAGTGTGCCGAAGGGTGATGGTCTGGTCATATATGAGGATTTTAGAATGGAGAACTAGTTGAATGAGAGTACAACAGTTATGGACTAGATGATAGTAAGTGAGGAGGTTGTCTCTATCACTCCTTTCACTATGTTCTTATGGTGAGGGGTGGAAATTAGTGTAAGGGAATGCAGAAGGTTGCTATTGATGTGGCTGATCCAACCATAACTGGAAGAATATGGGGTTCATATTCTTTTATTTGGACCCCTCTTAACTTTAGTAACATGTTTGAAGGTATTTATAAGGTTTTTTTTGATATTTTATCCAACTAACTTGGTTTATAATGATTGGTTATGCACGGAGGATCCTAATGAAAGTGTACATGGTATTTTGATAGATGGAGATATAATCCCAAATAGTAATAATTGTTTTAAGATGATGAAGGGGAGGAACGATTACTCCTCCTTACCAACTCCTCAAGAGACTTTCACTGCAAAAAAGGTAAACGACAAAGGATACCCATTGAGACTTTGAGCAATCAGAGACAAGGGGACCAGAGAGATCAACCCTGGGATTTTCATTTAATCTCAGAAGAAGAAGTGATTGAACAAGTATTACTTTTTAATAAAATTGAATAATATGCTTCTAAAATGAAGGGGAGGTCACTAAAGGTGACTCTTGATGAGGATCAATACTCATGGATTAACAAATAGGATCTAATTCTGATAGGGGGAGTAAATAAAAATAAGATCAGCCTTGAGGAGTACATTGAGTGCTAGGATCAGCTGGCATCTGTGTTTTAAAATAGAATAATGGAGGACCCTAGGACCTAGGTTTCATATTTATCCTGAAATGTTTTTAAGGAAATGGATTCTACTAATCTCATGTTACTATTCAATGAATATGTTTATGTAGGTGATTTGGTTTTTTGATTTGATAGGTTTTCTTGTTAGAGTTGTCTGCTCTTGGATCAATTCTATATTAGGTTTTTTGGTGGTACATGGAGTTTCTCCTGATAGGGATCATAGCATGAAGTCTTCATCACTACAATTCATTCATATTTGGATGATTGAGACGGTTTTTCTATTCCATAAATTTTGTTCTCAAGCTCTCATGCAAGGGACAACTAGACAAATGTCATACTTTGGTGAAGGATTATCATCATGGTGAAGTTGATGGGGAGGGGTACTTTTAGATTTCAGGTTTTTCTATGTTACGGTAGTTTTCTGGTTGTAATTGTTGATCAATTGTTTTATCAAATTCCCTCAAAACTGAGTTGATAATAAAAATTAATTCAATGTATTAGGCACCAGACTATGAAATTAAGCATACCTGGGATGTCATTGTACCCCAACATGGCAGGCCGAGCATCTATGACATTAGGAGAGGGAAACATATTCCTTATGTCATCACTTGATAATCAAGATGAACAGGATCTCATAAAGGGTAATCTATCTGGATCATTAGAAACAATAATACAATCATATGTGAGTTTTTGGTCCTGATTCAAAATTACATCTTGGAAAGACAGATAAATGATGGCCTCTTTTAAGAAGATTAAAGGTTCTAGATAGACCGATAATCTTATCAATGAACCCATAGAGTTCATCTTCCAAAGGTTGATGTTTCTATGATCGATGATCCAATGATGGTGACCATTCTACTCCTCCAGACAGTTAAGCATGAAATGTACCAGGCCAGACAATCTTTGCGGTTGAAAATTCAATATTTTCCAATCATCTCCATATTTGTTAACAAAACATTTATCCCATAGGGATTTCCCTTCAAAGATATCCCCTGCCAAATTTTCTTTTGTGGAATTCATGTGATCTTACACATCAAGTAATCTGATACTCCTTCCTCAATAGGTTTCTCTATCCTCTACAAAGATGCCCAATGACAACACCTAGTTTGGTTTTCATCCCATATAAAGGATATCCTGAAATTCTATAATCTCCCATGTTTTCCTTTAGGGGTCTTGATGATGGATAATACTTGCATCAGAATGGAGGCGATGACACTATTGATAAGAGTAATACTTCCTCCTAATGTGAGTAATTTTTTATTCTCATTGAAGATCCTCCCTATGATCTGGTTGGTGATATCATGAAAGATTATTTTCTCACTATCCCATTAGAGATTAGAGAACTGAGATCAACCATTGGGAGATGGAAATGTTGGATGCCAAGACTATATTGAATAACATTTGAACGAAGTCCAGATCAATTTTTAAACACAAAAACAATACTTTTTAATGAGTTGATGTTATGACCATTCATCTTTCCATAGGATGACATGATATTAGAGAAACCTTTGATTGATATTTGAATCCCATTAATGAAAAAGGGAATACCCTTAGAAGGAATGAGGTTGGAAATATGAACATTTCCTTATATGTTGCTTAAGGGGAGGATATTCCAATAATCCATACTTTTAAGGATGTTCCTTGAAAGGGCTTCTTGGGCTAATAATAAAAAGGTTGAAGAGAGTGATTTTCCTTGCAAATATCCACAAAACAAATAAAGACAAAGGCCGTACCCATAAGATAAATGGCGATCCATGGAGAAGCATAGAATCTAAAGTGGAGGATGTATAACCATTCTTGAAATCCCAGAGTTCTCATAAGGAACATAATGAAGATCAATTCTAATTTCTTATATACCTTGTCAATATCAATCTTGATAATGACATTAGAACCAAAAAAATTATTGTTCAAGTCTCCAACAATCTCTTGGGAAATACTGATAGCACTATGAATATATATTCTTTTAACAAAACCATGTTTCAATTACAGAATAATTATTGGAATTTCACTACAAAGAATCTCGTTGATAAGAGTGGTGGGAAATTTATATGAGAAGTTACATAATAAAATTGGTCTGAATTGATTGAAGGATGATACGACCTTTAAAATTATGAATGTGGATAACATTGGAAGAACAAGAAGCCTTGGTTAAGGGACAACCTCTAAACAAATCGAGAATATCCTAATTAACATGAGTTTTAATAATGTACCAATCCTTAATGAAGAAGTAATCAGGGAATCCATTAGGGCCAAGAGCACATTATTTATTCATGTTTAATGTTTTATTAGTTATCTCATTCTCATCAGGTAGACTTATCAAGATATAATTGTCTCTAACACTAATAAATCGGGTAATATAGTTCATAAAGGTCTCCTTCATAACTTGTCTACTAGAGTTACCAACGTTTGAGGTATTTGGCCTAGCTAATAGGCATTAAAAATGATCGGGTTCCATTGTGCTAACCACTTATATGTCTGAAGTGATGGATTTATCTTATAGATTGAGGTTTATCATCCTACTCACCCTTTTCAATTTCAGATAGGCCTAAAATTAAGAAAACTTTATATCCCCCTCTTTAAGCCACATGTCCCGAGAGATCTCCCAACAGGACCTTTCAAGGGCTAGTAAATGCTTCATAAGAAATTTTCATTCCTTAAACAATCAAGTTAAAAAATTATCATCGCAAGATCCAATATGGATGTATTCCATTCCCTAGATGTCCCAATTAATATAGTCTAAACTATTTGCATCATCATTGATTAGGGAGATCCAATTCGGAATGCCCTTCTTAAGGAATTGAATCTGCTTCATAATCTCATACCACGATGAACCCCTCATAGTTCAGTCCCATGATTTCATGATCATCTTCAAGAATCCCTCATGATGATTCCAATTGAGAGAGTATAATATGATTCTAAAACCCAAGTCTTCATGGCTCAACATCACCAGAAGGGGAGCTCGATTTGAACCAATATGGAGAGGTGATTGACTGGATATTTATAGAGAGAATACAAACCTTATAGATTTCAGAGAAGATGTTCAAGTCTACTCCAATTTATTTTCGTTACTTTGTGATTGTTACAACACATATATTTTCATCCCTAGAGACCTATGTCCATATGGATAAAATCCACCAAAATATCTTTGAATTCGTTAAGGAAATGAGAAAATATTTCGACATCCACTATTTTCTCACAATCATCCAATAATGATTTGAAATCACCTCTAATAAACTATGGAATATTTAAAGGATGAATCATTTGGAGTTTTTGTCATAGAATCGTCCTATCAGAAGCACAAAATATTCCATAAAGAAATTAAAAGTATATTTTGGTGCCCCCTAAGAGTTATTTGTAGAAACATACTTGAAAAAGCTTCAAAAATGTGTTCATAGATGTCATCATTCTTAAAAAAATACAAATGCGTTTTTTGGGAGTACCTTCATGGATGTAAAGGGTAAACCCATACTTATGGAGATGAAAGATATGTAAGTCTCGTTTTTTTATTTCCATAATAACTATGATAGAAGAATAATGACATAGACATTCCGAGTTCATGAAGGTGAACTTCACAAGGTCCCCCAGTCCTCGAGCATTCCACATGATAACAGGAATAATACAAGGAGGGTTTTTATAGATTTACAACCCACCGACCCTTCCCTTGGAAGTGACACAGAATACTTTTAGGCCCTAACCATGGACCTGGTGATGCGACTACAATCTAAGGGAGAAGAAACCTCCTTAGAGTTGCTCTTGAATTTAGGTTATAGAGTGGAAAAAACTATTCAATTATTGACCATACCCTCAATAAGGGTGAACCTATTAGGTGATTTTTTTACCAAGACCTGGGGTCATATAGGAATCCTTTCATGATTACATTAAAAATATCCTCATCTTTTCCAGTTAATTTCTACAAGACTTATACTCTTTGATGGGACCCTCTAGAATCACCTCAGAGTGAACATTCTTAGAGAACAAAGAATAATTGAAATAAAATGACGTTGAAGAATTAAGATAGAGTCCCAAAAGAAAAGACTGAGGGAAGAGGTGGATGAAATGGAAATAAACAAGATCAAAAGTCTGAGAAAGATCCATCTTTGGTATGAAAATATTCGTAGAAGAAAGTGCATACACTGATTTTGAAAATCTGGGAAAATTAGACAAAGTGGAAGGCGCATGGGTAGATAAATTTGAATTTGAACCACCCACCATATGAGGGGACACATCATCATTGACCAGAGAAGTAACAGAGAGAGATTCCAATAGATACATCCACTTCAGATATTCACCAAACAAACTCTTTTATGAATCCTTTCTAGGATGGAAACCAGAAAGCGGGTTAAAACCATCCAGGGGGCCTCTTTGAATATTGGATGATACTAAAAACTCTCAAATGAATGGACTTGGATGTCGATGACCGAGATGAAGTGAGGGAGGGATTAGAACCAAAGAACATCCCACTGAGAGAAAACTTCACCATCCCTAAGAAGAACATGAGAAGGGAGATTCTTCACTAGGTCCAGATGAACACAGATATGGTGTAGGAAGTATTCTGGAAAGAGAAGGTAACATCATCCATGCCCATAAACATACCCAAATTATTACCCACAGATTCTTATATGGTAGGATTGTGGAAACAAAGTGTGATACCCAGCAGACAAGTCCATACATCCACCTTACTAGCTTCTTTGCTGAAGTGGGCACCCCAAGACTAGAGAGAACGGGGAAACCACCATGATCTACCCCTTCTACCCTTCCTAGCCCATGTAGTTACAAAGTCCTAACTATTTGGAATGTGAATGAGTAAGGAAGAATAGGAGATCTCTGAGATCGATGTAGGTTGAATGAGAATCCAATAAAGCCCAAACTATCTGAAGAAATAAAGTGGACGCATTTCTTTTCCAAATCTATAATTCAAAGAGAAATCATATAGTGAAGATGTTATGCGAAGATCCTTTTCTAAAAATTCCACCATAGGACATCCCTAGACACTATCAGTACAACAGGGAGTGAGGTTAATAGTCTAGATGAAGGGGAAAGATGAATTTGCAAGTGGAGTCTCTGTACCTGAAATCACATCTTTCATAGATCTGAATCATGGATCTAAATGATAATTAACACCAAAACCTATCATCGAAGGAAATGGAACCACATATGGTGGGATGGTCAAATATGAGAAAGAAGGTAGGGAAGAACAAAGAATTTTGGGTGAATTCTTTTCCATAATTGTATAGGATATCCTAGTTAATACAATCAGTAAAATTCATCCATTATAACATTAGATTCATGACTTTTTAATCTTGTAATACAACCATTTCTGATACAGCTAGAAAAATTGAAAACAAAGCCATCTAAAATCCTCAAATCATCAATACACTAAAAAAATAAGAAACTTTTTTCTTTTGAAACATTATAATCCACTTTTCAACTCATTAACTTATATGATCTATCATTTTGAAACAGTTCATGTTATGGTGGCCTAAAAATTAGGTCATGATCTAATAATGTCATTAAATTATCTTTGGTCTTATGAGGTGTGTCCAAAATAGTATAAAATATATTATGAAAATAGTTCATCTCAATATCCATGAAATCCAACATGTGATGAACCAAAAATCCTACCAATATGGAATATCCTAAAAAATGGTATAGTTTATCCAATTTTTTTGTCACCCAAATCCACATATATTTTATTGGTTTATAGTCGGTCCAAAGGTAATGAGAGGTAATGAAGAGGCAGTTGATTTTAACTCAATACCCAATATCATTATTGGAGGATCGTCTATCTCAATTGTAACTTTTCTAAAATGATGTTTGTCCGTCAAAAAAATGATTGTTAGCAAGAAATATTTGATGGCATTCAAAAAAACAAGGTTTTCTTCCATTCATGAGAATAAATATTTTTTCCCATTATAATGTATAGATATAATTTTGAAACATGTGAAATCTTTCTATATAACATGTCATATTCTATGAAGTCACTAATTTTCTACATAAATGCAGGTTTCAGTTGGAAATTTTGTTTCACAATAACATCATATATACTGACACTATTACATCACAATAAAATTAACTCATCAATCATTAGATTTAAATAAATATCTATATTATTTTCTAGAAGTCATGAAATTATAAGGTCAAAAAAATATATTCCTCAATCATCAACATCCATGGAGGTAAATTTTATGAAGTTATACAGATGGGGGAATTATAATATTGACTGTCGTAAGAACCAAATGGACATAAACCGTCAAAATAAATAACTAATAGCATGTTTTATGCTTCTAAAGAAAAAAAATTTATTTCGTTAAAATTATTCCAGGAATCAACATCATATGGATGATTTAATATTTTATTGGTTGAAATATAGGTTTTTATCATGAAATCAATGGCACTTTTTTTAGAGATAAATAGACACTGCAATCTAGTTATATGCAATAAATACCCCAAATATTTTTACAGAAAACAATCTACATTTTCCTAGTTGATCATCTTTGTACCATGATTGGATGCATGTTGGAAACCTAACCAATTACTCATTTCCACCATAATTTAATATGAAACCATTTGAATATGCATTAATATCCTAATAACCAAGACCCAAATTACGAATCAGGCCCTTGATCTCATAGAAATTTGCAGGCAACTCATTTCCTTTAGGTATTAGTGTTTTAACCAAAGAGACTATCTGGTTAAAATAGCTATCTAAAATTCCATTATCTGATTTAAGAACCATAAATTTTACTATAGAATCAAATTTTCTTATCTTATAACCCGAATACAAGGTATCCTCAGCAAACTTCAAAAAATAATATAATATTGATGCTTCAAACTTATGAGTTAAATAATAAACTTGAGTTTTAGTTCTTTGAAAAGATAAACCAGCCACATCATGTAATAAATTCCTAAACCATGATGAATCTATAACCATTTATTAATATGTTATTTGAAATTGTGTTCACTATTTTGATGCTAAAAAGTATACTCTTTTCAAAAAACAAATCACAATAGATGACCACCAATATTTTCAAATGTGTCAAATCTCATCTGATCACATTTCATTCATAGAAACTTAATTTTCCATTATGATAAATTTTCTTCTTTTGATGATTGAAATAATAGAAAAGCTTTAACACCCTCAACATATATAGGATTTATACCAGAACCATTGGGATTCTTATGTTGATTCATCCAATCGTAGCCATGTGATAATGATTGTGTTCGACTTCCTTTATCTATATTTCCCAAAAATTAATTAATTAATTAATTTAATATGTCTAATTTGATATATGAAATCGAAAATCCAAAAAAGAGTAGAAAATTAAAAAATTATGATTTACAAGTAAATATTTTCAGTTTTATCTATTTACAATATATAATGTTTTTTGACTTCCATGTTCCATATTTCTCTAAAAAAATAAAGAAATAAATTTTTAATTATTTATGTTCTATACTCGATCGATTGAAAATTTATTTTTTATTCAAATAATAAGTGTCCACCAAGACAATTCAAGGCAGTCTAAAATAATGAATCCAGAATGCATCCCCAATTATCACACCAATATGTTCCTAGGGTAGAGTCCCCACTCTCGATAAGACCACCAAGGTATCATTGATGCCACTCCCCCGAGAGAGATCATTCATGGAAAAATTGGCCTCCTTAGGAATATTCTGAACTACAAATCCTTTACCAATTTCTTGGACACAACCCTGAACGATGTAAGTTAAACATAAGTGAACTCACCATTCCCTTGAAGTGCCTGAATAAATACCTATGAGTCTACTTCCACTCCCGAAACTCACAACAATAACCTTTTTCATATAATAATGCCCTCTAGCAATGATCAACCCTCTACGTCCAACGAGTTTCTCAGTCCGTGATAGTTTCTAAAGGCTGCTAACACCAAGCCACTTCTACCCCACACCAGCCCTCTTTCCCTCATCAGTCTATTCATCTAAGAACCATCTACATTATGTTTGAGACTGTTATCTGGAGGGTGCCATCCCAACCAGCCCCCCTGTAACCTTGGATGCCCCACTATTTTGATAACAGAGTTATAAACCATAGTATAGTTCACCCCCTCTTCGACAAAGAATTAAATTTTTATAAAAGACGCTCAATTTTAACAATAAGAAGAGATAAAAAATACTATCCATATCATCTCACTATATTTCGCTCCTCCCAAAGGGACTAAAAGATTGAAATAACCATGATGCTGCAAATCCAGATTTCCATCCCAATTTGTTCTTCTATCGAGAACGATCCCTCAAAAAACTCATTTAAAGAATTGTAATCAACCTTGTACTTACAAATTATTTTAACTATTTACCATTAATTTTTTCTAATTACCATTAATATTTACTCATTATAGTGATTTAATATTCCGTTTTACAAATATTAAATAAATAATGAAAAAAATTAGTAGTTTTTTTCGATTAAAAATAATCTTTAAAAATTATATTTATTTATCGTTAATTTTTAATAATTAATGCTACCTTACCAGAAATTTCTAATAATTATATTTATTTAGCACTGATTATTAATAATTACATCTAATTTTCACTATTTACCCTTAATTTTTAACTTATTTTCATAAAATTGTATTCATTTTTTACTAATCATTAATAATTATCACTACTTTTTACTAATTGTTACTACCACTACCTTTTAATAATTATTGTGATTTAAAATTATTGTTTCCTAATTAATTCTAATTTTACATAATTATTGTCATTAAATATTAATATTTACTAATTTACCTATACTTTTAAATACATTTTTCCAATTACCTACATATTTTGTTAATTTAATTGATTTATTGCTAAATTTTACTTCTTTTTACTAATTACCGCTAATTTTCACAAATTTCCATAAATTTTTACAAATTATAGTGATTTAATGTTATTTTTAACAAATCATTACTAATTACAGCTAATTTTTAGTAATTTCTTCTAATTACAACTAATTTTTAATAATTAAAGCAATTTACTGTTCATTTTTACTAAATAACGCCACATTAATGTATTTTTTATTAACTATAGTGATTTATCATTAATTTTTACAAATTACAACATATTTTAACTAATTATACTAGTTTAGTGATACTTTTTACTGATATTTCCTAATGAATACAACTTTTTACTAATTTTCAGTGTTTTCCATTAATTTCTAATAATTTTTAGTCATTTCCACTATTTTTTTACTCAATTTTAAAAATCACCGCTACATTTTACAAAAATCAATAATTTTTAAAAAAAATTGGTGAATTTCCGCTAATTTTTACTAATTGGTGCTAATTTTTACTTGTAAATCTAATTTTTAATGATTATAGTGATTTACTATTAATTTTTACTATTTCATGACAATTTTTAATAATAATGGTTGTTTAAAAATAATTTTTACTAATTTCTATTGTTTACTAAAAAATTATTATATATTATTTCTTATTACTAAGATCTATACATTATTACTAGGGTTTATAAATTAATAATATTTATTTATCCGTTATAAGTAATTAATCTTATTTACACCAACTTACTAATAATTAAAAAAATAGATTAATCATACTTAAATTTAATTACAAACTTTACTTCAAATTAAAACTAAATATTTCTAATTTACAATAACTATCACATGTACTCCATCATCAGCTCGTGATGTTGCTCCTTCCATCAATGCATCTCCCCCTCCTGCTCTTTCTGTTGTCAATAACTCGTCACATCTTTTCTAGCCTAGTTCTGATAACCTAATGAAAAATTCCATCATGGGTGGCACAAGTTGGTTATTTCTCATCAGTTGAAGATTGAAAATTATATGACATCCACATTTTTAGTAATTGATAATTTATTTTATTACCTTATATTATATTACACTAAATAATCATAGTAATTGTTGATAACTAGAAATAAATACCACTAATTAATGTTATTTTCATGTATAATTTAATATAATGTAATAAAATATATTATAAAATTTTAAAATGGTGTAAATCATATACATTACAATCTTAAGGCGATGAAACCAATTTATTCCAACCATGTCCAATGTTATCATTTATCATCACTTGAAAACTGACAACCTATTTCATTTGAAGTTTTATAATAATTTATTATTATTCATATTATTTCTTAATAATTTATAACAACTTATAATAATCTAAAATATTTTTATTTATTTGTAAAAATTTAATATGGTTATTTTTTAGAATAAATTTATAAAAAATGTCATTAATTTATAATTATGTATATGAAATTATACTATTTTATATCAATTTATTTTAAATTATATCAATTTTCTAATTTTCTTATTCTATAACAATTTATTACTATGTCGTCCGGATTGTTAGTAACTATGACTAATTATTACCAATTTTTGTTAATTATTACTAATTATCATTAATTACCAATAATTATAGCTAATTATTACTAATGAAATCTTATTACCAATAATTATAACTAATTTTCATTAATAACCACTTATTATTAATAATTTATATTTTTTATCACAATTTGTTACTAATTAAAATTAAATATTTATTTATTTTTCATAATTATTACAAAGTATTACTAATCGGTACTATGTTCTACTAATTATAAGTAATTTCAACTAAATAGTTACGATTAAAAATAATTACTAGTAATTATAACTAAATACATGTAATTAAAAATAATTACTATTACTTAAAAATAATTAATGAAAAATAAAACTAACTAATTATAATTAAATATAATTATTTCCAATTAATAAAAATTATTACTTATAAAAATTAAATTAAATTAAATTAAATACAAATTATTAAATAAATACCTTAGAACCAAATATTTGATTGGATTCAAAGATAGAATGTTTCTCCCCTATAAAATATACAACATTGGAAACTTTGTGCAGGAGAATATTAGAGTGGAGAAGTAAAGAGGAGTTCAGATAAGAATTTGGTGAGCACTGAGTTTTAATGACGAAAAAATCTTGATTCTTACAATATTAAGAAATTCTATATTTTCTCTAAGAATATAAAATTATGAGTCATGTAATGAAATTAACTAAGGAAAAGACACTATTATCCATGACTCCCCACCAATATAAACATCTTTATAAGTCTGAGACACTACCAAGATATCACACCACAATAATATCGTACCGTTGGACTGAAAATTTCACAAATTCTGGGACACCATCAGTTCACACACCATCATGATGTCATGTTTCAAGAATGAAAATTTGGCTCTAAATGAGATATGACTAGATGAGGCACCACCAATGTCATACAACAAATATAGAATTTTGACTAACTCTAAGACACTATAATACCACCAACCACCAGACTAGACACCACTAGTTGAGAAGACACCATCATATTGGAAATTTGGATATGTCTAATACCCCACAAGTATTTTGTCTCCAGAATAACATATTGCCTAAGCGAGGAACTATCAGACCTTGAGTCACCGCCATTCTAAGATAATGATATTTTTTCTTAACTTCTAGTTTTTAGTCACATTATTCTAATGACTATATTTCATGAAGTCAATTCCATTTATTATTCTCATGATTATCTCATAAATGATCAGTGAAAAAAAATTGAAGAGTGTGTCAGAATGTACATTACAAGATTGTAACTGATCTAGATATCCTTGCTGCTACTTCTTATAAAAAGTGATGCACACTCCATCATGGAAAGAGAGAGACATGAGATACAAGAGATGCAACATTAAATGAAGTGGACCGATATCAAGTTGTGATCTTGTGACTACTGAACATACATAGATTTAATCCTGGTTGAAAATAAAAAGAGATCATCGGCTAATAACATTTTACTAAAATACATGCTATAGATTCACAACCATTGATGTCCTCCTATCAATAACATGAGCCTATTACACTCTATTTTCCTAAATATTTCTAGATAACCTGAATCAGGATTTATTAAATTATAAAAATCAAGAGTCACAAACTTCATTGCAACAGACAGATAATTTATTAGTTTGACACTTTTAGATTTCCCTTTTTTGTTTTTATTTATTACATTTTGACTAGTGCGTGCAAATACTTTTTTTATTACAATCACATGTATCATGTTCTTAATTGAATGATACTGTATATCCTCTCAAACTCTTTTCATATTTGTTTTTCCCATGAATAAGTGTGGTAGAGGCCCACGTGTGTCATGTTTAAAATTTCTCCCACATATTACTAAGGAAGAGGTTGGGTGGGACTTGGACAGTTGTAAACTATTTTAAAACCAAATCTAGGTTATGGATCATTATGTTTATTTTATATAATCAGCTTGGTGACAGGTGATGACTATGTGGAGAGGACAATGTCCTGACTTCAGACTAAACTTATTTTATACAATCCTTCTGTTGTGTTACTTTTTTTAACTTTATTTATGATTTATAACTGAAAAGTTCTTTAACTGTTAAAAAAATATATACTTTGATAGTTTGTCTTAATTTGTGTTCATATCATATTTTTATCATGTAACATAATTTCTATGGAACCAATAGTATTATATATTATTCATCTGAGACCTAATCAATCTTTAGAAAAATATTTAGAAAGCTTAAGATCTATATCATACTACATATTTTGATAAACTGGTCTATACTTAAATATTTTCAGGATTTCAAAATAATATTTTTAAAATATAATGTTTTATTTGGTACTCAATTCAACCCCCTCATGAGATACTCATTCCAACCAACATTTTGTATGAAAGAATTTTTCTCATTGGCATTGATGTGTTCAAATTCAGTTCAACAATGATTTTAGTTATAGATTAATGGAATTTAATTCCAATTTTTTTTTAAAAATTCTCTTTTAAATGGATAATCAAAAAGATGGTTTTTATTTTAATGGACATCCATTTTTCAATGGTACAAATTATATTCTATGGAGAATTGAAATGAAAATTCATCTAGAAAGTATGGGATTTAATTTTTTTACTGTTATAGAATATAAATATGATTTTCATGCTACTGGTAGAGCTACATGGGCTGAAGCTACTAAAGCTTCATATAACAATAATTGTAAAGTTATGAATTATTTGTATTGTTCATTAGGATATAAAGAGTTCAATTGAATATCTTCTAAAAAAAAATTATTTTTAAATTAGGGACATTTTATATTTCCCATGAGGGAAAATAAAATGTTAAAGAGAAGAGGCTAAATACTTATAATATTTTATATGAAAATTTTGAGATAAAGAATCACGAACCCATTTCTTGACAAGTATCTTTGGTTTAATGATATTTTCAACCAAATGGAATCACTTGGAAAACTATTATTTGATAAGGATTATTTTGTGATACTCTTGAGATGTATACTAGAAATATGGAGAGACACATCAGTTTCAATTAGAGAAACATGAGACATAAGTAATCTTCATGTGAACGATTTTGTTGGAAAACTTATTATCTATGACGAACAATAAATGGTTATTTTTGAATAAGATGACAAACCTAAATGATATTAAGAATCTTTCAAGAGTAATTATACTAGAAGAAAAAATAAAAAAGATAAGGATAATGTCCAAGATATGGATTCAATTGATAGTGAATCTCATTTTGAGAGTGATGATAAAATGTCTCACCATGCCAGAATATTTAATAAGTTTTATAAGAAGAATACATTACTCAAAAAATTATTATATAAAAAAAGTATGATAATAATGGAAATTGGAAGAGAAAATATAATAATTATGATGAAGAAAAAGGAGGTTATTTTCTAATAATGTATGTGGAAATAACACATAATGTCTAACCGCCTAAATCTTATGTAAAATTATAATATGGTGAAAATGATAGGATCTGCAAAAAGGCTACAAAGTCTTCTTGTAGTGCTTCGGAAGAAAGCTTTAGTGATTCAAATTCAACACCTTAAGATAATCCAGATAGATGAAATATTTGTTTCATGACTAAAGTTAGTGAGGTAACAACTGTACATACTATTTCTAGTCATTTTTCTATAAATGAGTCTAATAATTTTTACAATGAACAAAATGATGTTGTTGATCTTTCAATAGAATTATTTTTTTTGTATAATGCATAATTCTAGACGATACCTTTAATGAGTTAATGTAAAATTATAAGTCTTAAAAGATAGTATGTTGTAACTGCAAATAGAAAATTTGATCCATCTGTAGAAAAACATGAAAATGTTCAATTAATCAAATAAAACACTTAACTTAAACTATCAAATGATAAATTTGATAAAGATATTGACTAATTTAAAAATCATCGAGATAAACTCACACAAATTTTGGAAAAGAAAGTAAGAGAAAAACATGTTACATGAATTTGATATGATATTTGACAGAGATAAATATCGAAAAGTAATTTTGTTCCTAAATCTATACCAAAATTTCCTTTTAACAATCTTTTTTTAAAATGAACTAATGAGGTTTTTATGTCATAACCCATCCTAGAGGCCGGTTCTATGACTACCCCAAGTCCTCCTTTCATAGGACATGGTTTGGTGACTAGAACTATAAAGGCATATCTCTAAAGGGGAAGAAAGTTCCTTTAAACATGTACAAAAACACAGCCCATGAACACAAAAAGATGTGTCTATGAAGTAAAATTGTAGTAGTAAAAGTGTGTACTGAAAGTAATGGGGCCAGAATACAATTCCAATAGAAAGATACTATACAAAATAAAAATAAAAAATAGCTCCTTAGATTGTCCGCAAAGGATCATACCTAAAGGGTAGGTACAAATCGCCTCCTCAGCTCTCCATGTCAGCCAGTCAGCTCCATGTATTGCCTGGTCCTGGCTCCTATAGTCTCACCAGAGCTACATATCATCTTCATAAGACACAAAACAGTGCGGGAAAATCCTGTGTAGGGGTTAGTATAAAAATACTCCTTACGGACCCCGAGAGACCCGAAGGTCTCTCAGAATTCCACAATGGAAAATCACAAAGCTTGATCTCAATCACAAAGCACAAAGAAAAAGACATAGCTCAAACTAGGTATAATATTAAGTACATAGGTAAATGTAATTAGTTTTAAAGATATATCATCTTATTCTGGAAAGGGTTCTGCTGCTGGTCCACACAGAATCGCTTGGTGGTGATCCACACAGGATCCTCAGGTGTGGATCCACATAGGATCACTAGGTGTTGATCCACATAGGATCGATAGGTGATGATTCACATAGTATTTCTAAGTGATTATCCACAAAGTATCGTAAGGTGATTATCCACACAAGATCCCTATGTCTGAATCCACATAGTATCTCTATGTGCTGATCCCCAAAGGATCGCTATTCATTCTCCACGTCTCATCCAATCACTGGATTCCCGAAAATTGTACGCTTGATCCTGGGAGGATCATCTCCTAAATCCATAATTCATAATTCTAATGGTACTATGTCCCATTAATAAGTAATCCAATGACTTGTAATTTCATAAGGGTTCCAATGCAATAGATGGTGCATCAATCAGACACCCGGACTGACAGTTATAGGCATTTTAGTATCGAGGGCCTTGTTGGATTCAGGTATTATCAAACCTGGCCATACTCCAACTTTCTCCAAACTCAGGTAAAGTTTCTCAAAATAGCCGTCTCGTTCCAAGGATTCTGTCATCATAGACGGTTCATCAAATAGACATCTGGTTTGTGAGATATAGCCTTTTAAGTGTATCTGGGCCGAAATGGGTCCAGGTCCGGTCCAACCCCACCTGACCCAGGATGGACCGACACGAACCAGTTCTGGTAGACCCAACCTAGTCCTGGTCCACCCCAGACTGACCCAAACTAGTTGGTCTATGATGATAATGGCCCGCAATTCCATAGACCAGCTTGACCTGAATCGACTAGGCTGGGCTGTGGCAGGCATGGCCCGATGGCCGACATGGTCTGCATGCCGGGAGACCATGTAGGGGTCGCTCCCCCTTCCCGAATGGGAAAACCATTCGAGCTGAGTAACTGGTGGCGAAAAGTGGCTCTGCCTCAGCTGGAAGCGGGACCTGCGAGGCGCGGGTCTCCTTCATTATGGCTTCGAAGCCGCGACACCCTCCCACGGTGCAAGGCGACATGCCTCTCAGCAGGTCACCCCCTTCGGTCCACCGAGGCACCACCCTTGCACCGCCATTGATGGTTCTAAGCTTCCGCCCTCTTCTGTCAGCACTAGTCTGTGGTGTATCTTTTTTGGGGCTCTGGCGATGCTCTAGAGCTCTGTTTTCATGCACGTATGTGCCTACGGGATTCATGGGATGCCGCCGTCACTGCGTGCCTCTTGGTTTCAGGGTTCCATCATGTTGAGAAATCTATCCCTGAAGAATTCCATGAAAAATCAAGTGGCAGATGGTCAAATCCTAATTCATTTGTGCCATTCCCTCTGCGTTAGCATCATAACATGGGTGAGATTAATTCATCTTTAATCACTTAGAATTATTCAAGACAAAACCCATATAATTAATCAATACAAACCCCCCTACATCCAGAATCATTTGAGGTGTCAATATTGTGGAGAGAGAAGAGTCATCATTGGATGAATTTGATGACGTTCATCGATCCTGGATCATTGTCACCCAAGCTTCTATCCTCCATTAGTGGAATATGTTATGGTACTTCACCAGAGGTTCCTCACATCCATATCCATAACCCCAACCCGAGCCTCAATTAAATAGTGGGGGAAGGTGGTTAATGAAATGAGATATTAATGAGGTTCATTAATGAATGATCCTCTTAATCTCTCAACTATGTGTTTAAAAACCGAAGATTCAATCCATTAAATGTCTTGAAAACCCATCAGTCCCAACACCACCACTCAACAAGAGGTAGGAAAATAAAATAACAATTTCTATGTGATTTTATTATTTCATTGAAAGTTACAAAAAACTAACTTCTTAACCGACCAACTACGGTCGATGTTAGCTCTCCCTTAAACGAATTCTGGAACTACAGATTCAATGATGTCATCATATTTTTAATCTGAAAACTAGTTCAAAAGATATAAAATGCCACCTGCACGTTTACTGAACATACCTTAAAAAAGATCAAAATTCTGTTTTGGCCACACTGGGCTTTAGAATTAAGAACCCTCAATTTTCGCAAACTCATAATAATCCAAAATAATTTAAAACAATTATATGGAATTTATGGGTCATTACATTCCCCTAACTTTAGGAATTTGCATCCCCAAAAGCAAAAAAACAAGGGGAACAAACGGTGGTATTGAGCACATATTTGAGCCTCCTACTCCCATGTTCTCTCATAAAGATTTACGTAATGCCAATGAACTTTCACCAGAGGAATCAACCACCCATGATGGACCCAAACCAATCGATCACATATCTCCATCGGGAACTCCTCAAATGTTTCCCCATCATCAATTTCCAGCTCACCCTAGTCGATAATGTGTGATGGTTCTTCACGTACCTCCTCAACTGTGACACATGGAAACAATTATGCACTCGGTACATATGTGGAGGAAGAACTAGATGGTACAACACCTCGCCTACTCTGTTTAGGATCTAGAAAGGTCTGATGAGCCTAGGAGATTGATTGTTTCCCAGGCCAAACCTCTGTAATCCTTATTGGGGTAAGACCCGAAGGAAGACATGGTCTCACTCCTCAAACTACAAGGGTCTCTGTCTCCTTTTGGCATAAGGAATTTTTTGGCTTTATGTAGTCTTCATCAACACCTATATGACATGAACCTTCTCCAGGGTTTCCTTTAAC
This sequence comes from Viscum album, assembly GCA_963277665.1. Lineage (NCBI taxonomy): Eukaryota > Viridiplantae > Streptophyta > Magnoliopsida > Santalales > Viscaceae > Viscum > Viscum album. The sequence continues at coordinate 1,170,053,876 of OY728135.1, read as the reverse complement.
AACTCTGGACCCATAAGTGCTGACTCCCCTGAGTTTTTTCAGCATAGTGGTAAACTGCCAATCTGTCCATAAAGGGCCTCAAACGGTGCCATGGAAATGGTGGAGTTATAACTATTTTTGTCTGTGAACTCCACCAATGGTAGGTGGTCCTCCCAACTATGGCCCAAATCGAGGACACAAGCATGAAGCATGTCCCCGAGTGTCTGTATGGTCCGCTCTGTCTAACCATCTGTCTGAGGGTGAAAGGTTGTTCTCAAGTGTAGATGATTACTAAACACCTCCTACAACCCCATCCACAAATGAGATATAAAATGTGCATCGAGATATGAGACTTCCACTAATGGTACCCCATGAATCCATACAATCTTCTACACATAGAGGCATTCCAATCTCTCTACTGATCCCTGCTCTCATATGGGTAGGAAGTGTTCTTACATGGTGAGTCAGTGAATGATCCCCCATATATAATCATAACCCCTAGACATACGTGGTATCCCTGCCATAAATTATATGTAGATACCATCCCACTTAAGCTCTGGTACCTCAAGTGGTATATTTAAGCATGCTGGTACCTGATGCTTGACCTTCAATTACTGACAAGTGTGGCATAATGATACAAACTCTGTCACCATTTTCTTTATCCCTGGCTCCAGTATTGACGCTTGAAGCCCTAGTACATCTTCTCCACTCTAGGATGTGCCACCAAAGGGGGTGTGTGTAACTACCTCAACACCTCCTCTCATTGCATCACTGTTATAATAGTGCATCCTTTATAGAGGATGACATACTCCCCAACACTATAAAATCCCGTGGGAGCCTGTCCTGAGGATATCTGAGCACGTCGGCCTCAAAGTCTACATCCCCATGAAGTGCCTTCCTGGCTCTTTGAAGGAGTGGGGGAGTAACTATCATATTCTAGAGGTAATCTTCTCCATATATATCCACAAATGATATCTGAAATGTGGCTAGTTACTATGTCACCTCACATAGCAACTATAGACTAAACCTTCTACTGTGTGTGTCCACTACTACGTTCCCCATCTTCAGAGTGTATACTATCACCAAGTAATAGTCCCGGAGGAACTCCATCCATCACCACTGCCTTAGATTCATGTCCTTATCTGATAACATATACATAAGACTCTTATGATCAGAGTAAATATTAAACCGTTCACCCATCAATTAGTTCTTCCACATCTTCAGAAAAAAGAAAATTGATTCTAACTTCAGGTCATGGGTAGCATAGTTCTTCTTATGATATATGAACTACAGTGAGATGTAGGCAATCGCTGCTCACTCTTGCATTAGGACACAACCTAGATTGGTCCCTGATGCATCGCAGTATACTACATACCCAATTACCTCTTCTAGCAGCCTAATAATGGGGGGCACTCGTCATCCTCAACCTCATCTCCTGAAAACTCTATCGGCATATCTCCAGCCACACGAAGGGATTCCCTTCTTTTTCAAATATTAAAAGGGTTTCGCAACTCTGGAAAATTCAGGTACAAATCTCCAGTAGTACCCATCCAATCCTAGGAAACTTCGCAACTTGGTCATACGCCTAGGTGGCTCCCAAGAAAGCACTGCCACTATCTTCACCAGATCTACAATAAGTCTAACCTCAGAGATAACGTGACCCAGGAAGTGGAATTCCCGTATCCAGAACCATAAATTCAAAATATTTCCACAAATATGGTGCTCTGGGAGTTTATCTAGATCAATATTTAGGTGTGTTGCATGCTCCTCATCTGACACTGAGTATATGAAGATGTCGTCAAAGAAGACCACCAAGAAGCTATTGATGTAAGGATAGTAGATCATATTCATGTGCCTCATAAACATTTTCGGAGCAATGGACATGATGTAGGGCATAAACCAGAACTCTTAATGTCCATACTGACAACTGAAGGTTGTGTTTGTTATGTCCTCAACCTGTACCCTGAGCTGGTGATATCCTGATCTGAGGTCTATCTTCAAAAACCATCGGGCTACCTTTAGGTGGTCAAAGAGATAATCAATCCTTGGGAGTGGATAATTGTTCTTCCTGGTCACCTGGATAAGGTGCCAATTATACACAAAAATCTTCATAATCCCATCTGTCTTCTTGGAGAACAAAATCGGGTATTCCCATGGAGAAACACTGGGCCTTATGAACCCCTTCCTCTGTAGGTCCACCAACTGTACTCACAACTCATGAGGCTCTGTAGGGTCCATCTGATATGCTGGTGTAGATATCAGTGTCATCCCATAATACATGTCAATGTATAAGTCTACCTATCTTTGAGGAGGTAGTCTCGGAACATCATTATTAAAGACATAAACATACTGGTCCACCACCATAGGATAACTCAGACTCCTCACATCAACAGCTCTGAGAGTAAGGTTATCCAACTGATGAGTTATCAGCTTCACCCTCCTTCAAGAGATTCCATCATGTGCTACAATGTTTCCCCTCTCACTGGTGATGGTAAATATGATCCCATCCTCACAAACACACCACACTTTGGACCTAAAACTATAGATTAGAGCATGGACTATGGATAGAAAGTCCATACCCACGATGACATCGTAAGGTCTCAACGCTGCTACTAGGAGATCTCAGCCGAAGATCTCATCTCCTAGAGTGAGCTAACACTATTTTCACTAGTGTGTAATTGTCGAAAATTCTCTCGTAGGAGTCTCTAATCATAAGGATCGATCCAATAGATTTTTCAGAATATATGTGCTATGAACGTGTGATGTGGCAATGAAAGAGTAACTTGAACCTGTGTTTATAAGAACTACAGTTGGCATGGAATAGAAATAGATCGTACCTCTAATCATCTTTTGAGAGTTTTGGTCGTAGGCCTATGCCTCCTGGAGCTAATCTCATCCCTGTTCACCTGTTCCCTATAGTTGGGGTGGAACACCTGGTGGTGGTGGTAGTAGAACCTCAAACCATCTTCCACCACCTACCGCACGACCTGATCCTATGCCACATCTGCCACCCTACGGACCCTATTTATTAAACCTTAGCTACTGCCTCAGTGGTCCCTTGGTCATCATATGATCTTCTATGTGGGTAGTCGGACATTCACGAGCCATGTGTCCCTATCTACCACAAGAGTAATAGGCTTTAGTCCTTAGAAGACCTCCTCTTCCTTGTGAGCTCCGCTCCTCTGACCCTGCATCCAAGGGTCATCCACTGGAAGGTCTAGACCACTTGGACCTCTATGTCATCTACCTACTGCCTTCTATAGATGACTCAGCTACCTATCATCTGATGGTGGCTCTCACTGTCAGTTCCCTCTCAGCTAAAAATCTCCCCACCAATAATGCTCGCTCGAGCACTCCATCCTGTGTCAAGATATTCAGTGATATAATCGATGCTCTAATCTCCTACCAGAGACCTAGCTCAATGGTATGGGCTATGCCAAATGGGTCATGTACCATGTCATTGGAGTAGTATGAGAGGTTAGTGATTCTTTCTGAGTACTGGGCAACTAATAGGGTACCCTCCACTAAGTGCTGCAGCTCCTGGATACGTACTGAGCATAATGTCACTGGTACTAACTATTCCATGAAGAGGTAATCGAAGTCCAACTAGGAGAGTGTCGCATCCTCATGGTTCTAGTGTGTAAGACTCCACCATCTCTGTGTTGTGCCCTTGAAGAGGCTAGCAGCTAGGGTTACCATCTGATCTGCTTGAATCTCAACTAAGGGAAACACCCATGCCATAGCCTCTAGACAATCCTCATGTGCTTGGGGATATGCCCTGCCTTAAAACCCTAAAGGCCTCTGTATCGTGAATTCATGCAATGTGCATAGTCAGCATGCATGATCTTTTTGTGGGCCTGGTGACAACTGCTACCCTACGAGTGGTGGTGCTGCTGGTAAACCACTAGAAGTTGGTAGCATAGTAAGAGGGCCCTAAACCCAAGACTCATCACCCGGTGGGCCATCATCATGTACTCTCTCTATAATTTTGGATGTATTTCTATGCAGCGACATCCGAAAATGATACAGGTGTACCATGGTTAATAATTTATACCTAGTGAGCTTACTCAAAACAGATCTAAAGTAAAACATTTCCAAAACACATGCAATCAAAGTTTTCGTTCCCTGAGTCTAAAATCATAATTCATCATCCTAGTGTATTTATATGTCAGCCACCACACCAACACTAGACCCCTTGGACTGAAAATCACACAAAAAATTCTTAACACTGTTGCTCCATTGGAAAGATCAGAGTCCTAGTTCTTCGGTAGAACTACCTCCTCTAATAACACGTTATAACGACCCTTCCCCTGGTGCATGTGTCTTGACTACACCAAGCCCACCTTCCATAGGTCAAGGGTTGAAAAATAGCATTGGAAAGGTGTGTCCCTAAAAAGGAATGAATTCTATTTGAACATGTACAAACACACAGTCCAAGAACACAAAAAGATGCAACCACAATGTAAAACTGCAATAGTAAAAGTGTGTAATGAAATTTAAGGGGTAAGAATACAGGACCAATATAATGATACAATACAACAGAAAAATTGAAAAAAACTCCTAAGATTAACCACCAAGGGTCCTACTTGAAGGGTATGTACAGCTCGTCTCTTACCTCTCAATGTCATCCAGTCACATCTATGTAATTCCGAGTCCTTGATCCTATAGTATCAGTCGAGCTACTCATCATTTTCATAAGACACAACAAGGTGCAGGTGAAGCCCGTGTTGGGGTGAGTATAAAAATAATCAGTAGGGACCTTGAGACCCCTGAAGGTCTCTCAGAATTCCACAAAGGAAAATCACAAATCATGATCTCAATCACAAAGCACAAAGAAAAAGGCTCAGCTCAAACCGGGTATAATATTACGTATATAAGTACAGATGATTAATCATAAAGCTAGATCATCTTTTTCTATCAAGGGTTTTGAAGCTGATCCACACAAGAACACTCTGTGTTGATCCACGCAGGATCGCTAGGTTCTGATCCACACAGGGTCGCTAGGTGTTGTTCCACACATGATTTCTACATGTTCATCCACACATGATCACTAGGTTCTGATCCACACAGGACAGCTAGTTGTTGATCCACCCTGGATCTCTAGGTGTTGATCCCCAAAGGATCGCTAGGTTCTGATCCACAGAGGATCCCTATGTGTTGATCCACACCAGATCGATAGGTTCTAATCCACACATGATCGCTATGTACTGATCCATACAAGATTTGTATTCATTCTCCACGTCTCATCCATCAACTGGATTCTTGTACATAGTACACTTGATTCTGGGAGGATCTCCTCCCCAAGCCATTGGCCATACTTCAATTGGCATTAATTCCCATAAATAAGTAACCCAATGATCCACCATGTCATAAGAGTTCCAATGTAATAGATGACACGCCAATCAGACACCCGGTCTAAGAGTTATATGCATTTTAGTGCTTTTTCGAAAACTCAAGTGGACTATCTCAAATGGATTGTCTCCTTCCAAGGATTCAAGTTCCATAGAAGGTTTTCAAATAGAATTATGGTTTTGAAGATATGAAAATTTATGTGTATCTCAGGTGAAATGGGTCCGGGTCTGGTCAGACCCGATCGGACCGACCCGGCCTAGGCTAACCCGGCCCGGTCTTGGTCACCCCTACCCAGTACGGGTCCGACCCGACCTGGACCAAACCATCTGGGCCACGGACTGGCCCAGCCCCAACTGGCCGGGCTGGGCCATAATGGGCTTGGTCCGCTAGGAAGTGGACTAGCCTGGCCCGCCTAAAATGGTCACGATCCACCAGCCGAGCGACCACACGGGGGTTTCTCCCCCTTCCCAAATTGAAAATCAGTTTAGGCTGAGTAACTGGTGGCACCATGTGGTGCCTCCTTAGCTGGAAGCGGGACCTATGGGGTGTGGGTCCCCTTCTCCACGACATGGATGCCACGACCACATCCCACAGTGCACGATGGTGTGCCTCTCTCCGCTAATGTGGCTGACCACCCCCTTCAGTCTGCCGCGATGTTGTGTGGAACCTCCCTTCAACCGGGGCCAGCGGTTTCTGGTCGCCACCCTCATCTGTTGGTGTCACTACAACTTTGTTGCATGGGAGCTTCTTCCGAAGGACTTTGACGATGCTACAGAGCTCCGTTTTCACTCCATGTCTACACCTACATGCTTCCTGAGAAGTCTTCATTGCTACATGGCTCCCTGTTTCAAGGTCGATTCATGTTGAGAAATCTGCCCCTTAAGAACGCAACAATAAATCAAGTGGGGAAGGGTCCGAGCCTTGTTTTCCTGGCCTATTCCCTCTGTGATACCATTATAACAAGGTTTAGATTAATTTGTCTTCAAAAACATAGAATTAATCAATACAAAAATCCGACCTCTAGAATCATTGGAGGTGTCACAGTTGTGGTGGGAGAAGGTTCCTCGTTGGATGAATTCTCCAGCATTCATCGATCTAAGATCATTACCTCCCAAGATTATGTCCTCCATTAGTGGAAGATGTCGTAGTACTTCACTAGAGGTTCCCCACAGCCATATCCACATTCCTAAAACCAAGCCTCAGTTAAATAGAGGGGGAGGGAGGTTAACACAATGAGAGATTAATGAGGTTCATTTATGAATGAACCTCTTAATATCTAAATGGGTTGGTTACAAATCAAAGATTCAATCCATTAAATTTCTTGACAACCCATCGGTCCCACCACTTCCGCTCAACAGGAGGTAGGAAAATAAAATAACATTTTCTATGTTATATTATTATTTCTTTTAAAGTCAAAAAAAATAACCTTTTCACCTGACCAGCTATGGCCAAAGTTAAGCCTCCCATAAGAGAATCTCGGCACTGCGGATTCAACGGTGCCCTCATAATTTTAATCTGAGCACCTGTTCAAAACATAGAAAATTTCACCCGCATGTTTACTGAACGTACTATAAAAAAGTTCACAATTCCATTCTGGGCACACTAGGCCTCGGAATTAAGCGCTGTCAGTTTTCACAGACTTGTAATAATCCAAAATAATTTTTTTAAAAATTATATGTAATTTATGAGTATTTACATTTTATTTCAATGAGCCTATAATATTTTTATAAGAAACCCATCATGAAATTATAGGTTCCTAAATCTCTAATTTATAACATTTATGGACCAAAAAAGATTTGGGCACCACAATCATTTCGTTTTTAAAACTTAATTTGTAGGAATAATGTTTTAAGTCCACCAGTAGAAGTCCATGATACATGGATAGTTGTTTTTTATGACATATGACAAGATATTATTCATGATTTAAGAGGATGATAATGGTTGATGCTGAAAATGTCACCTTCGGTGATAATGAAAAAATAATGATTATCATCTTAGAGCAGATTGGTTTAAAAAATTCAGTTTTAATTTATATAGTTTTAATTTTTTAGGAATTAAAATATAACCTTATTAATATTTCTCAGTTATGTGATGATGTTTTTTATGTTATGTTTAGGAATTATTCTTGCAATATTTATGATTTTAAAATTATTTATTTTTTTAATTTCTTTGAAAAATGATAATCATTACATTTTATATTTAAATTCCATTATTTCTCAAAAATATTTATTGTTAAGGGACTTACACAAGGAATCATGGCTTTGGAATAGAAGAATGGGCCATTGAAACATTCACTCAATTAGGAAGATAACATGGAAAGGGTTAGTTAGGGATCGACGAATGATTTTGTTACCAACTGATAGAGTCTATAACCCCTATAAAAAATGGGAGTGACATTAAATTTCTTTTAAATTAAAGAAGGATATGTCAACTTATCAACCCCTAGAGTTGGTTCACATGGATTTGGATAGACCTTCTATAATTTATTGTTTTAATAGGTAGCACAATATTTATGTTCTTATAAATGATTTTTCTAGGTATACTGTGCTATATTTTCTTGATCTCAAAAGTGAAGCATGTTCTTACTTTTATAAGTATGATAATTCTTTAGAAAATATTATTAGACTTATAATTAAAACCACAAATTTTGATCATGATCGTGAGTTTGAAAATAAATATTTTTAATTTTTTTCTCACAAAATAGTTACACTCACAACTTTTTTTCTCCTAGGACACCCCAGTAGAATCTTGTTATAGAAATTAAAAATATATATTTATAAGAGATATCACATACCATGTTGAATAAGTGTGAACAAGCTATCATGTTTTAGGAATATTTTTTCAATAAAACTAGATATATCCTCAATAGTGTTTTGATAATACATATTATTAAGAGGATCCCTTATGAAATTTAGAACAATATGAATATTAAGGTAAATTACAATGATGTTTTTTTGAAAAGTATTTATTCTTAACACTAAGGACAATCTTGAGATGTTTTTCTCTAAAAGTGATTAAAGAGTTTCCCTTAGTTATGAAATATATAGAAAATCCTATAGATTGATTAATAAGAAGACATAAAATTTGTAAGAATCAGTTCATGTGAAATTGTGGGAGAATAATACACATGATCCTAAGACCTCATTAGAAAACCATGGAGATTATTTTTCTTATTTGAAAATAATTTTTAAAACCTTTATACTATACTCTCAGAAAAGTAGAAAGATCATCCAGTTCTGATGAATTAAAGTACCTCTAAAACCTAAACCTAAAAATCCAAAATTGACCAGTGCATCATTCTCTAGAGTGTTTAGATACCATATTTGCCACCATTTATATGGTTTTTTAGGTAATCTAAATATATAAACACAAACTAGAGATTCAATTAGAAATCAGGTCGAACATTAAGATTTATTGTCTTAGCTTTAACCTAAGAACATCAATGAAGCTATTAATGATGAATTCTGGGTCACAACAATGCAAGAAGAATTTAATATGTTTTAAAGAAACAATGTGTGTGACCTTTTAAATATACCTAAGAATCCTTTACCATTGGATATAAATGGGTGTTTATGAATAATGATGATTAGTCACATACTATAATCAGAAAAAAAAGGATATAATTGTTGCACAAGGTTATGGTTAAGATAAATAGATAGACTGTAAGGAAACCATTTCACATGTAGCCAGCATTGAATCCATAATAATCATGATTTCTTATACAAAACATATATTTTTATAGTGTTATCAAATGGTTTCCAAGAGTTTATTCCTAAACGATTTAATAATTTGGAATGTTTTTGTTTAACAATCTCATGGTTTTCAAAATTCTCATTTCCATAATCATGTTTTTAAATTAACTAATGATTTATATGGTTTCAAAAAATCTCCTAGATCTTAGTATGATAGGCTCAACTATTTTCTTATTTGGAATGAATTTATAAGGAATAGATGATCCTACCATTTTCATAAAACAACTGTCCAAAGAAGTATTAGTAGTTCAAATTTATGTCGATGATATTATTTTTGGATATAAAAGAAATTCTATTTTTATTATTTTTTCTAAAAGGATGCAAAATGACTATAAAATGAGTTTAATGGGTGAACTCAAATTCTATCTAGGATTTCCAATCATTCAAAACAAAGAAGTAATTATTTTAAAAATGTAAATATTTAAAAGAAAATTTGAAATGTTTTAATTTGGACAACACTCAGAGTAGTGATAATCCTATGAGAACCACCTATAAATTGGATCTTAATGATGGTGTGAAATCATTTGATCAAACCAGTTACATAGGTGTAATTTGAATTATTCTCTAATTGAATGCCAGCTGACGAGATATTATGCTTCTTGTATGTATGTGTGCTCATTTTCTTGATATCCCAAATATTAACAGATATATGATTTTAAATTAATTTTTAAATAGATCGAGTATATATCTAATTTTTTATTATTTTACCAAATAAGAAAATAATTTAATTTATTAACTTATTTTGATGCTGATTTTGTTTTCCGAAAGCTAGATAAAGAATGTATCATAAGAATATGTAACTTTTTAGGAAAGTATCGCGTTTTATGGTGTAGTAAAAAAGAAAATTTTGTCACATTGTTTACTCATGAAGCCAAGTACATAGTTGTAAGAAGTTTTTGTACACACATTTTTATGATGAAACACATTATACTAGACTATGGATATCAATTCCTATATATACCCATAAACTATGGCTTAATATTTGAAATTAACATTTCTATGAATCTTATTTCCAATTATATGGAAAAAATGTTAATATATGATATCACTTTTTGAGATATCATATTCCGAAAGGTGATATCACTCTTGGGTTTATTTTCACCAAACATTAGTTAGCTGATATATTCACTAAGATTTTGAACATAGAGATAATTAACTATATCAAACATGAGTTAGGAATGAATAATTTTGGTTGAGTTTAATTTTTCTGAAACAATGTTGTGGTGACATACCATTGTAGTGACACACTATTGTAGTGACATACCATTTTGGTGACACAAAATTGTGGTGAAACATATTTATGGTGGCATACCATTATGGTTTTCATGCCATTGGATTATCATATTTTTGTCTTTTCATGTAGTTGGCATGTCACGTCATTGTCTTATCATGCCATTTCTATATTTACTTTTCATATTTGACTATTTCTTTATATTTTCACCCACATGTTTAATTTTTTCTAGTTTATCTTCCTTTACTATAAACCAATATGTGTTTTTATATTGATTTAAATTTCACTTTCAAGTATTAGTTAGATTTTATAATACCTAGTATACCAAATGATACTAAAGTGGAATTATGTATGTTCCCGTCATACCTTTATCATTGTGTGATACTCCAGTATATCTCTCAGTCCTAGTGAAACCATTTTCTTTTTGAATTTCATACCATTTAGTCCCATCACTAGGATTTTTTATCACATATGAATCCCAAGAATGAATCCACATTTCTAATTCATGATATTCTAAGAAGAAGAAGAAACAACTGAGTGTACATGCTCCAGTTGCAGTAGTTAATTCTAACCTTTACAACAGATTTGTTATACCAGAAACCAAATTTGAATCAATGTTGTTTATATCTAGAGTGTCTATGGTACTTAAAGTACTTTAGAATCAATGATGGTTAGAGTGGGGTTCCCTTAACAAGATACACTTATACTCTAATATGGTTTATTAGATTTATCAGCATGTATTATTTTTATTTAATCATGATGGTGTTGATTGGATCAAAATTCATTTCAAATAAAAATTATTTGGTTTTTCATCATGAAAATATACTAAATATTTACGTATACCTCATGATGGAGTTTAGGATTACTACCAATGAAGAATTTTATAAGCCAGTGTCATGTTTATATATGAGGATTCTATTACTAAGTTGATAGCATATGGAAGAACTATATGGCATATTACCTATGATCTATATGGGGAATGTAGGATTATCTTTAAGTGTCTGCAACATATTTTTTTCCTAAGAATGGGTGATTTCTCAAATCCAAGGTACTAGGATGTCTATCTTCTATCTCTAATGATAGAATATCAAAATATCAATATATATATATAACTATTGGTTCAGATTTCTGAGATGACCAAGACTTACTCTACATCCATCTCTTTGATCCGCCCCAAGTTGAATTCTACCATGTTGAAGGCTACGGTCCTTGTAACCGAGGATGAAGAGTCCATTACAGACTATGGTGGGTTCTTTTCTTACAAATTCTAGATATTCATGGAAGAATTTCAGATGGAACCCATGGTAGAGATTTTGGGTTGGTTATTCTAAGAATTTATATGACGAGTACAATAAAATTGATCATCCATATAGATTATTGATGAAGTTGATCCAAGTATGGATCCTGCTGAAGTGGTGGATTAATTTGATGAGGAAAAAAAGAATTTGTTATTGAAGAAGAGGAAAATGAACAATCTATTGATGTATGGAGTGACCCTAACTTCTCTCTAAAATATTCTCCCTTTACCTTTGGAGCTCCTAGCTCACATAAGAGACTTCCAAAAAGAGAAAAAATGGTTAAAATTGATGAATAAGAGACTGAGGTCTATATAGAAGAGCATTATAATAGTTTAAAATTCATTAAAGAAGATGATGATTATGATGATGATAATGTGGACGAAGAAAAGTAAGAAGAATATGAAAATTTAAATGGTGAAAGTGTAAATGAAAAAAAAGGAATGCGTGTGTTGGTAGTGATTGTAATGATGATGACTCTAACATAATTTTTATGAGTGGTCAAATTAAAATAAAAGATGTTCAAATTCCTCTAGATCTTTTAAGATGCACTTGTTAAGGGGGATAATCCACATATGTGTAAATATTTACTGAAGCTATAGTTTTTGAAGATGTTGTGTCAAGTTTTCAAACAGATTCTAATTCTGTGGTAATGGAATAGTTAAGTGTAATTGCTAGTGTAGAACAACATGGATCTGAGAAAGAGAAAGTAGATATTCTTTATTCAAGTAAAGGATGTAATGTTTTGTTGGATGCCTTGATTGCTGATAAGCCTTCAGTTTATATGCATATAGAAGTAGAATCTATGGTTGATGGAATAAAGGAACATGAGCCTTAGCCCGGTTGGTAAGGATTCTGTAAGTGCATTCGGGAGTCCCGGGATCAAATCCAAGCATAGACATTATTTCTAGGTACTGTAGAAGTACTATAGCAGGTACTGTTTGGCACTGTAGCAGCTGGGAATATGCCCTCGTTTGGGCCTTCGGGCCACCGATTTGGTCACCGAGTCCTTTAAGGCCTTCGGGCCACCCAGGAATTCAGGTCAGTAATTCCTTCGGGCCACCACAAGGTCTTTGGGCCACCTTAAGTGTAGATGCAAACTAGACGACCTACATGGAACAAGCTCTATACGTAGGATGAGCAAGGAGCTCTCACCACAATAGAAGCTAAAAAGATTGCTAGAATTATAGGGTATGGCACATACCATCAGGAAAAACCTGTGCATGCACGGGAATTACTAGTCGAACAGCCATGCGAAGGTGGAGAGATAATTACATGATGAAGATGCTGGGGATGAGTAGTTTCAAGTAGTTAGTCTGGGTTGTATGTAATGTTTGAACCCTACGGGCAAATAAATTCCTCTAAGGCCTACGGGCCAAGTAATACATACGCCTACAGTCCTTGTTAGGGTTCCACCTCACCCCTTGAAAGGTGGATTATCAAAAATCAATAAAAAATAAAGGCCTTCGGGCCATTGGATGGATGGTAAAAGAGTATAATGATAAGCAGTTAGTGTAACCATTGGTTGATAAACAGATGGAAGATAAACCTTCCAATGTTGAAAACACCTCATCTTACCAATGTTTGGATAGACAGAGAGGTCTTGAATTGATAGTTTAACTTACTAATGTGGTACCTCCTACCACTAAATTTGTATTAGATTTGTTCATATATATGGTACAATAATATGAAAGATAACGAGGAAAGTACTATAGTGTTGTTAGGAATCCACCAAATCGTTGTGGACCTGAGGTTTTAATTGAAGGTGATCGTAAGGGATCCTTGATAGATCATTTAGATTTTTTTAGGTTGTTAGAAAAGTTTTCTTCTCTTACAAACCCTACTCCTGAACTGGTTTCTCCACCTCCTTCCATTTTCCCTATAGATGTATTCACTAGAGATGAATTAAAAGATTTTGGTTATTTATTTTTAGTTTCATAAGTGCTTGATGAATCAATATCCTTTGTTAACTGAAATTAGTGATAAGGATTCTAGATATCTCTTTGAGTTTGTGATATACCTTATCTAACCAAAGATGATGCATCACATAAAAAAAGTTTATATTGAGAATAAAATAATTTAAATTGAGTTGGATACACTCAAGGTTATGATTCTGAAATTGAATTCATCCTTTACTAATTATATGGAATGTATCCTTAGAAGTCTTGAGGATACTTATTCAGAAACTTCTACCACAGCTAGTACTCCTCCTCCAGTATGTGATGTTGATCAGTTACGAATAGTAGTTAGACATCAATTATGAGATTCTTTAGATAGTGGCTCTGGCAGTGTCCCTGATCCTCCCCAAGAGACCTTCAGTTGGATTAGATATAATTTTATTCATGTTCTAAAGTTGGTTTCAAGATACGCTCATGATATTAAAGATGACATAGCGACTATTAATAAGGAAATTATGCACTATCTCTGAAGGATTTATACAAAAATTTCAATGGAAAAAAATTATAAATTCTTGGTGGACAATAAGAGGATGCCTCCTATGACTCATGATTTCATATAATAAGTAAGGCAACTAAATTAGATGACTCTAGTGGTGAATTGTTTTATGGAATTGAAATATGATTTCATTGGTCCGGTGGAAAGGGGTGACCAAATCATAATGTAGATCATCAATATCATTAAACCATTTCTTCATGTTCATTAACAGGATATTATTACGCAGAAACCTATTCATATTACTCCCTAATTTTTTCTCAGACTCGGTGTTGCTCATGATCCTCTTTCACCTTTACCTTCCATATTCTATCATTGTCCAATGACTTAGGCTCAAGCTATGAGATAAATCTAACTAGTTTTTATTTTGGTTTATCATCCTTAGATTGTATCTAGATTCTCATTTGGTGTACCATTCATCTTACATTTGGCTGATCATACTACCCTAACTAAGGATCAAGGGATATCCATGGATAAAGGAAAGGAACCAATGGAACCCTTTTCCAAATCATAAGAATTTTTTATTTGTTGTCTTATACTGTATGTCTTTGATGGGGCCTGTTCTGTAATAACTTTTTCATAACAAATTTAATTGTCCTTTATCACCATTATTATTTTAATTCTCTTTGTTTTTTTTTCTTTTACCATCTTTAATCAACTAGTCCTTACCTTTTTGACAATCCCAAAAGGGGGAGACTTCTGATGGAATATTGGAAACCCTTATAGAATTTATTTATGTTATATTTGATACAATCTATTTTTAATCTCTCTATTTTATTTGACTACAATTGATACTTATAATATGAATGATAATTCTTGGTTTATATTTTTGGTCTTCATGTTTAAACTTTAGTACCAACTTTGAAGAACATTTTTTAGATTTATAATATTCTTTGATTCCATGATTTATAATCATATTAAATGAGAAGATTATTTAGTTACACATTTTAATGATCACAAAATAAAAATTCTAACAATATTAAGAAATCTTTTTTTGTAATAATATAATATTTGGAAACAGGTAATGAATGTAACTATGGACGGGGAATCGTTGTCTATGACTTAACTCCAAAATAAAAAAATCTCTAAGTCTGTGACAACTCCAGGTTATCACACTACCAGAATATTATACTACAACACTAAAAAATTAATAAAGTCTGAGAAACCATCATTTGACACACCGTTAGAATGGCATGTTGCTAGAATGAAAATTTGGCTTTGTACGATATACCACTATATGATGGACCGCCAATTTTATACCACCAACACGGAAATTTGATTATGTCTAAGGAACAATCAGTCCACACACCACTAGAACAGTATTCAGTATTTTAGATACTACCAACATATTAAAAAAATTTATAAGTCTAAGATACTACCAATATTTTGCCTCTAGAATAATATATCAAAAATTTGAGACATTATTATAATGTGATTCATAGGAATTTTATGAAATACCCACTATTTTCTTAACTTAAATTTTTGAATCACATTATTTTAAAGACTATTCGTTTTAAAAGTTAATTTTATTTATTATTCAAATTATTTTCTCATAAATTATTGACCGAAAGCATTCAAGAGTGTGTCTAAATTTTCACTATAATGGAGTTTATGATCTGGATATCCTGACTGTTACTACTGATAAAAAGTGATGCACACTCCCTCATGGTTGTAGAGATATATTAGATACAAGAGATGAAATAGTTAATGAAGTAAACTAATAGAAAGCTAGGAGATCATGACCACTAAAAATATATAGATATGAACCTAATTGAAAACATGATGAGATCACCTACTAAAAAGATTATATTGGAAGTTTAACTGCTCAATCACAAGCACTAATTTCCTCCAGTCAAGAACACAAGTCTACAATACCTTATTTTCTTGAAGTTTTCAAGTGAAACCGACTCAAGATTCATCAGAAAATCAAATCAAGGGTCTCATGATTCATTGAAACCGTCCATGAATTTATTAAATATACACTTTAAAATTTCATTGTCTCGATTATATTTAATACAATTTGATCATTAAGTGTTCATACTCTGTTTTATCCCACACACACACACACAATCTCTTATATTGAACTAGAAGATACTTGATATCTTGTCAAAATATTTTCATCTTTTCCCCATGGATAAGAGTGGTAGATGTCCATTTGTGGAAATTTTTTTTTCTCCCATGTATAACTATGGAAGAGGTCATGCGTGACCTGGAAAATTATAAAATATTGTAAAAAATACTCTTAGTTGTGGATCAATGTGTTTACGTTATATAAACTCCTTGGTGCAGGGTGATCAATAAGAGCACTAAGGCTTGAAATGTGACTGAACCTATTATATTCAATCTTTTCACTATATTCTTTAATTTTTATTTACACTATTTTATATTTAAAATGAAAAATTATTTTATCTGTAAATAAATTATATCCTTTGATAGTTTTTCTTAATTTGTGTTCATGTAGTATTTTGATCAAGTAAACAAATTTATAAAGATCCAATAGTATAATATATTATTCATCTATGACCTAATCAGTCTTTAGATAAATCATTATAATGATTAAGATATATATTATACTACTTATTTTGATAAATTTGATTGTTGTAAAATATTTGAGGGATTTAATAATAATCCTTCTTAAAAAAAATTATTGGGTACTCAATCCCCCCCCCCACATGAGATAATCACTCTGACCAATAGAATGGAATGAAAGTTTTTTTGGGGGTTACATAGAGGTTTGATAATTTTTTTAGACTAGTTTTAATGAGATTCATGTCGCAAATAGAACCATCATTAGTAATTAATTCAGAGGAAAAAAATTATAATTTTTTATGGGGCTATTTGAAAATACCCACTACTTATAATTTAATTTTGATAGGAGATAATTCCATCACAAATAACCAATACGGACAGCTGGAATTTGAAATAGGGCCCGTCAAAAATAATTTTCTACAAATAGTTTATTTGTGACTGGCATTAAATTCCATCGTAAATAATAAAAGATGATAGGGTATTTGTGACTAGGGTATATTACCATCGAAAAAAGTATTCCCTAGGTTTGGTGTACAATTCATTCAAAGGTATTAGAAATGAGAAAAAAATTCTATCATAAATATGTTTTTTAACAACTATTTATGATTATAAATGAATATCATAAAAATTATTCTTTTTCACGGGATTATTTTCAATGGGCGACTGGCCCATCGAAAATAATCCATCACAAAAAGAATTTTTCCCCATAGTGACTTTCACATATGTGTACATCCCAATTAAACATATACTATACACACATACATACTAACAAGAAATTTCCAAAAACACACACACATATGTGTTAATGTACATAAGGAATTCCAATGACTATACGTAATGTTTAATCAACAAAACCAAGAATTTAGCAAATTCCCAATTCAATTTTTATCCAAACTTTTTTAATGATTTTAAATTTATAAACCAATTTCTCTTTTAAATCCAATTTTTTCAATCTAGATTCCATTTTTACAAATTATTTTCATTTCAAAATCCATTCAAACCAACCCAAATTATTCTGAATAATCACAATCACCAAATTACCAAAAAACTGGTATTAGTGGTCATGCATTCCCCATCCACATGGTTTAGCAGACCATGTAATGATCATGTAGTAACCACTAGAAGTAGATTGAAAAATTTACATGTGCTTCACATGGTTTTCTACACCATGTATGCTCAATATGTAGTAACAAATCACTTCCAGTATCATCCACTAACATACACATTCTATTCATAGTAAATAAACACTAATAGCATAACATAAAACAAAAAATAATGACTGAAAACCCAACTACCCTTAGTTAATCAAGTCTCTTTACAAGTAGAAGCAATCGGGCATCAACCCATTGCCTACATATTGAGCCCTAAAAATAATATTAATGATCTAACTCACATCCCAAATAAAAAAATGTCCTCCTTCGATAACATTTTAAAAAAAAAACTAGGTCAACCCCTAACCGTTCACTCGATTCGGTCTACGACAAGTCCTGAGACCCATTCTGAATTCTCCAGGGTTAGGGACTAGTATCATCCATCAAAAATAAAACTTTTGGGAATAATATGGCCCCTAAAAATGATAAATAAATTAGTATAAACACAATAATAAAACTGAACACAACTATTGGAATTAAATAAAATTGTACATACCTCTATGTGACCCCACGTTACACCAGTGACCTCAAAACCTATGTCGCACCATGGATACCAAATTTGATAATAAAGCACCCCAAGATTATAAAAACAAATATAAAACTATATAAGTGAGTATTAAATCTCATTACTCCTACCCATACAATCTGTTCCCATTTACATTTATTTTAAATAAATTAGCTATCAATTTCATGTTTGAAATACAATATATAAAAATAGTTTCTTCACAAATTTTATTTGTAATGAAAATGAAAATCTATTTCACTTTTTAATGAAAATCAGGTTCCTTTCCATAAAGAAGGCCTTATCATTTTAATAAATAGGAGGGTGAGTAGAAAGGATGATATTCTTAATAAAAAAGAAAAAACAAAACTGTGAAACATTTTCAAATAATTTTCCATAAATACTTGAAAATCAAAACATCCAATTTTTAAATGAAGGTCAACACACAATGAAGTCGAAAAAACAATCACAGAATATGGGAAATGGAAAATTGAATACAAGAGAAACTAACCAAACAATGTGTCTCAATTATCTTATACAGACAACAGAGTGTTGAAGAATATGAGAGAACAAATGATATTAGTGGATAATCAAGAACATATTAAAACATATTCATCAAATAGGCATTCCTCACCCAATGACATCAATTTTCCCACATGCTCAGTCTTTACCAACCTTGCCTAATAATGAGGGAACACTCCCAAAGAAGATAAATGTACATACTAATGTCTAATTGCTAATGAATAATCTAAACTAGTGAAAAAACTATTAAAGGGTAGTGAATTATATATTCCAGGTTCCCATGTCAATACTAATATGGGGTTATCTAACCAATACGATACATGCAATCTTTCACTTGTACATCCATCACACAGAATTCAAACACATGACAGATTCACCCCCAAATCATTCCAAGGAATCATCTAACCATTTTCCTTCAAAAAATATAAACGTGGTAATTTATATCCTAGTACCTCCATTTTACATTAGCATATAACAAAGGAATAGGTTCATCCCAGGGAGTGTTTTCAAAAGTGAACCAATTTATAAAATTATCAAATCGGCCTCAAGTAACCATTGAGTGACAACCCATTTCCAAAAAAACAAACACAACATTTATGAACCCAAATAAAATTATAAACCAACTTCATTAACCAAAAAGTTTTCACAAATCCAAAACAATTCATTAAGAATCCCAAATCACTCACAATGTCCAGTTATGAATTTGGAAAAGCACTTGGTATGCACATTTAACAAAACAATTTCATGTCATTAAAATTAAAAGATGAAATCACACTATTTAATATTAAATACTTATTCTAAAAATCATAAAAAAATATAAATAATTATTTAAAGGTGTGAAAATCCTAAAATCAATTCATTCTAAGATTTAAAGTCCAAATCCAAAGGTATCCTACCTCAAACAGAACACTTTTTGACAATGGCCACCAGAATCCACACATTACTCTTATTAGTAGATTAATTTATAAATATATATATAAATAACCACATTTAAATTCTATATATTCTCATATACATGATGGAATATGAAAAAATATGGAATATATATATATATATTGAACCAAATTTTATGTTATGGAGATGACGTATGGTTCGTTGTATTTTGTTTTTATCTTTTGATATGTAAGCTTTTGTCTTGAATTTTATAATTTTGGGATTTCTCCTTTGTTGGTATTTTTCACTGATCTTGAGATATTGAAATCAATGTTAAATGAATTTTAGTCCATGATTGCACATATAAGCGCACATAACTCTTGAGGATCGAAACAACTTCAATGAGGTCCAAGACACAATACCACAATAATGACCCAAAAATCTCAAAAACCCTAATTAAAATTGCAGAAAAATAAATGGTATAAATATATCTACATAAAAATGGTGGCTGGTGGTCCAAAATGGTCTGGAATGCTTCACCTTCAATTGTGGATGTTCAAACATACTCAAAACTGAATAGAGAGACCTACTTCAAACCCTTAAAATGAAATTAAACTGAAACAATTATGTCAACCAACACCCAAGGGTTTGTATTAAATTAGAGGGGTGATAGGGGATATAACAAACTCCAAATAAATGGAGGATAAAGGAGCCAGATTCCTAACCTTGAATGATTGATGACAAAACCATAAGAAATTTGATGCATTCTCCAGAAAGAAGGTATGAGGGAGATTTTGGATAGAGTGAGATATGAGAGATATCATGTGATGCATTGGGGAGAATAGAGAGGGTTAAGGGTTAGGAATGAAAAAAAAAGAATAATAAAAAACAAAAATAAAATAAAAAATAAATTTAACAAAAATGGGAAACCCACACAGTTTGTGCATGGTTTACCAAACAATATGCCAACCATGCAGTATCCACTTACTAGGCCTAGAACCCTCACATGGATAACCCTATGATGAAAAGAGTATGAGTAAATCATGATCCAACTATGGAAAATGAAATTGTATTATGATATACCCCCATGCCTAGTTGTCCTGTGGTTACTCCTAACAATGCGCATCCTGTGCGCATGACCCCTTTTTGTTTGAAAATTTAAAAATTTAATCCCAAAAGAGTTTGAAATCAAAATCAAGAATAAAATAATTAAAATCATTAACATTTCATGATCAGGGTATTATAAATATAGGTGAATATATTTCTTCAATTTCTTTTTTTATTTATCTCATTATGGAATTGTGTGACGTTTTTAATAATTAAATTAAAAATTATCATATTTTCATCATCCCACCTACTCATTATATGTATAAGGGTTCATGTATACATAAGATATATTTTTATATGTATCCTATCTTCCAATGGACATCTCACATGTGTGTGAATATTGTTATATAATAATTAGTATGTGAGAATATTTAGTTTTCAACGCGACTTAAAAAAGACCCAAATGAGACTTAGATACAAAATATTTAGCGAGTGCTGCAACTCAAGTCATATATGACTCTAGAAGTTACCCCTAGGGTCACAGTTGATCCATCATCTTTTTAATGTATAAATGATTTGAAATACCCATGATTATATAATTTATTGACCATATACATGGTTTATTGTTTTCATGTATGTGTATTTTATATGAAATCACATAGAATAATAAGCATGTTAAAATATATTAAAAATTAATTAATAGGTGATAAATGTTTTATATTTTTTAATGGAAATGTTATGACAATGGTCATATAGTAACTAGCATAATAAAAAAATGAATTTATTCCCCAATATAAATAAAAAATTAAAATCCCTTAAATAACTATTAAATCATTAATACCATCCAACATGTTTTTTTATAGTGAAACCATTGTTCTGGGTTCTCATCATCCATCGTTAAGGGTGCCTCCTTCAATTAGGAAGTTATAACAAGAGTCCTCCTATTAAATAAATTATCTTATATAGAATATTGAAACATCAAAGGAAACTTTTAAGAGAATCCTAGTTAAGTTTTAATAGAAGACGAGGCTCCACTCAATATATCAAGTGACCACATGTTAATGTGGGTAGATAGCTGAGATTATACCTCATAATCTTATAGTAGTAGTGATTCCATAACTTATTCTATGAAGATATGTTTAAGGATAATTTTTACATGAAAAATAAATTGACCATGTATTATGAATATATTAGTTAAGGGATGATAGTATTTGATTAAACAACATGAAATTTAAAGAATAATTCATCCATAAGGACTATTATATTTTTATTGTGATAAAAGTAATAATATCCTATTTTTTATTTTGTATCAAAATAGAAATTAAATCCATAAAACAACTATGATCAAACCGGGGAATGAATACATCCATACCAGTAAAATTATCTACGAGTATTATATGTTCATTCATATAATACTATGATATAAAAGGTTATTATATGTGTTTTAGTGCACAATGATTTATTTTCTACCTCTTGATGTAGTTTAGGCTTAAAATGAAACTCCCAAGAGAGTTATAGATGACTCATTTGATGTTTCCATCAAAAATCTATTATCATTATCTATTGAGTTGTGAAATAAACATAATGACCTAAAAGTTTATAACATTTTTATCATATTCCTGGATATTATGAAGAGAAAGTGAATTGGTAAATTAATTAGATTATGATTACATTGATCATTTTTAAATTGGAGGATATAATTCTGGATATTCCTCATGTACTCAAGATAATACAGTACATTGATTGATTTGTAGAATTAATATTATGCATGAATCATGATATTTAAATAAATCTCAATTTCTCATCCTTATCACCCAATAACTCCAGTTTCATTGCAAATTATAAAATGAATGTTATGTAGAAACCACATTAATATATTTTCGGTTCATTTATCTAATGTGATAAGAACTGAATGAAATATTGTTATTTATTTATGGTGACCATGAATAAACACAAGGAAATATATAAAATGTAAAGTACACTACTAAAAAACATCACAATGTTGTTCTATGAAACCAAATATAAAATAAGGGAGCATCAAATATGAAGATATTTATCTTTTATGTTATAATAGAAGAATCTAGAAGCGAATTTGGAATGAATTAAATAAGAATAAATTATAGGATTCTACATCCGGTATATTCATAATTTCATGTGATAATTTAGATATAATTATTTTGTATTAGATATAATATAAAGCATACATATCTGTATCCATATATAAGAACCTACGGAATTCATAATGGCCATGATAGAGAATATGATTTATAAGTTACTGATGGACCATGACACCAATGTCATCCTGATAAGATAATATATTCATACTTTTTACTGGATAGTTTATACATTTGAAATATATTATTATATAATTTCTATTTCAAAAAACATTTTCTCATTTTCGAGTGTAGAAATAATGATATTTTATTTCTTATTTCAAATAATGTTTTTAGGGTAAAAAATAATGAATTAATAGTCTAATTAAACTTGAATCACATATATATTGTATTGTAAATTAATGATGAATTTATGATAAAAGACTCAAATTATACTCAATTATGTTATGATAATTCTTTTTCAAGTAAATATAGATTAAAATATCAAGGAAACATGAAGAAGGGTGTTTTCAATATTTATGAGAAAAAACTCATTGGTGTAAGACATGATTTCAAATTAGGTTTAAAGGGACTCAGACACCTTTTTATGTTAACATTGAAAAAAGACAATACTTCAAGAACTAGTTCAAAAAGATACCAATGAACTATTTCATGTAGAATCTATAGGTAAATTTATATACTTTAGAAGATTCCATTAAAAATTATAAGGAAATTAAAAGGGAAGAAAGGAATATTATTTACTAGAAGATATGGGTTTTTTGGATATTAATAATAAGAATACATTAACCAATAGTTTATTATTATGTAAAATATATATTTGATTCTAACATCATATTTCTTTATTCAAATTAGATCAATGATGTTATTAATGAGAGGACTGATAATTAGTCTTACAATCTTCTCAATGTCTCTCATTATGTATCTAGGAATACTTCCCAAAATTATATAGTTATCCCTTAAAAATATGCCCACATAAATACAAATAATTCCTAAGATAAGTGAAAATATGATATAAATCAATTATTCCACATATTTTTGTGTTTATACGTAAAGAGTTTATTTGTTATATGTCAATAAACATATTTGAATTAAGAAAATCATAAGGTGAAACTCAGTTAATTATCCTTATGTTTTCTAAGGATGTTGAATAAAATGAAAATATATAAATGTTATATTCATGTGAAATAATATATTTCTATAATAGGGTATACATATCTATTTGATATAGTTGGAGAAATATAAATGTGGAATAGGAACAAGTTCCACAAGAGCTCATGGTAATGGAATGTTCTAGAGATACATACCACATAAGAATGAAAAAACTAAGAGATATGTTTTATGATCACTAAGTAAGATGATATGTATTATTAATTATGAATAATAAACCATTATCCTAAAAGAAATTAGTAAATATAAGTAATATAAAATGGAAAGTGGATATGAATTCATAAAATTCGATTCTTTGTTTAAAAATATAGTATGTTTTTTGGTAATTTCATCAGTTGATGTAAAACTAATTGAATTGAAATGGGTATTCATAAGGAAACTGGTCATTTTTATTCAATTTATTACCCATAAATAAATATTGGGTTTTAATGTATTGACTATGTTAGAAACCTTTTTCTCCCACAGAGATAAAAAAATCCATTTAAATTCTATTTTTCATTTCATCTACCATTATTATTGTATCAATGATACAATGATACAGTTATGTATGAAGGCAATAATTATTTCATGTAATAGTGATTTTTATATGTTTCTATAATTTTCTTTGGGATAGTAACAGTTGACCAAGTAAGACATGAGAATAGAATATGGAAAGCTGTTAGTAATACAGTTAGTTAAAACTAGGTTGAAAGAATCTCCCCAAAAAATGGGACTTAATGTAGCAACCTAAGTATTTGGAAAAAAGATCTACTGTGGATGATTAAAGGGTTATATAAACCATGTTAAAGTACCTATATTGACAATGTATTGGGAAAAACGTTGGAACAATTAAAGAAATAATTATTGTAAATTTCAAATGAAATAAATATCTCCAATAATACATGTCTAAGACATAGCAGGATATTAAAATGGTTAGTAGAAATCCCAATGATTTAGTGATTGATCTATTCCATATTATTCACTATATACTGAATATGATATTTTCTATACATACATTTTAGTAGGAAAATTTTAAATAAATCTACGATAACTACATATGAATTATTCAAAACTATCCAATGGTACTTGATAGGGTGAAGGGATATGTACTTAGTATATAGAAAGAATGAAACAATGGTTATTAAGGATATATAAACTAGTATTATGATATATTAATTTAATCTATTATAATACTTTTTTCATGTAAATGATAAAGATATTCTCACTGAAACTAGTGGTTTTTAAAAATATAAATTTTGATTATATTACAGGTTTTCAAAAAACTAAATATGTATTATAAAATATTCAATTAATTTTTTACGAATCGCAAAATAATGCATATAGTGTATACTATTATCATATTTAAAATTACTAAATGAATATGGAAATGGTACGAGACTTTAATTTATGGTTATGATAGATGAAAAAAATGATATACTCGGGAATATCATCTCTTGACTGATTCTTAATCATATAAGTGAATTTATAGATAACATAGTATCCATTTATGAAAACATGGCAGGCCTAATGAATAAATACCAAACTAAGTAAAAGTATTAATTTATCATATAAGAGATCACATATTTATGCTTATGAAGTTTGAACAGGTGTCAATCAGAGTGTTGTAAACATTGGTTCCCTGAAACCAACTTTATTAGTAGTTTTTTATTACCATATAATATATATCAATATTTATGCATTACATATTCTTTCTATAATTGTGTTGTTACTTCTCAATACACTATTTACATGGTATTGTCCTTATATTATTTATCATGTCAATCATTATAGATGTTCCTAGATTTAATGAGAACCTTGACACACTATGACATTAATCCAAAAAATATTCCATATAGTATATATTCAATATACTAATGGGAAACATATATTGTCTATATGTATAATTTTGGGGGATCATAAGAATTATGTATTCTTATCATGATGTTATCACTTGTAAATATTGAATAGGGAAGCTCATGATGATTGATACTCCAATAAGAACCCACCTTGCTGTATTGCTATCTACGACCTTAGGTATTGGTCTCTATACATTATATCATTATCAATGTGTATAATTTGATCACATACATTTATTAAATAAACAAAAAATGAAATTTAATTTTTTTGTGGTAGTTTGTACTAGGAGTTTCATTGGGGGAATAACATTGATTTAATTATTAATAAAATATTTTTATCATTTAAGTAATGGAATAAATATATTATGACAATTTTACCAACATAGAAGTACCATTATAAAATAAATGGACATGTTACAAGGGGTATGTTTATCCAGTACAGTCATTAATCGAATAAATAAATCATCAAAGGATGATGACACAAATTTTTCATCCTTCTTTATGAGATATCGTGAGACAAAGTGATTATATTACACAAAGCATGCTCTTAGGAGGTTGTCATTTCAATAACTAATACTTATCTCTTTATGGTACATTATGCGTTTGTAGAAATAACTCCTTTCTTGTGTCACACTCACTCCAATCGAGACAATTTCATAGAATATCACATAGAAGGTTTGTTCAGAAATTTTTCCATTTCCAATGAATATGAGTTTAGGACTATGTGGGACCCATGATGTGTATATGTATTGTATAATATTGAATGATAAAAATAAATTATAAATTCAATATTATTTGAATTTATAATGATATGTGTTGAATTAATTAACTTAACATATTCAGAAGTTTTTAATTGAATACTTAGATAAATATTTTATCAGTGAACATTCATTATTCATGGATCATTAAATATTTTTTATGAGTGAAAATATTCTACTTAATAAATCCTATTTTATCATGTAGAAGAATTTATATGTTATAAGTGATAAAATATATATGATGTGTGTGACATGTTCTCTAGGTAAAAATTACAGTTAAGGGATTATTTAGAAGGTTAAACATGTTCAGGGGAAAAGCGTAATTTCAATTAGCTAATCCTACCTATATTCTCGATTTGAAGCTTAAATTCGAGTAGATTATTCATCCCATGTATTTGAGAGAATCTATGTTCTCTTTCCAAATAATAGAGCGAGAAAGAGGTGGTTTGGGCACCTTTATCCATGAAATCCCTCTCGGCTTGAAGAAATACTACTCCCACAACTGTGAGGACATTAAACACAAAAATTATCCCCCCCCCCACATTCATGTAAAGCTCTATGATTATCCTATCACTAAGATTTTAATGTTAGTTTGGATAATGTAAAGGGTTCTAGATTAAATTACATTAATAAATGATCTTTAGTGACTAGAAAAATGTTCTTATGCATTCAAATCACTGAAAGCTCCTCCACTTCTGATGAAGTATCACCCAACTCTTGTACAACATCTCTACATGACATCCTTCTCAATGAATCAACAAAAAATTACATTTCCTCAGTATATAGGAAATCCCAAAGTCATAATTCTATAAAAAATCATCCACTTTTATTTTCATAAGGTTACTTCACACTAATACATGATATACCTAAATCTCTTATGATATTTTAATACTAAAAAGTGATCAAGATTGAGATAATTGCTCCAAAAAATTAATTAAACATAACCCCCAATAAGATCAAGATCTTAGGAAGAGTATTCACATTCATAATGGAGTAAAATTCAAGACATATAAGATAAAAATGTTCTTTATTTTATGAAAACATCGCCTAAGATAATACATGAAGCTTCACAATGAACTTCAAACACAACACCATCTTCATGAAAATAAAGATGCGGGGTACTAACCGACTTATAATTTAAATAATCAACAAATAGCATATCTAGGTCAATCTATAAAAAGTTTAATATTTCATTGTATAGGCTATTATAGAATTAACAATTGGACAGAATTAGGGTATGAACCTCTCCAAATACCCTATAAAACTGAGGAATATATACATCTTAACAACATTTTTGGGGGCTATGTAAGTAATAACCACCTCATTTGTTGAAGGATACAATACTTATCTATGATGAGACACAACATATCCCATGAAATATACCTAATATGACCATAAAATAGGCATTAATAGATTTTAAAATAGAAAATGATGATGAAGAACTCTCAAACTGTATTGTAGATGCTTTTCATGGCTTTCCTTCGACTTAGTATATAGAAGAATATCATCGATGAATACCACCAAAAACCTAATTCCAAAATTCATCAAACATGAAATTTATCAATTCCATTAACCTAATTGGATAATTTATGAAAAAAAAGAGGAATTACAAATAAATTATAATTGCCATAAAAATATCATAAATTATTATTCATAATATCCTTATCTTTCACCCATATTTCATGATATCTAAACAACATTCTATCCTTAAAACCCAGCTAACTCCCTCCATCATGTCAAATAATTCATCAATATATTGCAGGGGGTAGTGGTTCATCACTATCACGTTGTTAATGTGATAATAATCTATGAGAAATTATATACAACCATCATCCATTCACGTAAATATAATTAGATCACACTAAGGTGAGAGACTAGGTTGAATGAAAATTCACTGTATAAGTCCGCCAATCATAATTATAAACTCCCATTAAATAAAAAGAAATACCATATACGTTAAAATAATAATCAGAGTGGAATTCATCTTTAATTGTACCTGAGTCCCAATCTCACATCAAGAAGATTTCAACACAACCTATTTAGGATATTTATACATGTACTCTTCTCTCACCCTAGGAAGCACCATTATATTATCCACCACAGAAATCAAGATTATCTCAACCATCAATTAATACACATACATGGAATTCCTCTAACCCATTCAAGTATATTCCTCTCCAAGAAAAGTGTATGTACTCATTTAAAATAATATAATTTTTCCTTCATCCTGATAAAATCAGTAATAACCTAAACCAAATATAACCATTCCATGCTAAGAATAATGTCCTATAGATATATCTATAAACATAGTAAATCTATCCAAGAGTTTCCAATTCCCTAGAATAACTTTATAATCCATACATATTTCATAAAATCTATATTAAAATCTAAAATAAATATTCCATTCCATGGTACCTAATAGACTTTCCACCTTATGTCCCAAATAATATATTAAGGAAGTTCCAATGAAGTCGTGTGTAGGTCATAAATCAAGGTATACACCCATGTCTTATATAAATAGATAAAATCTCACATGATTTCTATATTTTTTTGAATTTCAAATTATAAGGAATGAATATGATCATATCTTACTCCATGACCTTTCTGGACCTAATGGAGAACACCTCCATGATCATCCTACACTCTTTGTCTAGGAGGATGAGGGGCATCATAGGGGTATCCCTTACCTTCCATGCATCCCCTATACTACCTATAAGCCAGATACCCCTAATATTACTATACCATAAGATTATACTACAACCAAATATAATCCTAAAGAGGGTATCCACGTCAATGATCTTTTATATTGATATTCAAACACATAAGATTCAGATGTCCATAACCACTACATGAAAAACTAACCATGTTAGATCTTATTTTAGTGTTCTGGGAATTTTTTTCTCCAGTGAAGTGGGATGAAAAACACTAGAACTGGATCACCACTATCTAAGGAATTACTTAACTAGAAAACTATAAATATTTATCCCCATCACTTTTTATTGAATATTTATATTGACTCACCACCCCAATAATGATCTAGTATTTCCATTATTCATCTTAAGGAAATATAACTCCAATAACACCACAAGATACATAAAACAATTCACAATTTTTCAAAAGCATAGATCTTTAGATGAACATCCCCTATAAATGCATTTCCATATCCACATCATATACCATAAGGTTTGAATCATAAAAAAGGAGTTTGTTATAAAATATACTAAACTATTATAAACTATAATTATCTTAGTAGAGTGTAAAAAACTCATACCAGAAGTCCACTTTCCTTGTCAATGAATGAAACTTGATTTGAAACTAGTTAAAAAATGGATTACTCATCCAAATTTCTAAATAAATAAACAACTTTTTAACATCCACTCACATTATAGTAAAAGACAAGGAAGCCTAGTTCTCCCTCTATGAACGGATTAAACTAAAGGTGATATTCACCTCTTCCAACCAATCCATCATATCTTGATCAATATCAAATAACTTATAATTCTCTATACTCTGGTACTAAAACTATTGAAGCATTTAAATTCATGTTTTGTTATCTTCACAAGTATTAACATTATGGTGATCTGATGGTTCATCGTACAAGACATCATCGAGATGAAGCTAATGGAGATGTTGATGTAGAGTAATACCTACCAAAGAGAAAACATTAGGTAATACCTAACCCTAAATTATGGAATACATAATATTGATTAATTAATATTTAACCTAATTTCCCTAATCTATCGATTTCAAACATAGTCATAAATGATATAATGCATTATAATAACCTAGGTATCTACCATGAAAGAATAAGAACATATCTTGCCATGTATAGTAAACATAATCTCTCCATTTCCAAATCAAAGGAGACCCTAAAATTCTACATCCTATATGGTCCCCCCTCACATGCAACATATATTAAGACCATCTGATATTTTATCCATCCCAACATATGAAATACTCACTAGTACTTATCTTCCAAATCTCTATGATCTCTCTGTCATCATATTAGATACAATTCTATTAGTACCCTTTATACCAGTACCCCTCCTTGGACAATAGTGAATATTGTCATGTCCCCTAGATCCAACCTATAATACGCTATGGGTTTTTGACTAGCACTAATGGTTTATAATGCATACATATAGAAGGAATTACCCTCAATATATAATCCAATACAGGAGATAACATTCAATATAAATTCATATATTAAAAAAATATATAATCATCTTAATATAATAATTTGTTTTTAGACAATAGGAAAAACTAAAAATATTAAGAACAGAGCCTATGCGGTGACCACAAACTCTAGAAACACCTAAAAACCCAATCTGAACCAATTACATCCAACTCAAACACAAACTATCTCATGTGGTCTAGGAAAATAATTTATGTATATATGGTATGATAATATAGGTGTACTTAGTAGGTTACTCCCTAAAACCTCTCATTCATATATGAATGAAGCATATTAAATCCCAATGATTATACAAAGTAATCTAGGATTTTTCCAAAGTATATAAAACTATATCAGATATTTACCAAGTCCATATCACTAAGTAACAAATAGAGTTAATAAATTCAATACCAAAATTAAATTTGTATGAAATGTACAAAAATCCACCTCCACAATAAATTTTCACTATAATTCCCCATCACTAAATGGCATGGGCGGAATTTCCTTCTGAAATTCATCTTTCGCATCAGGGAAACCATACCATATCTATATAATCATGTCATATGGCACCCTATGAACACATATCTCCACCTCATCTCCTAACATTCATGAGAAAGTAACTAGTCTCAGAGCCATCATGGACCATGTATCATGAACTATACCTCATTCCATCACTTCCCATGAATGCACACTTGTCATTATCATTGTCAATATATTAATGATAAATATATATGTTTTAACATTATCTCTATACAACCCATATACAAATTTATTGTTTAAAAATGTCCATTACAACTCATATGTTCACATATCCTATAATTGAAGCCATTATGGCATGGATATTCCGAGATAGTATATTCTATCTCATGTGACAGTGGAGAAGCAGCAATATTCATCCATTCATTCCCTCACCAACCTAGATGTCTGGGAAGATAATAAGGACACAAAACATTTGGGAATCAGTTTCCCAATTGAATCTAATAAATTAATATGTGAAACAATAGAAAAAAAGGAATATATATCGCACGTAAAAAACTAGGGGAATCTACAAATTCTTAGACTCTAACAACAACTATCATCCTATATGTTACCCTATTTTACCACTATGTTCTGAAATACACGATTTTATATAAGCACAGACGTATCAATGTAAAATGTCCACTAAATTCATTTAGCAATTTGAAAACTAACAAAAAAATTATCCCCAAAATTAATTTCAGTTTAAGAATTTCATATCATCGAAATACAAATTTATTTATGGAATCATCATTATAATTTCCAGATTTCCATTCCATGATATTTGATAAATTTTCGAATCCCTATCCATGGATTCCGTTCATATAATCATTAACAAGATCAACACTAAATTACATAAATTCATTTATAAACTCATTAACAATTATATAATATCATGTTCTATTATATGTAATAAATATCATCTCTTTCTATATAATCTTGAAGGATTAGGCCAACTGCATCAAAAGGAATGTAACACAACAAACAACCAAAGGGTAAAATACCTTTTAATAAATTAAAAAAAGAAACATTGGAAATCTCATCTCTCAAAATATACCAACCAAAATATCAACATCCCCAAAAAATGAATTAGTAAATAGGAGATCAAAAAACTCATTTCTTCCATCCATCTCATCTCAGCATCAATGACTCCAAACCACTTCCATGACCAATGAAAAACATTTCATTACATGAAATTATTCCAATCATTCTAGGTTCACAAAAAGACATGAATTCAACACAAAACAAGATAAGGGATACAGAATAATAAGGAATATAATTTCATAAAATCATATTTGTTACATAAAAATTTCAAATAAAACTAAGTCCATAGAAGGAAGTATAATTAACTAAATAGGAAATTATAGAATCATAACAAACCTAAATACATTAATTCCTAAAACCATTACCATGAATTACAACATCAAATTAAATTCTTAATTTTCATCATATTTCATAAAAAAATAAACATAATATATATTGTTCAGTAGTTATTAATCAATCATTAAAATTCATTCATTGAGAATCACATTCTTTTTTAGTAGGTTTCAAGGATTTATGTTAATTAACTTCTCCTTCATTATGACAGGGTTGGAGCTCTGGAATTCAAGGAGTATCCCCCTCACTTCACTAGACATATACTGTAGGTTCATCTGGAGCTCTCTTAAGGGATCCTCCCCCTCCCCCTGGAACATTTCATATATCATCCGCAAGTGTAAACCTCTTCTCCCTAACATCACTATGACTCTTCATACATGGCATGAGGGAAATCATCTTGTGGAAATCATGGCCTCTAAAGCCTCCCAGTATCCCCTATTATGGTGTACAGTTCTATTATTTCCCTCCACTCGGGGGGTATGGAGGTGGATCTAGGTGATTCCCTTGGCCCTCACTGCTTCAGAACCCCTGGATCTCCTTATCCCATGTCCCCCCCCCCCTCCATCTCTCTCCCCTCTCTTGGTTTGGCCCCCATAAATAAAAAATTGATTAGTATACTTATCCTTCCTTATTCATCAATCACTTTATTGTAAATGTTTTACATTATAAAACCAATTTTATGAATATAAATCATGCTAAGGAACACTATTAATCACTACATTCAAATTTAAAAATATCTTTATCCATCCAACATTACGATTTTTATTCCAAAAAAGAATGATGACCATAAAAGGTTAAAGACACCCTTACATAGGGAGGAAAGAAGTATTGGATGCCAAGGGCTTTTCCCCTAATCAAATTCACCCCCTCTGGATTGAGGTGAGAGAAATTAGAGAAATAAAATACAATATTATCGGGAACCGCAAGAGAGGCCAGATAATCCGCCACTTTGTTCCCCTCATGCCAAGTGTGGGAAACTCTAACGTTGTTTCTAAGGATGGATTTGCATTGTCAAATTGTATAGCTGATGGACTAGGGGTTATTTCCTCTCCCATTAAAAGCATCATGGAAAAACAAAGAGTCTATTTCCAGTTACGCAATGCTAAGGTCCATCTGAATACACATGGACAACCTTGTGAGAACCGCAAGAGCCTCCACTCGAATGGAATTTCCATATCCATAGTGGGCCGTGAAATCCAACACCAAACTCCCTCTGTAATCCCAAAGAACCCAAAATCCATTCATGACACCCAAGAACAAGGAAAATCATTATTCAACTTCAGGCCACCCTCAGGAGGAGACCACCTGATCCATCTCCCCTGCACCCCCGGGAACGCAATGCCGAACCATAGGCTGCAGGACATGCAACGCATGGATAAAAAGCACCTCCTTCCCGATACCAGTGTAAGAACCCGGATCCTCTTTTCAGGTATGTTTTTCCATTTCTGGTCATTTTTGAGAAAAAGAGGAAAAACTGGAAATTTTCTAAGTACACGCCCTGTACATTATAAGTACATGTCGTGTACTTTGATGCAGCTCCAGGCCGTGTGCTGGCCATGTCTAGGCCACACACACGGTGTGTACGGGCGATATGGAGGCCGCTTAATGTGGAGTAGAGAAAGGCCAAGTACATGACATGTACCCCAGAAGTACATGCCATGTAGTTTCTTTTTTTTCATTAAACAGACCGGGATTGCGCCTGATGGACAGAACTCACTTCTTCTAGGTCATCTTCGTTCAAGAAAACCCATACCGCTGTAGAACTTCTACGAGGCCTCGTGCCTCCATCCGTCCTCTGAATCGACTACCGTCAATTATGTTAGGACCGCAGAGTTATGCTCTTCCTTCTCCTATATCTTTGTTTTCCAATTCCTCATCATTCTCAAGATATCATGGGTTGAACATTTTGTGTGTTTTCATTGATCTACGCCATTCTAAGGATAATAAAGCCTCGTTGTCAAAGTTTATTGATCTCCTAGCATCTAGGTTGGTGTTTTGTTCCTTACCATTAGAAGTCTTGAGTTTTTTTGTGCAAATTCCACCAATACCCCTGAATGGGGTATTGCGTGTTTACCGTTTTTCCCCTCTTGTTTTCCTGCCATTTTTGTTTGCTTGTGTAGAGGTAATTTGATTGTGTTTGTGGATAATTTTTGTGCTTGGATGTTTTTTTTATTCAGTGTTCTTGTTACAACCTTTGGGTCTTATTAACCTTTGGTCGTTATACCTGTTTTTCATGCCTTGAGACCGTAGGATAGAATGATATTCTAGACATGCTTGTTATGTTATAGACTGGTTAGCCAAGTATCTCTGTATGTGTACTTAGCATTATTATGCACTAACTAGCATGGTACCATGAGAAACTGGTGCTATAGACTATAAGGGAAAGACCTAGTGAGCTTCCTAGAGAGTCATGAAAATTATAGACTACATGAGGGTAGACTAAGTGAGCTTCCTCAGAGAGTCTTGGACATTATAGATGGGATAGACCAAGTGAGCTTCCCAAGAGAGTCTTGGATATTACAGACTACAGGAGGGTAGACCAAGTGAGCTCCCTCAGAAAGTCTTTACATTGTTTTAATTTCATTAAATCCTTTCCAGGCTAGAGAAGGAATTTACTGGGCAAGCTTCCTTAGAGAGCCTGTGACAGACCTGAGACTATAGAAGTAATTGACCATGTGAGATTCCTTAGAAAGTTTCTAGACCGTGGAGCAATAAGAGGTTTAGACTGCATAATCTTCCTCAGAGAGTCCCTGAATACCCTAGACTATAAGGGGAATTCACTGAGCGAGCTTCCCTAGAGAGTCTTATAATATCATATGACCAAACCAGAGGGGTTAGGCTGAGGGTACTTCCTAGAATATTGTTGATACTTCTTGGATAGGACCATAGGGGTGGGTATGAGTACTTCCCAAAGGGGTTCTTGTTTTGGTTAGTTGTTTTCTACTCTACTACTTGTTGTTCTGTGGATTGATTACTTTTGTATGACATTCGGCTACTGCTTACTAATTACTGCCAGCTGTTTACTGTTGTTGTTTACCGCTTACTATACTATTACCTTCCATATGCTCACTGACTGTTAGGAACGGATCTTTTGGTGGTTTCCTACTGGGATTTAGTCTCACACCCTATTTGGGACATGATTTTGGTCCCAAAAAGACTATGTTATTGCAGTTATAGACAAGGGAAATAGCCTTTCGACTTCTGGTACATGATTGCATTGAATCATGGGAGCATGAGACCAAGCTGAGGCTTGCGATGCTGAGTATTTTCTTATTTGTCTTTATTTTGTAATTTGGTTTATTATTTTATTCAGCATTGTGACTTTTTTGGCTACTTTCCTAGACATATGTATCGCGCATCATTTCATATATACATGTGTTCTCCAGTTGTTCATTGTTTTAGTCTTCCGCTGTTTAATGTTGTTGTATATTTACTATTTCCGCTACTGTATGCTTTTTTACATCCGCTGTGTACTCTGCCAATGTGGGCACAGTTTCCCCACTATCACACCTGAGGCCCTCACTACTAGTCAGTAGCCTCTGGCTTTTGGGGAAATGTGATTGAGGCAATGTGACCAACCGGGTAGGGGGCGCCTCTTGGTGGCTTACAGAATCGGGATGTTACAAAGTTGTATCAGAGGAATTCTTTTCACTTGGTTTACTGTTTGGAGCCTTTATCCAAGGATATGACAGATTCAGTACTTGTTAATAAGCTGTGACCAGGAGTAGCTATCTCGTGTACAAGGAAAATCCAACCTAACTCATTTATTGCAGTTTTATGATTTTTAGATTTTACGGTTGATATAATTTCACCTAGAGTGATTCACATGCCTTGTGTTGTTATTGTTGTTACTATTTCGGTTCTATTTCTATCGCATCCTGATGAGATGAGGGTATTCCATCTCATGCATCAAATATTCCCTTGTCAAAAATCACATTATAGGAATTCCTTCCATGCCATCTAGGTTGCATTAGCGATTGCATGTTGTTGTGAGAGACGTTGTGTAGATGATTCATGCTGTTGTGATATATTCTTTGATATAATCCCTATAGATTGATAGATAAATTTTTGTATTGTACCTTTACTTAAATGAACACCAAATTTTGATTCCTGAGGTGTTATGGGCCCTCATGAATCGTATTTTTGTGGATCATTGACTTGTTTCTCTTTTATTTTCTATGTAGGATATGAAAAGATTTGATTCGCGGGGATTATGGGCCCCCACAAATCGGAATTTGGCACCTCCATGCTTGTTTTACAGTGTTTTCTGGGCTTCGGTGCAGTTTTTGAGCTACTGCCTAGAAAACCCCTGAATACACAGCGTGTACTTTACTACACGCTATATAGTTTTAAACCGTGTCACTGACTGTGGGAGAAGAAACATAGGGTGGTGAAAAAATTTTCGGTAACACGACGTGTACTTTAGTTGGACGCCGTGTAATAGTGAGCCGTGTACCCGGCCGTGTCACTACCAACATGGGCCGGGGAAGCTCATGCAGTACATGCCGTGTTGGGTATGAACACGTTGTGTTGCCTCGCTCTAGATACCCAGTCGTGCCATGAACAACACAGTACGTTGTTATCACTCCTATACACGTCGTGTTTGTTCGAAAAACACCGTGTAAGGGTCAGACGTGTAGTCGGCCATGTAACTAACAACACGGGCTGTCAAAACCTTGTTTGGTACATGTCGTGTCCTTAGTGAACATGCCGTGTAGTATACGGTTAAGAAGACCGAGTGAGTTAGCCATGTTAGGAGACTCGAGAAAGGGAATGGAGATCCAGTACCTGCTATGTGTGGGGACAACAGGCCGTGTAGTCTGAGGGCTTACACGACCAGTCGTGGAAGAAGTACACGCCCATGTGTATAGATTAAGAAGGCATGTCGTGTAGTTATATACACACCCTATAGTCGTTTTTTGTAGCACTTGATTGTTTCTTTCTCCTGTTCCGATCTTGTACTCTTGTGTTCCCAGTCTTTGATAAATCTGATCTAAGGTGTGCTTTTGATATTTCAAAGCTATGCCTCTGAGACGTTCTCCGGTTTTTTGTCAGCTACCATACGGTTATCAAACATCGGATATGACCAATCAGATATATTCTGAAAATCCTCCTGTTGATCCTCCTACTTTTCCAGCCTTGGCACCAACAGTTATACCCATTTCAGGCACTGATGCACAGTTTAGGGGGGACTTTCTGAGGATGATGCATACCTTTTAGGGTGCGCCTCCTCCTTCCACGTTGATGGATGAGTTGACGTGAGTTTTCCAGCAGTAGCATCCTCCTAATTTCTCAGGGGATGGAGGACCTCAGGCTACAGAGTCGTGGCTACAGGCCATGCTGAGGATCTTCGAGCACCTGGAGATACCTCTATATAAAAGTGTAAATCTTGCTACTTATATTCTCCGAGACACCGCTAAGAGGTGGTGGGAGTTGATCTCACAGTCGGGGAGCCATCAGAGTATGACTTGGGATGTGTTTCGATACATCTTCTACGATTACTTTTATCTGGAGACCTTGAGGGTCGACCGACCCCGAGATTTTATTAGTCTCTAGTAGGGTACTCTTTCTATTATGGAGTACTCATCTTGTTTTACCGAGCTGCAACACTTCACGATGATTCCAGCAAGTGATGATTTGTTCCTTGCTAGGAAGTATGATAATGGTCTCAGGCAGTAGATCTGTTCCCAAGTGAATATCTTCAAGTTGACTTTGATATCCTCTTTCATCAACCAGGCACTGATCATTGAGCGAAATCTGAGAGATTTTGGAGCAGTGAGCCAGGGCGGTTCAACATCCAGAGTCAGTGCCCCCCCTACTGATATCAGGAAGCATCGCAGGGAGTCTACTTGAGGAGATCAGGGTAGGTGGAATTCATCTTCGGGCATCCAGGTAGTATGTTACCAGTGCGGTGGGAGTGGGCATACTAGGCCTCTATGCCAGAGGGACCTGATGGTGTTCCGATCTTGCGGCAATATGGGTCATCTTCAACGTTTTTGTCAGATCTTCTCACCTACAGCTGGTGGTAGGGGTTCTTCTATGGCCCCACGTACAGGAGATGTATCGCCAATTTCTCACCAGTCTGGGAACCAGAGTTCTTCCTGCTGTTTAGGTTGAGGTGGAGGTCGCAGCCGTGGTGGTCAGTCACTAGGTTACCAGTGACAAGAGAGTAGATTATCTCAGAGTGGTCAGCCATGGGCGTAGGGCCGCGGTACAGGCCAGACCATTGTCGTGGAGCAGACCCATGATGAGCAGGATCTTGTC
Source organism: Viscum album (assembly GCA_963277665.1). Lineage (NCBI taxonomy): Eukaryota > Viridiplantae > Streptophyta > Magnoliopsida > Santalales > Viscaceae > Viscum > Viscum album. The sequence goes on along the minus strand of OY728135.1, from coordinate 1,170,014,987 downwards.
CCTTCTACAGTTCGAGGTACGATCTTAGTAGCCTCAGTTTAATCTTCATCCATTTTCGATACTATTGATTCGCATAGTTTTATCTCTATTACTGTTGTGGAGATCCTTGGGCTCTGTATCGTTTAATTTGCCGACATGTTTACTCTTGATACACCATTGGGAATGAGGACTTCTAGCATACGTCAGTGTAGAGATTTCACTCATGAGGTTGAAGGGTGTCACTTCTTATGGGACATCTATGTCCTAGAGATGACAGGTTGTGATGTCATTCTCGGTATGGACTGGTTAGTTCACTTCCAGGCAGTCGTTGATTTCTATCGCCACAGGGTGAGTTTTGTATCACTATAAGGAGGATCCTTTCTTCATAGAGGCGAGTGGGATGTCCAGGTGGGTAGAGCTGGACAAGAGCATCATGGGATAGGAGGAGTTACAACCCATATTTCCATTCTTTATCTAGATGACTAGGGGACTTCATAGTTAGATGTTCCTCCACTGGTGGATCGTTTCTGGGATGTCTTTCCAGAGGACTTAGTTTCCCTCCGGAGCGTGATGTAGAATTCTCGATTGATCTCATGATAGGGGTGGCACTGATGTCTATTCCTCCTTATAGGATGGCTACACCTGAGTTTCAGGAGCTGAAGAAGTAGTTGGAGGAGTTGCAAGAAAAGTGTTTCCTCCAACCTAGTACTTCTCCTTGGGGTTCGCCTGTCCTGTTTGCGAAGAAGGAAGAGGACACCCATAGGATTTTCGGGGATTATCGAAAGTTGAAACAGTTGATGGTCCAGAACCGATATCCCTTTCCGAGGATCAATGACCTCTTTGATCATCTTCTAGAGGACCAGGTGTTTTTGAAGATTGATTTGAGGTCTGGTTATCATCTATTGTGCGTTAGACCTTCAGATAAACCTCTTACATCCTTCAGGAAGAGGTATGGTCAATACGAGTATACAGTCATTTCATTTGGTCTCACAAATTCACCATATGTTTTTATGGAACTGATGAACCGAGTGTTCCATCCATACTTGGACTCTTTCATGGTGGTCTTCGTGGGTGATATCTTGGTGTACTCTCACACTCGACACGACCATGCTACCCATCTTGAGATCGTTCTGAGTACACTGATAGAGCATTAGTTATATGATAATTTCTCAAAATGTCACTTTTGGATGGATCAGATTCACTTCATGGGTCATGTTATCTCAGAGAGTAGAGTATCAGTAGACCTAGAGAAAGTGAGAGATGTGGTTTCATGGAGGAAACCGAAGAATGTCTTTGATGTGTGGAGTTTTCTAGGGCTGGTTGGATACTATATGCATCTCATACAGGACTTTTTATGCCTTGCAGCACCACTGGAAGGCCTGACCAAGAAAGGTGCGCAGTTCTTATGGTCATATTCATGTGAGACAGCCTTTCAGGAGCTGAAAGGGGGGTAGACGTCTGCACCGATACTAGCATTTCCAGAGCCGGGCAAGAGCTATACAGTCTATTGTGATGATTTAGGTGTCGGATTGAGATTTGTGCTTATGTAGGGATATAGAGTCATTACATGTAGGTCTCGATAGTTGAGGAGACACGAGAGAAACTACCTGATGCACGATCTGGAGTTGGCAACTGTTGTTCAGGCCTTGCATTGTTTGAGACATTACCTTCTGGGAGAGAACTTTATTGTTTTCACCAACCACAATAGTATTATGTACATCTTCACTCCGAGTGAACTGAATTTGAGACATCGTAGGTGGGTAGAGTATCTACAGTCCTTCGACTTTGAGCTTGCCTATACTCTGGGAAGGTGCAATGCAGTGGCTGATGCATTAAGTAGGAGAACACAAATTCAGGCAGTTCAGGAGGCTAGCAGTGAGTGGCAGCATATGGATCTATTCTCTAAGATGCACTTGAAGGTGAATGATAGATCGGGACATACGTTTCTTTCATCTGTAGTTGTTGCCTCTACTCTTCTCGATAGGGAACAGATGAGGCAGCTATCAGACTCAGAAGGCCTAGTACTGTGGGAGACTGTGTCAGTAGAGGATCCTCTTCCTGGATGGACAGTGGGCGAGGATGAGCTCTTGCATTTCCAGGGATGCGTATGGGTTCCAGTAGACATACGCGAGGAGGTGATGCAGGATTTTCATTCTTCAGTTTGGGCAGTTCATCCTGGCATCACCAAGATGTATCATGATCTACACTGCGAGTACTGGTGGCCAGGTATGAAGAGAGATGTTGCTGGGTTCATCATGATATGTTCTAATTGGCAGCAAGTGAAATCAGAGAATCAGTGACCGATAGGGATTTTAAAGCAGTTACCCATCACTAAGTGTAAGTGGAACGATGTCGCGATAGACTTTGTGACCGGTTTACCGAAGTCACATCATAGGAGTGATGTTGTTTGGGTTGTTACCGATAGGCTTACAAAGGTTGCTCACTTATTTCCAATCAAGGATCCCTTCAGTGTTGATGAGCTAGGGCAGTTGTACATCCGAGGGATTGTATGTCTGCATGGAGTTCCACACTCCATTGTTTCAGACAGGTATGTGCACATTACTTCTCGTTTGTGGCAGGGGCTTCAGAAGGATTTGGGTACATAGGTACTTTTGAGTACATCATTCCATCCCCAGACAGATGGTATGTCTGAGAGTAAGATTCGGGTTCTTGAAGATATGCTATGAGAATGCATTCTAGTATTTAGAGGTTCTTAGGAGTAGCATATCCCTCTTGTGGATTTTTCCTATAACAACAGTTTTTAGGGGACTATTCTGATGGCACCTTACAAAGATTTTTACGGTAGGCCATGCCGATCACCTTTGTGCTGGCTGGAGGCAGGAAAGGCAGCATTGCTGGGACCTCGTCTTGTTCAGGAGACCTCATATAAGATAGAGATGATTCTGAAGAGGATGAATACAACAAAGTCTCGACAGAATTCTTACGCTAATCAGCGGAGACGACCTCTGGAGTTCGAGGTTGGGGATCGGGTTTTTCTGCGTGTCGCACCGAGGTTGGGATACAAGAGGATTCAGAGATAGGGTAAGATTTCACTGTGGTACGTCGGGCCATTTGAGGTGTTGGAGAGAGTTTGGAAGGCCGCCTATTGGTTGCAGTTACCTAAGAAGTATCGGTATATGCACAATGTATTCCACGTTTCTCAGCTCCAAAAATACTTTTCAGACCCATCTCATGTCTTTCAACCTGAGGAGGTTAATCTTGAAGAGGATGCGTCGTTTGAGGAGAGTCCTATCCGGATTGTCGATCACAGTACGAATTTTCTCCTTGGCCGGTCTGTTCCTTTGGTATGGGTGCTATGACATCACGGGCGAGTACAAGACGAGACCTTGGAGAGGGAGGCCGATGTACGATCGTAGTGGCCGAAGCTGTTTTGGGATTCTTCTTTTATTCCTCGCTAGGGAAATTCAGAGACAAATTTCTTTAAAAGCGGAAGTTTTTAAGAACCACAATCTTCCTTTCAGTTATGTTTTTTCTTTTTCTGGTCGTTTTTGAGAAAAATAGGAAAATCTGGAAATTCTCGAAGTACAATCTTTGTACTTTGATGCATTGTTAGGCCATGTGATGGCCATGTCCGGGCCACACACATGGTGTGTACGGGCGATGTGAAGGCCACTTAAAGCGGAGTATGTAAAGTCCATGTAAACGTTGTGTACCCCATAAGTAAATGATGTGTTGTTTCTTTTTTTTTCATTAAATGGATCGGGATCGCGCCTGACAGACAGAACTCGCTTCTCCTAGGTCATCATCGTCCGAGAGAACCCGTACTGCCGCGGAACTTCTCCGAGCCACCTATGCCTCCTTCCATCCTCATAATCAACCGCTATCTATTGAGTTGGGACCACATCAGTAAGCTCTTCCTTATCCTAGAGCTTTGTTTTCCAATTCCTCCTCTTTCTCAAGATATCATGGGTTGAATTGTTTTTTTCATTTTCATAGATCTACGTCATTCTAAGGATAATAGAGCCTAGTTTTCAAATTATATTTATCTCCTAGAATCGAGGTAGGTGGATTGTGCCTTACCTTTAGAAGTATTGAGTTTTATGTGAAAATTCCACCAATACCCATGAACGGGGTAATACGTGTTTACCATTTTTCCCAGGTTGTATTCCTACCATGCTTGTATGCTTGTGTAGAGGTAATTTGATCATGTTAGTGGATAATTGTTGTGCTTGGATGTTTTTACTATGCCTTGTTCTTATTACAACCTTTGGGTCCTATTATTCATTGGCTGTTATACCTGTTTTCCATGACTTGTGACCGTAGGATGGAATGATATTCTGGACATGCTTGTTATGTTGTAGACTGGTTAGCCAAGTAGCTCTATAGGTGTACATTGGCCTCATAGAATTATTATGCACTGACTTGAATGATACCGTGAGAACCTGGTGCTATAGACTATAAGGGATAGGCCGAGTGAGCTTCCTAGAGAGTCTTGGATATTATAGACTACAGGAGGGTAGACCGAGTGGGCTTCCTCAGAGATTCTTGGACATTATAGACTACAGGGGATAGACCGAGTGAGCTTCCTAGAGAGTCTTGGATATTATAGACTAAAGGGGGGTAGACCGAGTGATCTTCCTCAGAGAGTCTTTACATTGTTTTAATTTCTTTAAAACCTTTCTTGGCTAGAGAAGGAATTGACTGAGTGAGCTTCCTTAAAGAGTATGTGATAGACCTGAGACTATAGGAGGAATTGACCGAGAGAGCTTACTCAGAGATTTTTTTGACCTTGGGGATATAAGAGGGTTAGACAATGTGATATTCCATAGAGAGTCCCTGACTACCCTAGACTATAAGGGGAATTGACCAAGCGAGCTTCCCCAGAGAGTCTTATAATTTTGTATTACCAAACCAGATGGGTTAGGCTGAGTGCACTACCCAGAGGGTTGTTGGTACTTCTTAGATAGGACTAGAGGGGTTGGCTGTGAGTACTTCCTAGAGGGGTTCCAGTTGTGGTTATCTATTTTCTTCTTTGCTTCTTGTTGTTCCGTGGATTGATTAATGTTGTATGACATTCTTCTACTGCTTACTGATTACTGTCTGCTGTTTACTGTTGTTGTTTACTACTTACAGTACTATTACCAGCCATATGCTCAGTGACAATTAGGCATAGATTATCGGGTGTTTGCCTACTGGGATTTAGTCTCACACCCTATTTGGGTCATGCTTTTGGGCCCAAAAAAACTATGTTGTTGTAGGTATAGACATTGGAAATCTCCCTTCCACTTCTAGTACATGATTGCTTTAGAGTAGGATAGCATGGGACCAAGCCGAGGCTTGCGATGCTGAGGATTTGCTTATTTGTCTTTCTTTTGAACTTTGGTTTAGTATTGTATTCAGAATTGTGACTTGTTTAACTTCATTCCTAGAAATATGTTTCGTGCATCATTTCATATATACATGTGTCCTACAGTTGTTTATTGTTTTAGTCTTCCGATGTTTATTGTTGTTGTATATTTACTGTTTTCGCTAATTTCTGCATTGTTTATATCCATTGTGTACTCTACCAATGAGGTCATAGTTTTCCCACTATCACACCCAAGGCCCTTGCTGCTAGTCGACAGACTCTAGAATTTGGGGAAATGCGCTTGCGGACATGTGACCAACTGGGTACAGGTAGCCTCTGGGTGGCTTCTAGAACTGGGACGTTACAACCAGCAAGTCTAACGAGGTCAATCATCAATATTCTAGTTCTATCCACCACCTCTCTGCATGAAGAAGAGACTCTCTCAAACTTGGCTATGTTATGTGCTTTCCATAACACCCAGCATCCCGCATTGTAGAAGATAGCATGTGCCTCAGCCTTCTTAGAGTTACCATTGGTTCCATGGAGCCAATACCCCATTAACCTCTCATAGTTGTCAAACTGGACCGAGTATCACGTGCACATACCAAAAAAGCTCAACACATGATGAGCCCAATCACCCTTGAAGAATATATGGTACGTATTCTCCTCCTTTTTGTTCACATAGTAGTGACAGGAGGAATCCATGATTATGCCTAAGAATTTTATATTTATATCAGAGGGTATAGAATTATACCGAATCTGCAAAGTGAGGAAATTCAGTTTCATAGGAATTTTATTGCCCCATTCCACTCTATTCCATCTCTCCTGCTACTCCTGAGACATGGAGATCCTGTAGAAGTCCTTTGAGGTGAACATACATGTGGTGGAAGGAGTATAAATTCATCTTCCTTGCTCGGAATTCATAAGGACTGAGTCAAACACTGCCTATTGAGGTGCGTCCAGAACCGACCTAAAAAACAGGGGGTTCATGCTTGCCTCCATGAAGGATATCAAAGGTGTCGGGCATCCTGAGTATCCCAGCACACAGCCCGACCAGTTATGATGCCAAAATAGGATATTCTCCTCCCCAATAATCCATCGTGAGTGCGGAAGAATAGTCGGGATAATACTATAAATCGAGGCCCACAAGGATGAACCAATGAGCCGTGGAACTACAAAACCATCCTTAAACCTTTGAGACATGGTGCTCCCCAATAGGGTGAGTTCCTAAATAATTTCCCATGCTTTCTTCACACACATGGAATGAATAGTTTCTTCCAGACTCTGTATATTGATACCTCCTTTGACGATAGGTCGAGCCATCCTTCTCCATGACACCCACTGCATCTTCCCTTCTAAGATGCAATCCCTAATAAACCGATCGAGGATTCTGTCTATGAGTTTAATGACCCCCTTCGGCACACTAGTAGAGGCCATAGCGTGCATCGAGATAGTTGATAGAACACTATTCTCCAAATTGATCCTCCCTCCAAAAGATAAGAGGTGATTTTTCTAGTTCAGAATAAAGTCCATCATCATGTTCACCACATTGTCGAAGTCCCTAGTTCACAGCCTTCTTGAGGATACTGGGGTATTGAGATACTCCATTGGGAGAGACCCTCACCCAATGCCCAACTTTCCACTCAACCTCTCCACCCAGCTTGAAGCACAAAATCTAGCTATATAGAATCTTCTCTTCTCCATGTTAACAACCTTCCCACTCTAGTGGTTTTACTCCACTATGATCTTGTTCAGTGCTCTGATAAACCTCAAAGTGGCATTAAAAAATACTATTGGGTCATCATCATACATCAAATGTGATGTTAGAAGAAGGCCATTCTTTCAACAGAATGGAGGAATATCTCCACTAGCAATCCCTTTATTGATCAGTCTACTAAGGGTGTCTAGTATTAGGATAAAAATTTTTGGTGACAACGGATCGCCTTGCCAATGGCCACACACAGACATGAAGAAACCATCAAATCTCTCTATAAAGGACACCTCCATCCATGGCGAACAAATGCACCTAAAAATGATATCACAACCCCAATTGGACAAACCCATCTTGTCAAGAACCTTGTTCATGAAGACCCACTCCATCCTATCATATGCCTTGCTCATGTTGAGCTTGACAGCCACATTAGAACCTTGATATTTCATATTCAAATCCCCCATCATCTCCTACGCCATCACCATGGCTCCCTGAATCGAGTGGTTGTGAATAAAGCCATATTGCTCCACAGATTCCCACTGAGGGAGAATAATAGACAACCTCCGATTGAGAATGTTATCCAAGACTTTATAGGGAAAATTGAACATACTAACAGACCAGTAGTGGATAAGGGATGATGGATCTTTGATCTTTAGAAAGAGAACCAGAGTCATCACCAATGCGATCCGAGGAAGGACACCCCCGTGGAAGAAATCTTGAATAGCCAGAGTAATCTCCCATTTAACAACCTCCCAGGAGCCTCTGTAAATAGAACCTGGGAACCCATCTTGACCCGCCACACTTTCTGGGTTCAGGTTCCACATGGCGGCATGCACCTCCTCTTCCTCTAGAATACCTTCAAGTAGATCATTGTCATTTCTAGAGACATGGTTCGGAATCCCTTCTTATAGATGTGCCTCCCCGGAACGATAACCCCGAGACAGATTCTAATTTGTGCCCATGAGGAGGTCTTTTAAAAAACATTATTCATTAAGATATAATCCGGAAAATAAACCTCTATAAAATAATAAATAAAATAACATAATAACTAGACAAAAATAATCCATTTCATGGAATTAGATATTGGGATAGAGAAGGAACCATGGGGAATATGTAAACTCACACTAGAACACCCATAGATAGATCTCTAAAAATTGGGGGCTAAAGATAAGAAATGGGGCTCATGAGTCTCTAAAAGATATACCCTAGTCTCTCAACGTTCAAAATATGATTGATAAAATATGTATACATAAAAATTAAATCTGAATTCATATCTTATAGAAGAATATAAGGCCAAAACACAAGGGTAAAAAGAAATACGCACTAGATGGGGTTTTTAACAAAACCACATTGCAGTATTGGTGGTGACGCCATAATGAATTTGAGTAAAATAACTAAATTTAAATCATATTGAAAATGCCTCCCTATCTCCACAATTTAATTTATTAAAACAAAATCTCTAATATAACTAAGTAAATTCCATGGTGTATCCCAAAGCACCATACTTCCACAGTCCCCAAATGGCCAATGCTAAGGCTTCTGGCCTTTGAAACTCTATTATGAAACCAATTCACCAAACCACAAGAAAAATAGATAGTTAAAATACAATAATACAAATAAATAAACTTCATGTCATATCCCAAATCACCACACTGTATAACAAGGGTCTCTATAATCATATGACTACCAAAACATCCCTTTTTTGACTCCATGTTGCAGTTCGAAAACCATGGAAAAAACCCAACCCTTACAAATCAACCTAAACCACCATGATAAAAATCATGTTCCCATTTAAAATATCATATTAAACCACAAATCGACTCCTATATTATCTATCTAATACCTCGAATCAACAAAAACACAAAATACAGGATGTTAGAGAAACATACCATAATACATGTTTAACTATATCCTGCTAGAGAAAACATATAAAATTATAATGTAATATATTAATAGTGTATTAGAGTATTATCAATTCATACTAGATCTTAAATTTGAATAAATGTTATATATTTTCATTATTCACAGAAAATTTAGAAGAGGGTATTCTCTTATAGAAGTGAGTGTTTGTAAAAATTGATGCAAATAACCATGAGCGAGAGATATACTCACATATATAAAAGAACTAAAAAATATAGACAAGAGTAAGTAAAGAGATGAATATAGATATTGTTAGGGATAATTAATACTTAAAGGATATTTTTATTCAGTTATCATTAAAGAAAAATGTTGTTTTTATAAAAGAATTTAGGATGAAAATGAAATACTTTTTCTTAGTAGTTAGTTATTCATACTCAATATATGAATAAAGATATAGAATATATAATAAATTGACACACCACAACCATACATGGAGGTAAAATTTTTCATTAGTATATATATTAATTTAGCTGAGGCTAACATACCCATATCATTTATAAATCTTTTATTAAATCAATTAGCTGATGGAAAAAATAGGGGTCCCTCGATGACTCAACAGTGATGAGATACTAAATTTTTTATCGTAATGATATTTTTTAGTAATCTTGGTGAATTAGTGTTTAATTAGGTATATACTCTACTGAATAGATCTTCCACATTAATGGGAGAATCAAGTAAAATTTATATTTTCCTATTCTTGAATGTCTTAATTTTACACTTTTATTAAGTTTTTGTCACCATATATTATATTTTTTATTTTTAACAATGTAAAAGGTTTTAGTAAAGGTTATTTCTATTAAATAAATGGTTATAAATAAGGATTAGGATGATTCACAATCCCTATCAAGGTGGCTACACCCTTTTAAAATTTGGTTTCCAAAATTCTTAAAGTCACTAAACATCTAATTCTAAAAATTTATACAATATAATGGATTTTGATGTTCTATAATTGAATTTGTATTATTATAATGAAATATACCGGAATTCCAATCTCATTTATCCTATTGGAAGTCATGATAAATTAAAAACATATATAATAAATGTATTTATAAAATTTTATAAGGGTTATATATTTCATTTACATCAGTATCATAGGAATTTTTATCAAAAAATAAATGATATATTCTAATCAACAATATTTAATGGATTTATAAAAAAAATTCTATTATACAATGATCTTACCTCATACCATTCCTAATATATTGGGAATATTTTATTTTTCAACCATGAGCTTAATCATATCTTCGAATATACTATGAATTAATCATAAAAATAATGAACCATTAAGTTGTGTGATGTGTTATGATCCAATAATACCACCAATAAAAGTCACATTGCTTTATCAGATTACAAATTAAATATTTATTAGCTTTTTCAATTGTATATTGATACATATAAAAAAGAATTTTATGTGTTTTTTCCACTGAATTGTTATGGAAATTCTACTAGAAAGTGATTCTTATTCCAACGCTCTATGTTTGAAAAAAATATAATAGGATCATATGAGAACAAAAAACTGCTTTAATAACTAATAATTTTCCATGGAAATAAATAAATTTCATGAATAACTTTTGTGATAGTTATAATATACACTTGATTATTTAGTTATAAATTAAAAATTAAAAACATAACTTTATAAAGACTACTATAAATAACATTAGAAATTAAATACCTAGGAAAAACATGACTATAAGATATGATTGTGTTGAATTAAAATATCCAATAAAATTTAATGATATAAGAGACATCATACATATGAAATTTAATATTTGACATGGAAAATAAATTATATAGAGATAAATTGAAACTGAAAATAAAAAAACCAATTTCATTTTTTGAATGAATATAATATATAAGTAAGTTATATCAATTATGTGGACATTACATGATCATTTAAAGGGGATACAGTAGTTATTGGAAATGTGATATTTTTATTCAAATATAAATATAGATATTATAAGTAATTTTTGTTACACACGAATCTATTTATTTTTTATATTAAATTTATCATAGTTGTACATTTATTTTCATAAAAAGGACAAAAAATATATAATCAAAATTATAAAATGTGTCCATTGTGAGATTTAGTAAAATTGTTAAAATGATAAAACTATCATCCAAATATAATACTACCCTATATGTATATGATATATAGTATAATTGTCTTATGATGTAAGAAGTAGTTAAAATTTAGAATAATAATTCAATGAAATAAAATTGATTATTGGATAAATAATTTATTTCCAAACATTAATTTCAAATACATAACCATAATAAAATTTGTAAAAGAATAAAATATATTTTATTCTTTTTAAAAGATGTAACACCCCAATATTTCACAGTACGTTATTTCTTCAATGTAATGCAATAACTTTCACTACACACGATACTGAGTTCAAGCGCATTACAACTTACCAAACTAGCCGTTCAAAAACAGTTACGAATAGTATTAACTGGTTTTTGAAGATTATATAATCCTTATAATTTTAGAATCCATATTATGAGTTTCTTAGACATAATTTAAGAACAAATTCATTTTTTCAGATAAAAGAATTATTTTTCAAATAATGCAATTTTACCGCCTTTTAATAGAGAACCCTTTTTAAATCCAATATTTGAAACTTTTATATATTCAATTTGACAAAATAAACTTCTTCTTTATAATCAGGACATAAGAATTTATTTTCAATAAATATTTGGTGTTTTTATGATAACTTTCATATTTGGGTGAATAATGAAAAATACTATATTTTAACGGAAAACAACTTTTTTTAATAAAAATAATTTATAGTGTTGAATTATAAATTTTAATGATTTTTAAGAATAATTAGATTATATTTTTACCCTTTAATCCAATTTTGGTCATTGAAATTAATTTCACATCAAAATTATACATAAACAAGTGTCAATCTTTTGATAGTTATTATTTCATAAAAACATGCTATTTGTTTTGACAACGATAATTAATTTTAAATTAATTAATGCAACTTATATGTTTATAATTTTGTAAAATAGACATCAATTTTGGATTCGGAATATCAAAATTATCATAGGGTGAATTTTTGGTATTTTTCTGAAAACTTTCAATTTTTGATGAATACTGAAAAACACTGAGTTATTGGTTAAAACCGACTTTTTATTTAATTAATTAATTATTTTATTTAAATTTATTTTTGGTAAAAATAGATACATAATACCTATATAAGTTCAATTTAATTCATTTTATTCAGTTTATAATAATTTTAGATATATAAAATGTTTATTGAACTTTTCACCGTCTTTTACCCATCTCCTATGAGAATTTTCTAATTCACATAAAACATAATTTTACCACTTCTATGAGTGGAATTTTGAAAATAGGAGAGATACAGATAATATTAAAGAGTAAAATGTGGTTCAATAAGATAAAAATACTTTTTATGAATAGTAACTTCTTACTTGTATTTACCACGGTTAAAAGTAAATAGGGTTATTAAGGGTAAAAATGATATTAAGATTACCCTGAAACATGTACTAATTCTATTGTACAAGTGTATCTTGACCATAAACAACCATAGGAATAAAATATTATCATTTAGGTCCACTTGAATTAGATTAGTAAATTTATTATTATTTAATTCAAAGAAGAGTTAAAAGAGTTAAAATCAATGTTTAATAAATAAATAATTTTTAATGTATGATTATACATAAGATAAATTCGATTATAAATATTCATTAGAAATCTAAAACGATTTCCTACATAGTGGTATTTTACTTAAAATTTTTAGACATTAAATAATTTATTTAATTTATGACACAATGATGATGCAGTATTTGCCGTATAAATGAATGATTAAGATAATTGATATTATAAATACCCAAATAAATGTAATTTGAGACTTTTTATGAATTAAAATAATATTTTGGTTAATATGACATATTAGGATTGGTTATATAAATTTTTTCGAAGTAATATTTATTTTATGAATTTATCAAACAAAAAATACCCAATAGTGTCAAAATTGACATAAAAGAGTTTTCATAACAAATATTATATTATTAATTGATATTCTATTCCTAAAAATCTGAGGATAGGCCAAAGGACTTAGATCATGATAGGTGTATCATTAATGGACCACTTGGTGGTCTATTGGATGTTTACAGTATTTTTATTAACCATATAAAAGAAAAATACAAAGGGACATGGTAAATGTCAAACTAAATAACTAATAGTTAAAACTAAACGACAAGGTTATTAAAGTGACACAAACTTGTCTAAAACCTATTGGTTGAGTGGATTTCGAACCATCCCATCCTTAGACTCTAAATAAATCATTTTGGAGCCATTATAAACCGAATATGAATTTATTATAAAATAATATTTTATGTTTTTCCTAAGGTACCCCTCACCCCTCTTATAAAAGAGAACTCCCCCTTCACTCTATTTCACACCTTCTAAGCCATTTGGCTAGGCCAAAACCTGCCCAAATATCATATAAACATCCCTAACATCATCCTAGAGGCCCTAATGTGGTCAGAAAGCCTACTTAAGGATCCATTTTGATCAATTGAAAACGAAGAACCCAAAGAAGATGTAATGATTTCACCACTCTCTTTCAAGTTCTCGTATTCTTCCACTTACTCTTTCTTTGTTTTTTAAATTATAAAATAATAACTCCAATATATTATATATACATAGATTTTATTATAAATATATCACAACTATATTCATTATCCTATCCATATTATTAATGATAATGTCACCATGCGTGCGTACGTACAACTTACCGTCCCCACGCCATGGTGTAATTTTGTATTCAACACTATGTTATTTGGATGGCTATAATGATGAGTAATATGTATATAAATAATAAAAATAAAATGCTAATGTCTTTTTAAAATTAATATACCATCCAATTAAACAGATTTAAGGAAATGATATTGTCGCTCGTGCGTCCGTACGGATTACCGTCTCCATGACACGATATGATTCATTCCCACGTCCACCATTCATCGACGATTATAAAAATATATATTACTAATAAAAATGTAGTATATGAAATAATAATGATACTAGATAGATATATATATATTTACTTACGTATATATTATTCACTTAGTTCCGTTCAATATGATATGAAAACAGAAGCAGCATTTATGCGTACCTACGAACTACCATCTCCACAAACGACGTTTATAATTTATATATATGTCTATTATACATATTTATATTCTAAATATATATGATATATAAGTCTTGTTTTATATTCTGAGAGTACTTAAATCTTTATCTAAGTGATAAAATCAAGAGTAACAGGTTGAAACATGTACTATAAAGAAAGCGATTATTACCCGAAATGTTAATTTAACATGTAAATTATTATTAAATGGGTTGTATAATGTAATAAATGAATCATGTATGATATCATAAATATTAATATAGTTCTGGTATACCTTAATAACATACTACTGTCTTCATACATAAGGTTAAAGGTACCCTCATCTAAAGGAAAGGGCATGGCAAGGGGTTTTCATCTCACTCCTTATTCCCATGAGATTCGTACCATATTGCCACTATTACCTTTTGTGTGGTGTATGTACTGCCCATAATTGTATTATTTGTGTAATAAACAATAATTTATGTGTATTTACATATTCATTGTATGATACCACTTTCATGGGGTGTATGTTTCGTAAGTTACCGATTTGGTAAGGGTTAATTTGACGATCTCTTTATTATCCGAGGTTGATTTTACGTAAGTATCTACTGGGATATATTTATTATCCATGTCCATGTTTCATAAAAGAGTTTTCAAAGTGATTCTTCTTAAGGGACTTTTTACTAAAATTTATTTTAAATGTTTTAAATATTTATTCTTCTAAATCATTCTCATTAATGTCCATATTTTCAAAATGGGTTTTAAGGATTTATTTATATGGACATGCATGTTTTTAAATGTAAATTCCTTTCAAAAGTTTCAATGTGGTATGTGAAACTTGGTTCAAAAAAAAATTTAAATGCCTTCCTTTCAAAATTTTGTGAATTTTAAATGTTTTCAAGAAAAAAGGGTATTTCTCTCAAAGAGTTTTACAAATCATTTTCATCTATGTCAAAATCCTTTAATGGTTTTAAAACTAGTTTTGAAGTTGATTTATCATGATACAAATCTTCCATATTATATTTAATGGTTTGTGATATGTTTGACTATGGATGTGTTATCTTTATACCATTCATGGTTTTTGGGTAAAGTATTGACATTTCGTATGCTAGTTTTAATACGAATGTTTATGTTATGTTTAAACCTCTTCATATGAGAAATGCATTGGACTTAGTAAGTGAAGGGTGGAGCCCGCTATATCTCATCGATGCATCGATAGGTCTCATGAGACGAACTAGTGTCTAGGAACAAAGCCTTGAAAAAATCTTATTTGTAGTCTTGGCCCAAGGCCTTGACTCTGTGGTTATGATAGTCTAGAATTATGCATTTCATCATTATGAAAGTGGTTAGTGATATTTCATGTGATTATTTGACTAGTAGAATATCCATGTGAATAAGTAAATTTAATTATTTCATTTTATTTTTTCCATATTATATTGATTTTCAAGTTAAAAATGATTTTGTTTTCGTTATACATTTCCTTAAATGTTTATGCTTATTTATGAATGTTTCCACTGTATTTCTTACCCTTACTAGGCGTTTGAGCTCACCCCTTTATATGTTTTATTTTTCCCAAGTTTCCAAGAAGTGTATTGTGATTGATATGATGGGTTAAGCCAAGTGAATAATGGAATTCATAAAAGATTATTTATGTTGTTTTGTATTTCTTAAAGTGTAATGTAACATTCATTTATGTAATCTATTTTCCAAGACTGCTAAACTGATCGGTCCTTCGGGACTTGATTCCTTGTAATAAATACAATATATTAAAATAATGCATCGAATTTGGGTAACTGTGGTCGGGGAATTACATTTGGTATCAGAGGAAGTTTAGTAATAACCTTGGAAACTAGATTTACATAAACTCATATTAGATAACATTACCCTACGGTAGACTTTGAGGATTAGTATAGAAGGACTTCTTAGAATTTTGGTAATGTTGATATTTTGTGAGTTTTCCAAGAAAATACATTCTTGTTTGGATACGAGTAGGTAGAGGCTTCTCTAGCACAAATATACGTAGGATTAAAACCTGAGAACACCGCTTTGAGCTAGACTCGAACGGGAACTGGTGCATGACAACGGGCCTTGCTGCACTCTTGGTTATGACACTCCCAAGGGATATGCTTAGGATAATTCTCATTATCTCTAAAATCATTATGAAGGATCAAATAGTATATAAATCCTAAAAGAAAATATTTTTATGGATTATATCCATAAACTATTCAATTTATGTTAGGTCTTTTACAAGTTTGGAATTATTCATTGCAATATATAAACTGAACTAGTGTATGTCATTGTATAGAAATGGAACCCTGTAGAAGGAATGTGAACTCCAGTAATATGTATGATCCAAATAGTAATAAGGGTCATATCATTCATGGTATTAAGACAATATTTATAAAGGAAATAGTATCCCACATATTATCATCATTTGAATAAATAGTATCATTAGATCAGTAAATAATTTTCTGAATCCTATGGCTTTGAAGGGAAGCAAGAGAAGAAAAAGGATGGTAGAAAGAAAGATGGATAAAAAGAATAAGGGAAAGAAGGATTTTCCAATATGTGATAAGTGTAGAATGAATCACCTTGGTAAATGATTGAAGGGAATGAGAGTTGTTATAAGTTTGGAGAAAAGGACACCAAGTACATGATTTTAAGGGTAAGAAAAAGTTTTCAAATGTAAAATGCTTCATCTGCAAGGCGTTGAGACACTACAAGAATCAATATCCCATCCATAAGAGTATACCAAAAATAATGTTATTGAATAATAATCATGTTATGATAATACCTGGGATGAAGAAGAAAGATTAGTGTTCTTATGTTTTTATTATATAATTATTTCTTATGAGTTTTGTATCAACAATATACTTGTTACATGAATTATGGAGATAAATAAGGATTGTACTGCAATAGTATTTTATTGAGGATTTGAGAGTATATGGTTATAATAAAAGTGACTTAATAGTAAGCTACATTTTTTGGAAAATACATGGTTGAAGGAAAGTTAATCCTTAATATAGTATTGACAATGAGGTAGTGTTTTTGGAATAAGAGATGGAGGATTTTTGTAATTCAGGATGTTGTGACGTTATAAAAGAATACATGATGAAGACGTTCACATGTTATTACCTGGAAAAAATGATCATCATTATGTTTAACTTCCCTATAAATTTTTGGTCTGTGAGTTTGGATATAGGTATTTCAGATAATTCTAAAGGCTGGAATGGATTATGTTTGAAATTGGATACTATTGTTAAGGTTATTTTTGGATTTCCATAAAAAGGACAACCCGAAGGTCGGGCAACAACCTGTCGCGTCCAGAAAAGTCGTGAGACTTGAACCCACAACCAATGAGTGACAAAATTGCATCACCTATGACTGGACTATGTGATGTACTGGTTTTTATAATTCATTTTTTTAAAAAAAATAGTCTGAAAAATTAATTTTAAATTCATTTTTTTGGAACCTTATACGATTTAGGTAAAAAGAATATTTTTTTTGAAATCATTTGGAGTGAAAGATGATTTTGTGGTAGGAATTAGTTTAAGGATGAAACTCTACTTGTAAAGTATATATATATATATATTCTTCTCTTATTATATGAAGAAATAATTTCTTAAACATTAGGTATGGAATCTTAAAACCGAAAATGTGTTGTCCTAATACATTATGATGGTATTTTAAATCATCATAGATTGGTGGCTTTGAGTTCCAAAATTATAAAATTGTTTATGATTGATGAACTCAATCACTCCCTATAAATATTTACGTTTTTCCTCCAATTATGTGTCTATAATTTCCAACAATGTTCTCTTATCCGAAACACTAATTTGGTGGTGACTTTTTCATTCCCTGTTTTCCAATTATTAAGACTAAATTTTATTAATCCAATTTCCGATGTGGGTTTTCCCATAGAAAATTTTCTATTTTCAACCTTTTATATTCCGAAGAACAATTTCAAATTGAGAGGACACAATTTATTGAATTATGGGATAATGTTGTACCCCAATGTTTCATAGTACGTTACTTCTTTAATGTAATGCAATAACTTTCACTAAACACAAGATTGATTTCAAGCGTATCACGACTTACCAAACTAGCCGTTCAAAAGCGGTTATGAATTTTATTAACAAAATTTTGAAAATTATATAATCCTTATAATTTTATAATACATATTATGATTTTCTTAGACATAATGTAAGAAAAAATTCATTTTTTTCAGATAAAAGAATTTTTTTCTTATAATGCAATTTTGCCGTCTTTTAATGGCGAACCCTTTTTAAATCAAATATTTGAAACTTTTATATATTAAATTTGACAAAATAAACTTCTTCTCTAGAATAGTGACATGAGAATTTAATTTTAATAAATTTTTGGTGTTTTTCTGATAACTTTCATATTTGGATGAACAGTAAAAAATATTATATTTTAACGGAAATAAACTTTATTAATAAAAAAAATTTATAGTGTTGAGTTATAAATTTTAATGTTTTTGATGTACAATTAGATTATATTTTTACCCTGTAATCCAATTTTGGTCATTAGAATTAATTTCACATCGAAATTATACATAAATAAGTGTCAATCTTTTGATAGTTATTGTTTATTAAAAACACACTATTTGTTTTGACAACGAGAATTAATTTTAAATTAATTAATGAAAAATTTATGTTTTTTAATTTGGTAAGATATAAATTAATTTTGGATTCAGAATATAAAAATTATCTTAGGGTGAATTTTTGGTATTTTTCTGAAAAATTTCAATTTTTGATGAATACTGAAAAACACTGAGTTATTGGTTAAAACTAACTTTTAATTTAATTAGTAATTTATATTATTTAAATTTATTTTAGGTCAAAATAGATACATAATACCTATATAAGTTCAATGTAATTAATTAGAGAATGTTTATAATAAATTTAGATATATAAAAATTTTATTGAAATTTTCACCGTCTTTTACCCATCTCTTAGGAGAATTAGCAAATTCTCATAAAACATAATTTTACTGCTTCTGTGAGTGGAATTTCAAAAATCAGAGAGACACGGTTAATATCAAGGAATAAATTGTGATTCAATAAGATAAAACTAATTTTTGGTTAATAGTGATTTTTTACTTTTATTTACCATGATTAAAAGTAAATATGGTAATTAAGAATAAAAATGATATTAATATTACCCTAACACATGTCATAATTCTATTGGACAAGTGTATCTCCACCAAAAACAACCTTAGGAATAAAATATTATCATTTAGGTCCACTTGTGTTAGATTAGGACATTTATTATTATTTAATTCAAAGAAGAGTTAAAATATTTAAAATCAATGTTTAATAACTAAAACATTTTTAATATATTATTATACATAAGATAGATTTGATTATAAATATTAATTAGAATTATAAAAAGATTTCCAAAATAATGGTGTTTTATTTATAATTTTTAGACATTAAATAATTTAACTTATTTATGACTCAATGATGATGCAGTAATTACCGTATTAATGAAAGATTAAGATAATTGATATTATAAATTCCCACATAAATGTTATTTGAGAATTTTTATGAATTAAAATAATTTTAAGGTTAATATGACATATTAGGATTGGTTATATTTATTTTTTTTGAAGTATTAATTTTGTTATGAATTTATCAAAACAAAATACCCAATAGTGTCAAAATTGACCTAAAAGAGTATTTAAGACAAATATTATATTATTAATTGATATTATATTCCTAAAAATCTAAGGTTCAGCCAAATGACTCATATCATGATAGGTGTATCATTAATGGACCACTTGGGGGTCTATTAGCAGTTTACAGTAAGTTTATTAACCATATAATATAAAAATACAAATAGTCATTGGAAATGAAAAACTAATTAACTAAGAGTTAAAACTAAAAGATAAGGTTAATAAAGTGACTCAATCCTGTATAAAACATTTTGGTTGAGTGGATTTCGACCCCTCCACACCTTATACTCGAAATAAATCAATTTGGAGCCATTAAAAACCGAATATGAGTTTATTATAAAATAATATTTTATGTTTTTTCTAAGGTACCCCTCACCCCTCTTATAAAAGGGCACTCACCCTTCACTCTATTTCAAACCTTCTAAGCCATCTTGCTCAGCCAACCCATGCCCAAATATCCTCTCAACTTCCCTAAATTCATCCTAGAGGCCCTACTTTGGTCAGAAATCCAATTTAAGGATCCCTTTTGATTAATTCAAAATGAAGAACCCAAAGAAGAGGTAATGATTTCACCACCCTCTTTCAAGTTCTCGTATTCTTCGACTTACTCTTTCTTTGTTGTTTAAGTTATAAAATAATAACTCCAATATCTTCTATATACTGAGATGATATTATAAACATGGAACAACATACTAATGATGATTAATATTTATATAAATAATAAAAATAACATGCTAATGTCTCTGTAAAATTAATATACCCTCCAATTCCACACCTTTAAGAAAATGATATTGTCGCTCGTCCGTACGCACGGATTACCGTCTCCATGACACGATAAGATTAATTTCCACGTTCACCATTCATCGACTATTATAAAAATATATATTACTAATAATAATGTAATATATGATATAATAATGCTACTGGATATATATATATATATGTACTTACATATATCTTATTCACTTAGTTCCATTCAATACGATATGAAAACGGAAACCGCGTATATGCATACGTACGGACTACTGTCTCCATAAATGGTGTTTTTTATTTCATATATATATCTATTATACATATTTATATTCTAAATATATATATGATATATAAATAATGTTTTATATTCTGGAAGTACTTAAATCTTGATCTAAGTGATACAAACAAGAGTAACAAGTTAAAACACGTACGATAAAGAAAGCAATTATTACCCTAAATATTAATTTAACATGTAAATTATTATTAAATGGGTTGTATAAAGTAATAAATGAATCATGTATGATATCATAAATATTATAATACTTCTGTTATACCTTAATAACCTACTATGATATTCATATAGGAGGTTAAATGTACTCTCGACTAAAGGAAAGTACAAGGTAAGGGGTTTTCATCTCAATCCTTATTCCCGTGAGATTCGTACCATATTGCCACTATTACCTTTTGTGTGGTGTATGTACTTCCCATTCTTGTATTCTTTGTGTAATACACTTTAATTTATGTGTATTTATATATTCATTGTATGATACCACTTTTGTGGGGTGTATGTTTCGTAAGTTAGCATATTGGTAAGGTTTAATTTCACAATCTGTTTATTATCCCGGGTTGTTTTTACGTAAGTATTTACTGAGACATATTTATTATCCATGTCCGTGTCTCATAAAAGAGTTTTCAAAGGTATTCTTTTTAAGGGACTTTTTACTAAAACAAAATATTAAACGTTTTAAATATTTATTCTTTTAAATCATTCTCAGTAATTTCCATGTTCTCAAAATGGGTTTTAACGATTTATTTATATGGACATGAATGTTTTTAAAATGTTAATTCCTTTAAAAAGTTTCAAAGTGATATGGGAATATTTGATTCAAAAATGTTTTTAAATTTCTTCCTTTCTAAATTGTGAGACTTTTAAATGTTTTCACGAGAAATGGGTATTTCTCTCAATGAGTTTTACAAACCATTTTCATGTATGTCAAAATCCTTAAATGGATTTTAAACTTGTTTTGAAGTTGATTTATCATGATACAAATATTCCATATTGTATTGAAGTTTTTGTGATATGTTTGACTGTGGATGTGTAATTTTTATAACATTCAGAGTTTTTGGGTAAAGTATTGACATTTCTTATGCTAGTTTTAATATGAATGTTTGTGTTATGTTTAAACCTATTCCAATGAAGAATGCATTGGACTTAATAAGTGACGGGTGGAGCCCTCTATAGCTCCTCGATGCATCGGTAGGTCTCATGAGACAAACTAGTGTCGTGGAACAAGGCCTTGACAAAATCTTATTTGTAGTCTTGGCACAATGCCTTGACTATGTGGTTATGATAGTCCACCATTATGGATTAGATCATTATGAAAGTGTTTAGTGATATTTCATGTGATTATTAAACTAGTAAAATATCCATGTGAATAATTAAATGGAATGATTTCATTTTATTTTTCCATATTTTTCTAAAGTTCATGTTTAAAAGGCTTTTGTTTTAGTTATACATTGCCTTAAATTTTTATGCTTATTTACGAAAGTTTCCACTATATTGCTTACCCTTACTGAGCATTTGAGCTCACATATTTATATGTTTTATTATTCCAAGGATTCCCAGAAGTGTATTGTGATTGATATGCAGGGTTATGCCAAGAGAATAATGGCATTAATAAAGGATTATTTATGTTGTTTTATATATCTTAAAGGATAATGTAACATTCATGTATGTAAACTATTTTCAAAGACTGCTAAACCGATCAGTCCTTCCGGACATGATTCCTGGTAATCATGCCAATGTATTAAAATAATCCACCGACTCTGGGTAACTGGGGTTGGTGCGTTACAAAAGTATTTATGAATCATTTGAATATATGATTTATCAAAATAGTGGATTTAAAATTTTTAATGGTTTAAAATTTGATTAATAATGTTTTTAATCAAATACATCTTATGATCATAAAATATGAAAGATATAAACCCATTTATAATTTTTTTAATATGATAATTTTGAAAGCTAGTATCACAAGTATAAAACTATGAAATAGGAAATAGTTTTCTAATTTCATTATATATTATAATCACTCTAGCTATTTATAGTCACTAAAGAACTATTCAGTGTGTTTTTCCTAACATTTCTTTTCTAAATTCTATTTTGAATATGATCTCAATTCATCTAGTTTTTCTAATTTACTCTGATGTGGGAGGTAATGTTAGTGTTTTCTCACATTACAACTCTCTGCTTCCTGAGTTCTATTTATATGAACCGCATTTTAATTTTGATTTATTATTAATTTGTCTTTATAAATTCCTTGATGTACATATTCCTCAAATGTAATATTCATTATATTTTCTCAATATATCTTTTTAAAAATTGTTCAGGTGTCCATCAAAATTATATAACACATATTCCCACATTCCCTTAAAAGTATTTTCATATATATCCATGAAATTAATCTGTTTATGGTTATGTGGATATGTCATTTTTAATAGGGATGTTTTTTTCTATAAATGTTTATATATATATACACAATAAATTGTTTACAAGGACCTCCAATACTGTTCATCGTATTGGTATAATTGGAAATTCTCTATCAAAGCTAACAGATCAGGGAGTTATTTTTAACATATTTGTATATCCCCAATGAATATTTCATATTATTGATATATAATCCTACTTTTATAATGGGTTTATTCATCACTATCTTAGTTTTCCTCTATTTCAATCACTTTTAAATAATCACCCTTTCCTAATGACATTTTCATCAAATACATTTCCTTATGAATTCATTAATATCCTTCGAGACAGGATCAATTTATGGGTTTTCTTTTTATTAAAATCCTTATACTAAATAATTTATTATCTAGTTGAAGGAATTTTATGCATTTATAAAATTAATCCATTCTATGGGATTTTAATTCCATTAACTTATCCATGTATTCTTTTACAACCTTGACTCCAGTACCCTAAAGTTAGTGGTTACTTTATTATAATTTCATGGATAAAAGGGGTAAAATCCAAATGGTCTGATAATTTAAGAAGTTTTAAAGAACTAGATAGATAAATTATACCCATTTTACATTGGTAATTAGAAATAAAACATTTTAACGGGATAAAATATTCATCCTTGAACTCATTCAATGAATTATTTTTCATATCCTATAGAAGAGAAACAATGTATAGGTGAGAAAAAATGCACAATAAGGTTTATTTATAGAAGAAGATAGCATGAAACAATAAGGAATAACAAATATAAAAAGGTAAATAACTAAAAAAATTCCTTTTAATGAATAAATTCAAATTCATAATTAGATAAGTCATAATCAATATGGGAAGGTAAATAACTAAAAACACATTCGATTTAATGAATAATTGGATGAAAAAAGAATCCATTTACATTTTCAATAAAATAATTAAATCGATAAAAATATCTGAATTAAAATTGAATTAAATGATAGTATTTGGATGTAATGATCTCAAAAATTATGATATATATACTTATAAGCCTTTTAAAAAGATAGTTTAAAATCATGTTTAAACCCCCTATTAATGTTGACAAATGATTTGTCTCATGAGACCTATTAATTCAAATAAGTAATATATAATTCTATGCCCCACCTT
This sequence comes from Viscum album, assembly GCA_963277665.1. Taxonomy (NCBI): domain Eukaryota; kingdom Viridiplantae; phylum Streptophyta; class Magnoliopsida; order Santalales; family Viscaceae; genus Viscum; species Viscum album. The sequence continues at coordinate 1,169,990,634 of OY728135.1, read as the reverse complement.
TCACAGCATGTCTAAATCAATCTGTATATATCGAATAATGTATTTAATTAATGACTAATATTCATTATCAACCAATATCTGTATTGAGTAAAGAACTTTAATTTATCAATATTTCCCCAGTTAATCAAATAACATTCAAAGTAAAAACTGTATGTAAGAATGGTGTATGGATTGTGAAATTATCATAACCTTGAAATAGATAATATGGAAATTTAAGATAAATTTAATTTCAAATGAAAAATGATCAGAATATTTTTACTTTCTCATGTTAATGTTAACAAGAACAAAATTAATCAAGAGATGAGAGGTGAACATCGGTTCATCGAGAATAAAGGTATTTGCAATAAAATCATGCCGTTGGGAATAATAAAGGTAAAGGATGTGGAAAATTAAAATCAGATTTCATAAATTAGTTTTTTTAAATAATTAAAAACAATTCATTGAAACTATATTTCATAAAATGGTTATGATAGAAGGGAAGTCTGTTTTCACTGTATACCTTAGAAACGAACACTCCACTTCATTTCTTATTGAAAGAGTCAGTTTGAAAAATTTGTTAATGCATTCATTTATAATATTTTTTATAAGTCAATAATAACATTAAATTTCACTAATAAATTAATTTATTTAATTAAGAGGTCTTTTATAGAATAATTTAGGAAAATATGGATATGGAATAAAAAATATCATATTTAATGAAAAAAATTAGTATTTCATTTAAATATTTCTTTTTTTTTGTTCAAGTAATAAAGAGAGTATATTTTGGAATGAAATATAAAATCTCTTTAAATTTTTATTGTATAAGAAAAATTATTCGATCTTATGAATGATAATGATAATATCCCTTTAATGATAATAAAATCAATCCCAAAAGAAAGTGATATTGTAAAATAGATTCCCACCTATTTGGTAACTTCAAAATTGTAACCCTTTGAAATTATATACATGAATTGAATCATTAAACATAATGAATAAGTATTTGTTCATGTTAAATACATAAAATGGGTAATATATTGACCACATCAAAGTGTATATATGTATAATAAAAAATATGTCACATTGGAATGGAAATAGGGATTAAATCTCTTATATCACACCTTACATTACTTGAACCATATTTATCCTCTTAAATAATGGTTTTAAGTATGTTATTAATTTATAAAATAACCATATTCATATTTATAATATCATATATGGTCCTATTATTACACTATATCACCCATTTGTTAATAATATATCTTTATTTTAATTGTTTCTGGTGTTAATTAACCTATTTTCACATATGTGTATAATCCATAATGTTATGGTTCTTATCCATAGGATATAAATCCATCATATAATTTTTTTAAATAATTTAGTAAATATCATATTTAATAATTGGATACATTTTTAAAAAAATTATTTAATATTGTACAAGGATAATGATTCGCATCGGTTTATGAAGACGGTGGGTCGTATGTATGAACATAAAGCGATGTGACACCCTTAATGAGTGATAGGGTAAGAAAGTGGCTGGTATATAATTATTAAATAATTAATATAATTTAATATTCATCATTTAAGTTCGTTATTTACAACATTATTAATTTATTTATCTGTTTGTGATGGGAAACAACTTACATCAGTTAGTGAGGTGGTAGTCCGGCATACACACAAGCGATGATATTGTTTCCCATTTGATGGTAAAAAAGTTGCATAAAAATTACAATATAAAGATAATATCAAGTAATTATTTATGATATATGGGAAATATTAATATACATTATAAGGTTTTAAAATAATAAATATAAAGAAAGAGATTTGTTGAGACGGTTACCTTCTCATAGAGAAATTGTCTATGGAACTCTTCTAAAGGTCCCTTGGGTTAACCCTTTTGGAATAACATAACCTATAAAATTTTTCAAGGGATATTAGATATTTCATTTTGATGTTTTTTTAATTAAATTTGGATGGATATGTGTGAAAAAGTGAGGGGAGGGAATGACCTATTATAATTGGGGAGGAGTATCATTTTTTTAAATACCAAAAAAATCAATAATGGGAATTCAATCTCACCCAAATTCACTAGAAATTGATAAGTAATCGAGTATATATAATTTTAGTTTGATAAAAAAAATAAAACATAAATATAAACATGATTTAAATTTTCACCCCCTTATATTATAAGTTTACTTACTTTTACCATTCTAGTTTTCACCATGATAACTAAATTTTTAACCCATGTAATTAATCCATTAAGATTAAAATAAAATGAGAATATATTATATAATTTTTACCCAATTATTATAAATATTAATTTCACTTTTTAAAATTAATTTTTATATATGTTCTAATGGTTATTTTTGAAATATGTTCATGTGACATTCGATACCAAATTTTAAATATAAATATGATTAGTAATTTTTAATGTATTTATAAATATTTATGAAAAAAATTAAGTTTACTATATTATATGATATTAATTATTCTTTTTATAAATATGTAATAAATTTTATCAAATTTAAATCATAGAAGTGTCAAAATTTAATTTAAAGATAAACTAGTAAATCGTGTTGGAAAATAGGTTTTCAAGAAATGCATTTTTCAATTATAAGATAACATTACATAAACAATATGACTAGTAATCATCATTATATGATTTAAAATTAATATATTTTGATATAAATTATATAAATTGCAATTAAATAATTCACTGTTGGAGATTACATTAATTAATTAAATTCGATGGTCATTATTCCTTTTTAAACACAAATGATTTTCGTAGAAATATCTCTTTTACCTCCAATAGCTCTTATATTTATTTCTATAAATTAGTTAATTAATAAATTATTATTAATAAATATTATAATAACTTATTTTAATTAAAAATGTGTATTTTTAATTACATCATTTTCAATAATTCATAAAATCTTTTTTCCAAGGTAAAATTTCGAAAATTAATTTTATAATATTTTTTACCCCATAAGCTCAAAACATATATTAATCCCATCAATTTATAATTTTTTACATGAAACATTAAAATAGAAATTTTTTTATAGTTTTAATAAAATATGATTTTTAGTTACTCTAATTTATGATTTTAGCTCTATGTATCGCTATATATCCAAAGGATTGAATTTATTTAAAAATGAATATATCATAATTTATTGGGTATTACATTATTCCCTCCTACAAAAATTCCATCCTTGAAATTTCATGGATATTACCATATAAATAAAATAGGACTGTTTTTTATCATAACATCATATGGTTCTCGCATTTCTTCCTTTATTTTATTATTTATCCAAAGTACCATTCCCAATTGAGTTGTCAGATTCTTTAATACTTTATCTCTAGTATCGTGAATTTAGAAGGTATCAATATGGTAATATAGATGAAGATCCAAATCTATTTCTTCAGAAGTGATATAATTAATTGGGAATAGCATGAAATTCCTTAAAAATTTTATATAGAACACATCATTTGTAACACCCCAAGCATTCACGGTTCACTTCTCTTTGAATAATACAATAGCATGTGTTATACGCAACTTCGAGGTTCTAACACACACCAAAACCAATCAAAGTAGCTGTTATGAATAGTAATACCCACCTTATAAAATTTATAATATTTTATTATTTAATTTGGACTTCATTATTGTATTTGAAATATCATAATTAGCTTAGGGTGAGTTTTTGGTATTTTTTTGAGAACTTCCGATTTTTGATGAATAGTAAAAAAATACTAAACTTTAATTAAAAAAACTTTTTTAATCAAAATAATTTATTGTGATAAATTATACTGTTTAGTGGTTTTAAAGTATAGTTAGAATATATTTTTACCATATAATCCAATTTTGGTAATTGGATAGAATTTCACATTTAAACTAGACATAAACAGTTGTCAATCTTTTGATAATTATCTTTTCTTAAAAAACACGCTTTTTGTTTTGACAACAGGAATTAATTTTAAATAAATTTATGCCACTTCTAGGTTTTGAATGTAGAAAAAATGGATTCCATATTTATAATCAGGAGGTCCAAAATGTGTAAATAGGTAACTTATATTTTTAGAAATTTTGAATAATTACTTCTGTAATATTTTATTTACCATGGTTAAAGGGTAAATCAGTTAAATAAGGGTAAAAATTAATATTATAATAATATTAAATTCCCGTAACACGTGTCTTAACCCTATTGGATGATACATGTCCGACCATGGGAGTTTTTGGGTCAATTTTGGAACCCCATGTAGCCACTTGTAAGTGATAATGAAACTTTATATTAATTATGTTAAAGTAAATACAAAAATGACATAAGCATATAACATTTAGAAAAACAAATTTTACATAGGGTTATATATGATATAATTTCAACTATAAATATTCATTAGAAATATAAAAATATTTCCTACATCATTTAATTTTTTTTATAATTTTAGACATCTAATAAACTAAATTATTTATGACACAATAATGATGTATTGTGTACCACATTAATAAATGATTTAAATAAATAAGATTATAAAGACTAAAATAATATCGAAAACATGTCCAATTTTTTTTGGATGATTTCATTTCGATCATGGGTCATATTATCCTCAAAGGTAATGAGTTTTGGTCCTTTAGAAACCGAATATCATTATATAATAAAAGAATATTTTCAATCTTTCCTAAAGAGCCCATCCCCCCCTTATAAAAAGCCCTCACCTCTAAACAATTACACACACCTCTCAAGCCCCTTGGCTCATCCAAACACTAAAACATTAAGCTCCCTAAATCCGTATCCTTTTCCTAGAGGCCTTACCTTAGGCAGAAAACATTCAAGAGGTCCTTTTGGTTCAAACCAAAGGGTGTTACCCAATATAAAGATAACATCTTCCTTAAGTTCTTTTCATTTATTTTTCTTCTCCAACCCCCTAAAATCTCATTTTTTTCATTTATTTTATAACAAAAAAAGTATACTAAATATAATATCTTGTTTTTATATTATTTATTCTAACTATACTTACACACACCTCCATCTAATGGGTATAGAGCATAATGTTTCTGTGGACGGTGAACTATTGCCTCATGAAACGATGATTGTTCAATCTTCTACTACCACCTCTTATGATGGAAATTATGATGTCACTTTAATTAAATATGATATTTATGATAATTAATTTATATATAAGCTTCTATAATTCCATTTTATAGAATAACATTATTCGTTTCATGTTTTATATATATACGATAATTTCATTTGAGGAAGTGCGGACTACCGCCCCCTCCAAGTGATATGACTCGTTCATACCATACACGGAACGTATAAATGACAGTGTTAATGAACTTAAGTAACATATATAAGATATTATATTATACTGGAATAATAATACACATATATATCATTTGGTTTTAATTCATTTTAAAATTAAAAATGAAATAAAATTAGCGTTCGTGCGTACGTAAGGATTACCGTCTCCACGAATGAGAAGAGATTCATTCCCCATCGTAACCATTGAAGAATATTTTTCGTTTGATTAATAGAAATAATTATTAAGAACTTAGTATCATTCTGGATATTAATCAAATACATCTTATCCATAAAAAACACGACTTATGTAACGAAACAAATAAAGGGAAACTAATCAGTTAACACTGAAACGACGATAATACTAAAAGGAAATATTAGAAGATCATATATGATATCATATTAATGCATATAATTCTTGTATAATTAAATAACAATTATTTCACCATTATACATGAAGTTAACCTACCCTCGACCAAGGAAAAAGTACAATGTAAGGGGTTTCTTTTCTCACTTTTAATTCCATGAGATTTCCATTGTTCACCACTTATTTATTGCATGTGGTGTGTGTACTTTCGATGATTGTATTAATTATTTAATATATTTTAATTTATAGATATTAACATAATAATTTTATGGTCCTTATTTCATGTGTGTATGTTTCGTAAGTTACCAAATCGATAAGGGAAATTGAAATTTCAATTTCCACTCATTCGGCTTTACACATTTTTCATTGATTATTTTACACCAAGATTATGTGTGGAATCACTAATCATTTCCTTATGTCATAATTTATACTCCCCTTTCTGTGGATATAATTTTGATACACATAATCCCTCCATTTATAAATTCTTAAGTCATCGATATGAACTTGATAAGAGTAATTTTAACTCAATCTCCATTTGTTGAGTTAAATATACAATTCATTGGTGTTGTTTTTACAAGAATATATGTCAATGTCCTCTGATTGATTTACACTGAATATCCAACCATATTGAGTGTACTTATATTTTTCATACATAATTATGTTGTTTATATATCCTTAACCTAACGATATAGCCTTTATAAGAGATTTCATCTCAATTTACATTCCATTGAAAGTTTTTTGTTGTTATACACCAATTCACTTTTATATGGTGTCTATAATGTACTTTGACATAGAATATAATGAATAACTTTATTCTCATGATATTATAAAGTTTTCATTACCTCAATTATTTGTATTCTTGTGTCTCTCTTTTGGTTAGGAATTGTAACTAAAATATCATTTTAAATGTTTTAATGATTTATTATTGTAAATCTTTCTCATTAATGTCCATGTTTTAAAAATGTTTTTAACTATTTATTTATATGAAAATTAATGTTTTAAAATTAAAATTCCTTTAAAAATATTCAAAGTGGTATTGGAAACTTTGATTCAAAAACCTATTTTCAATGACTTCTTGACAAATAGTGTGACTTTTAAATGTTTTCAAGAAAAAGGGGATATTTCACTCAATAGTTTTATGATTATTTTAATCTATGTTAATATCCTTAATTATTATCGATTGAGTTTAATCTTTTAAAATACAATATTCCAAATTTTATTGAATGAGTTCTGTTTGAATGTGGATGTGCTATTTTTATACCATTCATGGTTTGTGAAAAAAGTATTGACATTTTTATGCTAGTTTTAATACGAATGTTTATGTTATGTTTCAAACTTTTCATATGAGGAATGCGTTGGACTTAGTAAGTGACGGGTGGAGCCCGCTATAGCTCCTCGATGCATCGGTTGTTCTCATGAGACAAACTAGTGTCTTGTAACAAGGCCTTGACAATATCTTATTTGTAGTCTTGGAAAAAGGCCTTGACTATGTGGTTATGATAGTCTAACATTATGCATTCCATCATTATGAAAGTTTTTATTGATATTGCATGTGATTATTAGACTAGTAGAATATCCATCTGAATATGAAAATGGTATTATTTCATTTTATTATTTCCATATTATATTGAAGTTCAAGTTTAAAAAGGCTTTTGTTTTAGTTATACATTTTCATAAATGTTTATGCTAATTTAGGAAAGTTTCCGCTATATTGTTATCCATACTAAGCATCTGAGCTCACCCCTTTCTATGTTTTATTTTTCCTAGGATTTGAAGATGTATTTTATGACGGACCTGTAGGGATTTTCTAAGGAGATATGAGTGTGTAATATGGGGACTTATTTGTTGTTGTTTTTCACTTTATGATGTAATTTAATAATTATGAATGTATCTTGTGTTTCAAAGGCTACTAAACTAATCGGTTTTCAAGACATGATCTTTTGTGATCATGCCAATGATATGTAATAATTCACAGACTCTGGGATTCTAGAGTTGGGGAATTACAGTAGGTATCAGAGGAAATTTAGTAAAAGCCTTGGAAACTATATTTTGATATACTCTGATTAGAGCACATAGCCATAAGATATACTTTGAGGATTTGTATATAAGAACATCCTAGAATTTTTGTATTGTATATATTTTGTGAGTTTTCCAAGCAATACATCCCTATCTAGATATGAGTAGGTAGAGGCAGTTCTGGCGTAGATGTACCTAGGGGTAAAACCAGAAAACACTGCTTTGAGCTAGATTCGAACAGGAACCGGTGCACGACAACGGGCCTTGCTTCACTCTTGGTTAACACACTCCCGGGGGATATTCTTAGGATAATTTACATTTTCATTACAAAGCCTATTTGAAGTATTGTAATATAAAATGAGAATAAATGAACATGGTTAATACTAAGGTGTTTCAGAATTGAAAATATGGTGTCATGATATTCTCTAAATGATTTCATTACTATTGTTACTCATACAATGATTTCTATTTTTAGTCAATGGTTGGATTCCAAGGAAGTCATAGTAACATTGAGCATGATGTACAAGGTGGGAACAGTGGTGGAAATGAGAAAAAAATGGAATCCTGATAGGCGTAAAAGATGTCGTGTTCATGCCAAATCATTTTTCCCAAAATATGATCGACAACATATATATTATCCAACTCCCGGACTCAACAAAGAGAAGAAAGGTGATGAATGATAAGAGATCCAACACTAGAGACCATGAAGAAAAGAATCTTCAATTTCCATCATGCAGGAAATGTGGAAGAATACACCAAGGAAAGTGTCTCAATGGAACAAAGAAATGCTTTACGTGTCGGAAAGAAGGACATAATGTGATGAATTGCTGAGGAAAAATGAAGAGTACTATGGAAGAAAATAAAAATGGTCCCAAGAATCCATTTATAGTCATTTGTCGTAAATGTAGATGACCTGGCCATTACCCGAGTAAATTCCCTATTCTATAGGATATTTTCTTGGTCAAAGAAGAAGCTATGTATAAATTAATGGTTGTAGAAATGTTTAAAAGTATTAGTGCTCGTTGTTGATGGGATTACTTTGGAATAATTTTCTATTGTATTCGTAACCCTGTAGTTCTCATCAGAAAATGATATTTAAGGAAGAATTATCTTTTCTATTGTGGATATAGTTATAAATAACCATTTGGTTTTATATGATCATTGGGTTTGAGGCAATTACTAGTTATTATATTTTGGGATGAAAATGAAAGTTATGAGATAACATTTGTGGTTAAATTATTTCATGGTTATACTTTGAAGAATTTATCTCATTTTTTTAATGTTATAAAATATATTTTTTGAAAAAGGAAAACACCCAGACCGTGTGATAACCTATCGCATCGGACAAAGCTGTGGGAATCGAACCCACAACCAAAGTGCGATTAGGATTTATCACCTACCACTGGACTATGGGAAGTCCATGGTTAGTGTGACTAATTATGTTTAGATAAATGATTTTATTAATCAATAATAATTTGATTTGGGATCTTATGTATTATCAAATGAATACCCTTAATATAGAAAAATGATTTGGTGATTAAGTTATAAATGTTATTTCAGAATATGCTCTCTTTTTTGGGAACACTATATGCCCAAGGAAAATAGAATACTATGGGATTTCATTTGAGGAGTAATGGTGGATTTTTATCTATGTTTTTATTGTGGATTTATAGTGATTTGGGTTATATAGAAATGATTAACCAATAATAAAGAATATGTGATTAGGTTAATTACATTTTAGTATGTGACTTTAAGATTAGTTGATGTCATTTGGAGATACAATTTAACATGGAAGACTATATAACCAAATGCTTCTATGTTTTTGGGATTCAATATTAGATTGGATTATATTGAAGGATTTTAAGGCAATTGATTATTGAATGGTATTTATTTATCTTTGGGGTATTGTTGGTTAAATTTTAGAAATTAAGATTAGTTTTTCTTTCTCTAATGGAATATCCTTTTGGGGGAGGATTATATCTTATAGTAACTGTTTTGGTTTTGATTAATCTTTAAATATAAGGTAAATATAATGTTTATCCTTCGTGGATCATGTGATTCTATAGATGTTTATTTTAGCTCTTTCGGTGTGACCATGTCTTCCTGAATACTCATCGTTTAAAAAAATGAGTTAGTGGTAGAAAATTATTAAATAATGAAACTCTACTTAAAAAGTAAATATATCTCTTTATGTTCTTAGTCAATCTCATTAATTAATTCCTTATCTTTATGTAATGTAACTTAAAACAAAAAAAATGATGTCCGTTTACTTTTCCTACTGGGAAACTAATGAGAGTTTGTCCCATAACAAGTTTGTGGTTTTATTGTTATTAACTTTCTCCTGATCATATTTTTTATCCCTCTCCATCAGAACTTGACACTTAGTTTATCTTACATATCCAAATTTTCCTACATGGATTCCTAGTATGGGTTATCTTGGGTGACCTTTTTACTTATCTTTCTTTCTTTTAAAGTGATTGTTTTATTGACTCTTTTTCCGATGTGGGACTTTCCATTATATTCCCAAGCTGAATTTTAAAAATTTTAGGATGCAATTAATTGAATGGGGGAAGAATGTAACACCCCAATCTTCCACGGTATGCTTTGCTTTGAATAATACAGTAGTGTGTGTTGTACGCAACTTCGAGGTTCTAACACACACCATAACCAATAAAAGTAGCCGTTATGAATAGTAATACCCACTTTTTAAAATTTTATAAATTTTATTATTCAATTTGGAATTCATTTACTAATTCATAATATCAAAATTATCTTAGGGTGAGTTTTTGGTATTTTTCTGAGAACTTCCAATTTTTGATGAACAGTGAAAAATACTAATCATTAATTAAAAACTAATTTATTAATCCAAATAATTTATAGTGATAAATTATACTATTGAGTCATTTTAAAGTATAGTTAGAATATTTTTTTTTTCCATTTAATCCAATTTTGGTCATTGGATGTAATTTCACATTTAAACTAGACATAAACAAGTGTCAATCTACTGATAGTTATTATTTCTTAAAAAACACGCTTTTTGTTTTGACAACGGGAATTAATTTTAAATTCATTTTTTCCACTTCTATGTTTTCAATTTAGAAAAATGGATTCCATATTTAGAATCAGGAGGTGAAAATTATGCAAATATGTAACTTTTATTTTTAGACATTTTGAATAATAACTTCGGTAAATATTTTATTTACCATGGTTAAAGGATAAATAAGTAAATAAGGGTAAAAATTAATATTATAATAATAATAAATTACCCTACTACATCTTATAACCCAATTTTCTGATACATTTCCAATCATGGGAATCTTTGGGTCTATTTGGGGACCCCATGGAGGCACTTGTAAGTGATAGTGACACTTTATATTAATTATGTTAAAATAAATACAAAAACGACATAAGAAGATATATTTCAGCAAAAAAAATTACATAGGGTTATATATGTTATCCATTCAACTATAAATATTCATTAGAAAGCTAAAAATATTTCCTACATTATGGTATTTATTTTTAATTTTTAGACATCTAATAAACTAAATTATTTATGACACAGTAATGATGTAGTGTTTACCTCATTAATAAATGATTTAAATAAATAAGATTATAAAGATTGAAATAATATCCAAAACCTATCCAATTCTTACTGGATTATTTCATTTCGATCATGAGTTATCTTATCTTCAACTTTAAAGAGTTTCGGAAATTTATAAACTGAATATCATTACATAATAAAATAATATTTTCAATCATTCCTAAAGAGCCCCTCCTCCCCCTTATATAAAGCCCTCCCCTCTAACCAATTACAAACTCATCTCAATCCCCTTGTCTCATACGACCTCTCCCCAATTAATCTCCCTACATCCCTATCCTCCTACTATAAGCCTTACCTTAGGCAGAAGGCACTTCAAGAGGTTCTTTTGGTTCAAACCATAGGGAGTTACCCGAATTAAAGGTAACATCTTCTCTTAAGTTCTATTATTTTATTTTGCTTCCCCAACCCCCTAAAATATCTTTTTCAGTTGTTTTATAACAAAAATAGTATCCTCAATATACTAGTTTTTTTATGTTATGTATTCGAACTAAACTTACACACACCTCCATCTAATGGGTATATGACAAAATGTTTCTCTGGGCGGTGAACTACCGCCTCACAAAATGATGATTGTTCAATCTTCTACAACCACCTCTTATGGTGGCCATTATGATGGCACTGTAATTAAATATGATATTTATGATAATTATTATATATATAATATTCATTAATTCCATTTTATAGCATACCATTATTCATTTCATGTTGTATATATATACGATAATTTCATTTGAGGATGTGCAGACTACCGCCCCCTCAAAGTGATATACTCATTCATACCATACATGGAATGTATAAAGGATGTTGTTGATGAACTTAAGTATCATTTATAAGATATTATATTATACTGTAATAATAATATACCTATTTATTATTTGGTTTTGATTCCTTTTAAAATTAAAAATGAAATGAAAGTAGCGTTCTTGGGTATGTACAGATTACCGTCTCCAAAAACACGATGAGATTCATTCCCCATCATAACCATTCAATAATATTTCTCATTTGATTGTTATAAATAATGATTAATAACTTAATATCATTATGGATATTAATCAAATACATCTTATCCATAACAAACTCAGCATATGTAACCAAACAAATAAAGGGAAACAAATCAGTTAACACTGAAACGATGATAATACTAAAAGGCAATAATAGAATATCATATATGATATAATATTAATTTATATTATTCTTGTGTAATTAAATAAAAATTATTTCACCATTTTAAAGGAGGTTATCCTACCCTCGACCAAGGAATAATTACAAAGTAAGGGGTTTCTTATCTCACTTTTAATTCTGTGAGATTTCTATTGTTCACCACTTATTTATTGCATGTGGTGTATGTACTGTCCATGATTGTATTCATTGTCTAATATAATTTAATTTATAAATATTTAAATCATCAGTTTATGATCCTTATTTAATGGGTGTATGTTTTTTTAGTTACCAAATCGATAAGGGTAATTGAAATATACAATTTCCACTCATTCAGCTTTACGCATACTTCATTGATTACTTTACTCCAAGATTATGTGTTGAATCACTATTCATTTTCTTATGTCATAATTTCCACTCCCGTTTCAATGGATATACTTTTTATACACATAATCACTCCATTGATAAGTTCTCAAGTAATCTATATGTACTTGATAAGATTAATTTAAACTCAATCTCCATTTATTGAGTTAAATATCCAATTCATTGGTGTTGCTTTTACAAGAATATGTGTGAATGTACTATGATTAATTTACACTGAATATCCAATCATATTGAGTGTATTTATATTTATCACACATAATTATTTTGTTTATTTATCCTTATCCTAAGGATACATTCTTTATAAAAAATTTCATCTCAATTTACATTCCATTGAGACTCCTTTGTTGTTATACACAAATTCACTTTTATATGGTTTATATAATGTACATTGACATTGTATATCATGAATCCATTTATTCTCATGATATTATTATGTTTTGATTACCTAAATTATTTTTATTCAAGTGTCTCTCTTTTGGTTAGGAACTCTTACAAAAATATCATTTTAAATATTTTAATGATTTATTATTCTAAATCATTCTCATTAATGTCCATGTTTTAAAAATAGTTTTAATGATTTATTTATATGGACATTAAAGTTTTAAAATTAAAAATCCTTTCAAAATTTTCAAAGTGGTCTTAGACACTTTGATTCAAATATCTATTTTTAACGACATCTTGACAAATAGTGCGACTTTTAAATTTTTTCAAGAAAAAGGGGATATTTCTCTCAATAGTTTGATGATTATTTTAATCTATGTCAATATCCTTAATTATTCTCGATTGAGGTTAATCTATTACAATACAATCTTCCACATTGTATTGAACGAGTTATGTTTGATTGTGTATGTGCTATTTTTATACCATTCATTGTTTGTGAAGAAAGTATTGACATTTCGTATGGTAGTTTTAATATAAATGTTTATGTTATGTTTCAAACTTTTCATATGAGGAATGCATTGGAATTAGTAAGTGATGGGTGGAGCCCTCTATAGCTCCTCGATGCATCGGTAGGTCTCATGAGAAAAACTAGAGTCTTGGAACAAGGCCTTGACATTATCTTATTTTTATTCTTGGAACAAGGCCTTCACTATGTGGTTATGATAGTCTGACATTATGCATTCCATCATTATGAAAGTTTTTGATATTTCATGTGATTATTAGACTAGTAGAATATCCATGTGAATAAGTAAATAGAATTATTTCATTTTATTTTTTCCATATTATGATGAAATTAATGTTTAAAAAGTATTTTTTTTAGTTATACGTTTACTTAAATGTTTATGCTTATTTATGAATGTTTCTTTTATATTGTTATCCTTACTGAGAATCTGAGCTCACCCCTTTCTATGTTTTATTTTTTCCAGGATGTGAAGAAGTATTTCATGACTGACCTACAGGGACAATCTGAGGGGATATTAGTGTGTGCTATGGAGACTATTTTGTTGTAGTTTTTCACTTTATGATGTAATGTAATACTTATTATTGTATCTAGTGTTTTAAAGGCTACTAAACTAATAGGTCTTTTGAGATTTGATCTTTTGTGATCATGCCAAGGATACATAATAATGCACCGGCTATGGGCTTCTGGGGTCAGGGCATTACATCATTTACATTATATATTCTAGGTTTCTTTTCCAACTAGTAAGTCGAAACACCAATCCCTCACAAAATTTTGAAGGGTCTGATATACTCGGTGCTCATCATTCCCTTGTTAATAAACCTTACTAAAAAATTTATCACCCAATTCAAATTCCAAATACCTTCGCTGATTATCAACATAAATGTTTTTCCTTATTTGAGATTCATTAATATAATACTAACTAGTATTTCAATTTTTTGTATCTTCAACAAGTTCTAGTCTTATAATATTCCTTTCACCATGTTATTCACACTAACATGGTGTATCAAAACCCTTTCATATAATGATTCATATGATGTTATTTTAATATGTGAATAGGATGAATTTTTAGAGGAAAACTCTAAAAAAGTGATAGACTTATCCTATATACCTTTAATGTTAAATGATCACGACCTCAGCATGCCTTCTATTTTTTTGAATAGTCCTTTTAGACTATCCATCAATTTTGAGGATGGTAGGAGGTGATGAAATAATTATTAATATTCTAATCCTTCTAATTACTATACCATAATTATAATGTTAAAATTTTAATCAGAAATATAAAAAATATAAATATATGCACCATAAATTCTTAAAAAATCATTAATATAAATCCCTATGAGGTGATAAAGGGGAGAATATTCTCTTATATCTCGGAAATGTGCATATTTAGTTATGAAATTAACTATAACCCATAATTTATTTTTTTTTACATATTTGGGTATTCCTATGACAAATTAAAAAGTAATTAGATTCTACTTTGATATAAGAATATTAAGAGGTTTCATAAAATCTCTATGATGTTGTCTCTCATCATTAACATACAAGAAAAACAACACATTTGGGCACATAATCATCAATTTATAACTTCATTTTATCCCACCACAAATGTTACTTCAAATCCATATACATTATGGTGCTACCCTACTGTATTGAAAAATTTGAACTATGATTTCCATCCACAAATTACCTTTTTAGATATAGTATATATGATTCACATAATATCTTTTATCATTTCATAATTCCATCATAACAAACAATTATTTCTAATTTCCAATAATTTGCATCTTTACTTTTCTTCTGAAAATTATCATCATAGTATTGGCCAATTTCGTTATTATACAATAAATTTGGTTTTACAATAATTTTATAAATGTGTAATGTCTACCATTACCTAATAATTCTTATATCCATATTTATAAGTTAAATAATAATAAGATTCATATCAATCCTTGTTTGGTTCATTACTCCCTGAGCATTCATGATCAATGCATCGACGACTTATTTTTTTCCTTGTATGATAGTTTATTTAGATATCATAATCCTTATGTAACTCAAGCCATAATCATTTCATCATGTTGAGCAAGTTTTTTTAACAAAATTTATTTTAGGATCTTATGGTCTTTTTATATCTCACATCATTAACTATAGTGATAAATTCACCATGTCTTCAAAAAAAAGATTAGGACTTCCAACTCAAGATCATGAGTTTGAAAATTCAATTCATGAGTCTTCCATTGACTTGATGAATCCAGTAAATTTATCATTTTGAACAGGGAAAGCCCTTGTTCTTTAATTGATGCATCAGTACATAACTTGAATCCATCAATTCTTAATGGTAGAGTCAAAATCTGATCATTAACCAATATCCACTTCAATTCTTAAAAAACTTCTTCACATTCTATTTTTTTTAAATGAAAGAAACCCTTTTACATTTAATCTAGGTTATGGGGTAAGAAAATTAGGAAGAATTGTGATAGAATGGTCGATAATATCCTCCAAAAGTAATATAATTATGTACCTCAATTATTTTAATAGGTATAAGAAATCCTAGGAATTCTATTTTTGTCATAGGATCAAATGTGATTCTATCATTTGGGAGACTATAGCCATGAAATGAAACTTCATGAATCCATAAGTCACATTTACTAAATTTTCCATATAATAAATTTATTATAAGAGTCATAAGAATTATTTTAGTGTAATTCCAATGGTCCCCATTCCTTTTAAATTACACCAAAATATCATCAGTTAATTCCACATTTTATAAACATATTCCTTGAATAATATTTTTATTAGGTCCATAAAAAAATTGTTCATAATTCAATACAAATGGAATTATTATAAAATCATAATGTCCATTCCTCATTCAGAATGTTGTCTTTTGAATTTATTTCTTCTTTGCTTGAAATTAATGAAACCTAGAATAAAGGTGAACCATTAAAAAATAACGAGCTTCATGAAGTTGATTGAATAATTTTTATTTGTTAGGAAATGAATAATTTTTATTTATCATAATATCATTTATTCTTCTTTGATAAATTCAAAACTCATGGATCTATATTTATTTCTAATTGAGAGAATAAAAGTTCTACATGAAGAAAAAATTGAGTGAATAAATACCTTATCACACAACTAATCAATTTGATTCATCAAATCTACTAATTATATAGTTATTATTATATATATAGTCATTAATATTTTCGTATATCTAGGATTAAATAAATTGAAATATCATCTTCATGCTCTGGTGGGTGTCCAGGTAATTCGTCTGGTAATAAATCGATGTACTCTTGTTCAATAGTTAATTCCTAAATTTGAATATTACCTTATCCATCAAACTTTTTCCACTTCTTCCATAATAATCTCATTCAAAAGATCTACCACGGGTAGATCTGGACAAGAATTATATAATTTTACACTACTATAAAGGTATGTAATTCTATATCTGCATCATGAATCTTAATTTCCTTCTCCTTGAAATATATTTTTTCATGTTATTTTGAAATCCCATTCATACTAAGTATTATATTGAAGTCAAACATATGTATCATAGTAAAGATAAAAAACGTTTTTGTATCATAATGGGGACTTCTTGACACATCCTTATAGTATCTATACTTCCACATTGATTACTGACTGAAAACTCCCATTTTAAGGTTCTAGTAATATTCTTAATTTTCTAGGAAAACACGGAAGAAATAAAAGTCTGTGAATATACAATTAAAATAATGAATTAGGTAATTTAGTGTCTATGATTAAAGTACCATCTACCACATCATTTGGTTCTTCCATAATTATTTTAGGGATTATATAAGACTGGGATTCTCTCCTGGGAATCTACTATTGTATATTCACATAAATAATGAGTAATTTCTACGAAAAATGACCTATTTATTTTTAGCTTAATCACATGTCATAATTTATGTTGTTATTCCACTAAAAATTATGATATAGATAACCCATTTCAGCTCACTTGTAATGGAATTAAATTCCCTTCAAGTATTTATCATGATGTTTCTTTCCATAATTTTCCCCTAAAGGAAATTAATTCATCATCATCTTCTTCTTTGATGCATTCCATTTATATTAGTGATCAGATGACTGCTTCGTATCTTCATTTCCCTTGAACATATAGGATCAAAAAAAGCATTCACATTTATATGGAGTATACAAAAATATAATAATATGATGAAAAGGTTCGGGGAACGAAATCCTTCAGAGATGGCTAATGACCTTTTAAAAAATGACTTATCTTTTATTTAGTATTGTGTATGTAATTTTTAGAGAACCTAGATTGTCTTGTAATGGTATCTTCATACTTAAAAAATAATATATTCTTCCTTTTTATTTTTTCATATTGAAATGGGCCAACTTGGATGAGTGTAATCACTAAGATGGTGAGGGGTGAATTAGTGATATATTGTTTTCTTATATTTTCATTCTTATAAAACAATCGTTAAGTCTTGTTAAACCTTTTTCCCTTTTTTGAAAAATAAAAATTCACACATCCCCTAGAACACAAGTATTTACATGTTTCATTACTCATTAAGAGTATCTATAACTTTTAATAGTTTATAAATAATCCAATATCACTCAATCAATTGGAAAAAACTCCTTCTGTGTGGGTACAACAAGTTGGAAATAACACTAAAATTATATATCAATATGATCAATACAAGAGTTAGTATGATTCTTATAACATGAAATATTTAAATATGATATTTTAACAAGTTTATATTCCTTCACTAATTGGTTTTGAACATTTCATTGTGCTGCTTCAACAACATCCAATTGTTTAATTCATTAGAAAACATTTATTGACCTTATTACCCCTTAGAGAGTTGGAATAACATTTCTAGACTTCAATAAAACATAGTATTAACTATCACTATGATTATTTAGTCTAATTCTTCATTCTGTTAACAAGTTTCATTCTATTGTCTGGAAACAAGTCTAATTCACTTCTTTATTTTTCTAGAATTTGTCAGTATGATTACTTAGTTTGATCCAATAAATCTTGACCTCAACATTTCTGAAAACATCTTCTAGATAGAAACATTTCTTAATAAAATAATTCCAAAAACAAAACCATGAGTTTTATGCCTCTCTCATACATGAACATGGTCAGGGTATGTTGTACATTGACTTCTAATTGTAGGTTCCTTAGAAGAGAAAGGTGCAGGGAAACAATTACATGTTCCCACTCACACATACTCTAGTTTACTAATTTCTAATTAATTTTATCATAATATTGAGAACTTATATATTATACATAACTCTTTGGGATTGTTATATAATCTTCTCAAATTCCCAAAAAATCTTAAATCTGAACCTCATTTGAAAAGGAACTTCTCAACTGCTCAGTCTAGAAAGTGATAGACTGAATCTTATCAGTCTGAAAATATTTTTCATTTTAATTCATTTTATTAAACGGAGGACTTCCCAATATTATTATTCAAACAAAATGAAATAGTTCTTCCATAAAAATAATTACAACTTCTAAATATTTGTGAAACCTTCAACAAAATTCTAGTGAAAACCTCGATGTATTTCATTTTTTCATAATTTTTTCAACTACTCCTCCTACTGATGAAACTGTGTCTAATTACAATGTCAGAAGAATTATCAGATTCACAAATTTCCTAATGATTCATTACCCAATTTATTATAAAATATTCTAATACATCAAACTAATGATTTGGATCACATGAAAATAGATGTCTACATTGTTTTATTTCATCTGATTGATTGGTCTATGAATGCATACTAATTAATAAGGGTCAACTATAGTCCATCTGATATAATTTGGACAATCCAAATTTCTACCTATGATGAAATTATACATTTATTTTATTATCAGTGTCAACCGTTCATCTGATGTATCAATGGTGCAATTTGCCTAATAAATAGGTACCAATAGTAACTCATTTATTTTTGAAAGTCAACAAATGATGGTTCATACAATAGATCATTTTGTATGATGGATCAATTGATTAAATTTTTTTTCAACACTTATTACTTTATCAAAATCAAACACATATTCTCTTTAACAACTTTAGTCATTGGTACATATAAAAATGATGATCTCCATTTAAAAAAATTGAATTTTTTGAAACACTACAAAGTCACATTTTCTCCCACTTTCTTTCAAAAATCATGGATCATAAGTTTCAGTCAACTTATGATGTTTTTAAATTTTATAATAGAAAATAAACATTTTATTTTGTGTTGAATATCTCTAAAAACATTATGTATCTTATAAAATAACACACTTTGTTCCAAAAAATCATTTTGAAAAGTCATTTTAAAAGGCATGTTCTCCTAGAAAACAAAATCATAACAAAAACCACCCTTTGATGGGATTTTTAATAAATATATTTATTATATTTTTAGTCTAATACTCTCTTTGGTAGATCACAAAAATATAAAAAGTAAGATGATTTCTTGTAATGACAATAAAATATAAATATTTTAGTAAACCACTTCTTCCCGCAACTAAAAATATCTTTCATCCAACTTGGTCCCAATAATATATTCCATTAGAATTTATTTTAAACCAATATTTATAAATCAATGAAACTTTTTAAACTCAATATATTGATCAGTATTCCAAAATTGTAACCTTATCAAAGAAAAATCATTGTACAAAATATGAGTCATTGATTGCAAAACTCTAAAGCCCATAAGTAGTGACTTATTAAACATCTTTATGAAATTAAAAAATTCAAACATTCCACCTCTTCGGAAATTCATGATTATGATAAAAAAATGTTTCTTAAAAGTACTTATACAAATGTTTATAACTCATTACACATTCACATGTTGAGTTCACAACAAATCCCTTTTAACAACTCCCCTTAAAAAATAACATCCATAAATGGTTTCACACATTCCAATGGATAAATTTATGAAACACAATTTTATCCCTTGACAACACTATCTAAATTCAAAATAATAGGAAGGATAGAAAAACATAAAAAGAAATGGAGATAAAGAGTTTGGATTCTCATATTCCACCTCAATTTGTAAAAAGATTCCTTCAGTTATGGTTTTGGGAATATGTCACCAACTTCTTCTATAGTTGGAATATATTCAAATTGGAGATTATTCATTTAAATGTGATATTTTATGAAATTATATTTCATATAAATTTTCTTTTAATGATAATGTTGAAATGGATGTTTAGTGAGTCTTATATCACTTTGATTATCATGACCCAAGAGAAGGGGTAACTTCACTCAAGAAAACAAAATTCCAACTAGGTCTTATTCCAAAATATTTGTGTTACAACTTGAGTCATGGAAAAATATAAATCATTAAACATTATTATAGTTATATAATTATGGATTTTAGTATGATAACGCATGAAAATTTCACCCAGAAATAAAACTCCATCAGATAAGAATTCTCTATCCTCCACACTTTCTGCAAAATCGGCCTCTATATCTCCAAACAAGTGAATTATTCCTTATCTTTCATACTTAATTCCAAAAAATTTTATGAATATTATATATATGAGAATTAATTATCCAACCAATAAATGAGATTCATGTGGATCACTTTTTAATCTTTCACATAATGTAATAGTATGAACAATACATGGGATTATAACAATCATATATAACAAACTTCCAAAAATCATTCTAAATTATTGGGAATCCAGTTTCTTCTCTTCCCTATATTTTGGAAACATGGTACCCACTGAAATTTTCTAGAAATAGGTTTAAATTTTTTTATGTAAAACTTATTTATAATTTCCTTATCATACTTCTCTTGATATAGTAATATATATTTCATCTTTTCATAGATTTGTAATCCAAGAAAGTATTTCATTTCACCAAACATAGAAATTTCAAAACAAATATTCATATCTTCAGAAATGTTCTCCAAAGTTATTTATTATTCAATAGAAAATATAATATCATCAACATACATAATTAAAATGAGAGAAATATCTTTAATTTTTTTGATATAGATATTACTGTTAACTCTTCTTTTCTTGAATTTCTACTTCCTTAAAAAGACATTCAATTTTCAATAAAAATCTCAAAGATATTTATTTATAACATAAAAAACCTTCTTAAACAATCACACATAACTTTAATATTTATCAATTAGTAAACCACATGTCTTTTTAATATAAACTTCTTCCTCAGACTCTCTATTCATAAAAGCACAATTAACATCTACCTCAAAAATTTTACAAATTCATTGTGCAGTAATTGAAATAAATATTCTATTTTTTGATAACATTACAAATGGAGAAAAGGTGTCATAAAAATCATAAAAAAATTTTGAGTAACCTTTTAAAATATTTCATGCCTTGTTTCTTAATCACTTCTCCAGCTTTATTAAACTTTTTTCAGACCACCTATTTTGTACCAATTACCTTTTTTGGGTATAAGTTCTCAGGTATCATTTATGTCAATAGTTTCCAACTTCTCCTTCAGGGAATAAATCCATTCCTAATGCTCAAAATATCCATTAAAATATTTTTGATCAACTATTAAATACAAATAATTATGTGAAAAACCATTAATTTTATTACCATCCCACCCTGGAATCCACTTAGTTGTTCCATGAGATTGTGGCCACAAGACGTGAAGTGCGCCTCCTCATATGATAGAGGCTTCTAAAAGGTAGTGAGGTCCTAAGGTGTGTCTATGGGGAGACTATTTACTCACATATTAGAGTAGAGCATAGTGGTATAAAAAATTAATAAGTATTGGAATCAATAATAATAGAATGCCAATGTATGAATAGTAATAATAAACTAGGAAAGATAGAAAACATATGGAAGCTTATTCATAAATACTTAAAAAAAATTATGATCATGATCATTTCAAGTAGTATATAGAAATATGTTACATTTGATTCATGGTAAATAGGTATATAACACGTTCTATACAAAAATACCAAAAATCTAAAAGTTGCAACTAATAACATCATGAGCATATTCTTGGCCCCCTTCTCCCATAATCCATCCTTGAACTCATAATAAATCATTGAAAGTCAGATGCTTCCCTTTATCTAAACCTAAAATCCTAAAGTCTTCTTAGGTACCAAAGGAAAAACAAGTATGTTGTGAGGTATACTTAGTTGGTCACTACCAATGGTTTCTAGGTCAATCCAGTCAATGAATTATAAAATGAGATGTGTTCGAATAATATCCAATTTAACAGAATAAATAAAATATGACATCTCTAGTTCCACCCAAATACCATACTTCCACATCATGACACGGCCTACGCCTGATTTCTTTGAACTATGGGACCTATAAAAAGTGATAAAATATGTTCGTGGTTCATCGTAAATAAATAATCAAGTGTGTATTGACCCCAAGAATTTTATTTGTCTTGGAGGACATAACCCTAGGACATTAATTAAGAATTTCCATGATTTAATAATAATCATAATGAATGAAATGTAATATAGAAAACAAAATTATCAAATATAGAATGGGAATCATGAACTTTCAATGGAGATCCATAATTGAATCCCAAGTGTCACTCGAGGGGAATCCCAAATACCCATTATAAAAATTCCCTTCCAAGGTGACCCAAGATAGGAATCCTTCATATCACTCTAAACATGGAGCAAGAATTATCCTATGATCCTATCCCTTCTATCTCTTATAGGGGAATGAGTATAACTCAAGTCATGGTATAACAACATTTCCAATGAGATCATACACTATTCATCCCTTAGTAAACTAGTGTCACCCATGGGTATTAATAATCCATTTAGAGAGCCCATACAAGGCATGTTGATTATTGCTCCTAGTGCATTCAAAAGATCCATAGAACAGGCACTGTGAGCCCGTACATAGTTTCACTAAGTTGAGACCCATGTTTTCTCTAGGCTCACAAGAAGGTAAGTCTCAGTAATCAAGATCACACATCATCAAAAAGGAATTTCATTTACACCAAGATAATCCATCTAGCCAATTCATTTTATTCCATCAAAACAACCGTGGAATAAAAGATAAGACAATAAAAAATATCTGTAAGGTAAAAATAAAACCATAATCAAATGGGATAAAGAATCAACAATAATTCAATATGAATAAGAATAATTCATAATGAATAAATAATAAAACAATTAATAAATCATAATTAATAAAATATAAATCATTAGATCCTAAATCATTGATATAATTCCTTTTAAACCAAAATATTAATTTAAGTATTTCCTGAAATTTGAAACAAACCATAATATGTATTAATAAAAATTTAATTGGTGGGAAAATGACTAACATGGAAGGAAACACCCATAGGGGTGGACCGCATCAAGGGAAAAAACCTAGGATTTATTTATCCATAGTTAAAGGTCAAAATAGACTTGAGAAACCATATAGATTGATTTATTTAACATCATAGAAGCATCGTCTGAGCGGTCGGGTGTGAAATTCAATAGTGTATAGAATAAACACATAAAAAACATGATGAAAATAACTAGACCACAAAATATAGGTTCACCACACTCTCCTCATTCAATTTCATCCTTCTAATGGAGCTAAAATGAGTAGTATCGAAGAAATAATCAAATGAACAGAAGATAAGGAAAACGAGGTTTCACATAAATAGTGAAATAGAAGAGGTCATAAAAATTAAATATAAGTAATATAAATAAATAGATCACCTTAATCATTCCAACACATCCAAAAATGATCCCTTTGGATTTCAGATGAGGGAGAAAGGGAAATCCCTATATTATGAGGGGGAAGAGCTCATTAGAGTTAGAGGGGGAGTGGTCCGTTGAAAATGATAGGGGAAAAAGAGGGAAAGTTTTTTTAATTAATTAAGGTAAAAATTAATTTCCCCATTAGAAGATGTGTCACATGAGTTTCTCACATGGTTGGCCAAACTGTGTGCCAACAATTCCCATATCTTTTCCTAAGGAGGGACCCAACACAGGCTAGATGCACAGTTTATCTAATCATTAGAATGTTGTGTGTTAATATGAAACCCCAAAACATATACAACCTACATGGGCATGCATATCATATCACATGTTTATAGAAAATATTGTGGCATCTTTTTTTCAATTAGGTTCCCCAATGTTTTAAGGACAAAATTATACAAAACTATATAGCTTAGTCTACCTTCTCGTTTTCCTATGATCTGGGCTCCAAATGAGCCCCAGACACTTCTAAATCATTACATAACTATGTGAACCCTTGATTATAAAAAACGGTATTGAAAAATATACAAGAAATACACATCGTATCCAAAAATATAGGCCATTACAACCTCCCCTTATTAAGAACACTTCTCCCCGAGTTTCCCTTGTGGGGGTGGTAAATCATCATTCGAGAAGAGTTTCGGCCACTGAACATGTACATCAGCCTCCTAATTATAATTATCATCCTGAATGAGTCTATGCTTCCATATAATATGAACTAATGGAACAAATATATCTTGGATTTCTTTTATACTCTGATCAATGATACATATCAGGTGCTCCTCAAAGGACACATCTACCCCTAACTCAATATTCTCAGTGTCAAACGATTAAGAGGGGTCCGCATGATACTGGAAAAGTAGTGACACATGGAATATATCATGTGTGGAATGATACCTATAAGGTAACATCAACCGATACTCTATCATTATGACTCTTTCCACTCTCTCTAAATTCCCATAATTACACGGTGATAGCTTGCACTGTCTTCGAATCCATCTATGAACATATGTAAGTGATACCCGTAGAAAGACCCAATGTCCCACCTCGAACTCTTTAGGTCGACAAAGATTATCAGTATATGATTTATAAATGAATTTATTTACAATCATATGTTTCTAAACCACATATACTTGTTTTTTTGTCCCCTAAATGGGACAACGATCAAATAGTATTGCCTCACTTACCTCTTACTCGTATAGAAGTGAACAACATGGTCTACTCTAAATGGACTCATAGGGAGCAATCTAAATAGGTTAATGAATTTTATTATTACAGTAAAACTGAATGAGAGGTATATTTTTTTCCCCATAAACCTATGAAATCAAGGATTCATGTCTTGAATATGTCCTCTAACACCCTTGTTGTCTTCTCTGACTTCCTGTTGGTATGAGGTTGATATGTTGAACCCACGAGAACCTATGAACATAGTGCCTTCTATAAACCCTAATAGCATCATGATGTAAACAAGGAGTATTTTTCTGATACTATAAAATGGGGCTCACAAGGAAGGTGCACAATCTCATGGATATAAATACCCCCATGATCATCAAATGAGAAAGCCTCTCAGATCAGTAGGAAATGTGTGAACTTCGTCAACCTATTGGTAATCACCCATACTACTTTTCTTCCATTAGGGGGTATCATCAGTCCCATCATGAAATCCATGGAGACATATTTTTATTTCCACTTGGAAATAGTGGGAGGAAGTATAAGTCTCACAGGTCCCTGGTGCTCTGTCATCACATGTTGATAGGTGGAACAACTCGTGATAAAACCTACAAATTGTCTCTTTATACCAAGCCATCAATACAGACATAGTATATCTTAGAAAAACTTGGAAAGACCAAAGTTTAATTCCTAAAAAAAATCATGAGATTCTCATATTTACTCTTTTTATATATCTAAAGGCACCCAAACATTCCCACAAAAAGATTAAGGTATCATTCTATCAACAACAAACACATAGGATGTTTTTCACCTAATATTCTCTCCCTGATGACAATCCCCTCTGGATTTGAGAGTGGTCACATACACACCATCTCTATAAGGAATGATGTAACCACAAGACATAATAAGATAGGATTCTCATTCTACTCATGAAAATCTAGATTCATCTCATAAAAAAATCAATCAACTTCCTCCCATTTTTGGAATCCTAGATGGATTCTCCCTATGTCTCTTGTCTCAAGAAGTCAGCCATGGAATTACCCTTCATGTTTTTATATGAAATATCAAAGTAGAATGACTATAGGTACTATACCAAACTACACTTCCTAAGATTAAAATATCTCTATGTGGATATGTATTTGAGGATTTTATGATCCATTTAAACAATGAACCACTCAACCAAAGGATGATTCCTATAATATCATAAGTCATGAACCATAGATGTATACTCGATGTCATGCATTGGGTAATACATCTCATGAGGCCTGATGTAACGTCCCAGTTTCGAAAGCCACCCAGAGGCGCCCCGTACATGGTTGGTCACATGGCCTCAAGAGCATTTCCTCGAATGCCATAGGCTACCGATTAGCAGCGAGGGACTTGGGTGTGATAGTGGGGAAACAATGCCCTCATTGGCAGAGTACACAGTGGAAGAGAAACCAAATAACAACAATAACAGAAATAGTAGACATCCATATAAGAGTAAACAGCGGAATACTGGTAAATAAACCGCTGGAGAAGAAATATATGTAAATGATGCATGATACATATATGTCTGGGAAAATAGCCAAACAAGTCACAATGTTGAATACATTACTAATTGAAAGTAAAAAGGTAAAAAAGATGATCAACTCCTCAGCATCGCAAGCCTCGACTTGGTCCCATGTTCTCCAGCTCCAGTGAAATCAAGAACCTGCAGTAGAAGGGAGATTTCCCTTCTATATACCTGCAATAACATAGTCTTTTTGGGCCCAAATGCATGACCCAAACAGGGTGTGAGACAAATTCCCAATCTCCATCCACCCAAAGATTTTTGCCTAACAGTCAGTGAATATATGGCAGGTAATGTACAGTAAGAAGTAAACAGTAAGCAGTAAACAAGATAACACATAGTAGTAACAATCCACGGTTTCTAGAATATAATCTACAAACAGGAACAGTCACTCAAGAAAGTATAACAAAAAGGTAACCTATGGGTAGTTCTCATAGTCTAACCGATAAGGTTCAACATACTAGTAATAGTTTCCCTCTGGGAGTCACACACAGTCTCACCCCTCTGGTTCAGCTATAATTAATAATAGACTCTCCGAGGAAGCACTCAACATCAATTCCCCCTATTGTCTAATATCGTACTAAAGGCTCTCTGGGGAAGCCCTCAACGTCAATTCCCCCTGTGGCCTGAATCTAGGAACTACAGACTCTATGAGGAAGCACTCAACGTCAATTCCCCATGTGGTCTCACATCGTAATTATAGACACTATGGAGAATCCCTTACGTCCATTCTCCCTATGGTCCACTACAATAGGTTCTCACAGCCCTATGTATAACAACAAGAATGGCGTTTTTATCGGCCCAAGTAAACCTCAAGAACTACTTGGTTATCATTCTAAGGCACAACATCATAACAGTACAACAGTTCCACTATCCTACAACTAGGCATGGAAACTGAAAAAACGCCAAACAAGAAAAACAACCAGGGAAAAACATCCATAGTATAGTGAAACTACACTATTCACAAGAAATTAACTCTACTCAAGCAATCAAGAAAAGTAGGAAACAACATGGGTAAAACAGGAAACACGCAATACCCCGTTCAAGGTTATTGTTGGAATTTTCACAAAACACTAACGGACTTCCTACAGAAAGGCACAAACCACTTACCTTGATGCTAGGAAAACGATATACATGAACCACACTGATTTATTCTCTTTAGAACATCAAGGATATGATAAAATGTCCAAAACTCTCAACCCACAATATCTTGAGAAAGAAGAGAAATTGGAAAGAAAAGATCAATGAGAAGGAATAACTCACTGTTGCGGTTCCAACGCAATCGACGGTGGCTAAAACGGAGATCAGATAGAGGCACAAGGACTCGGAGAAGAAACGTGGATGTACGGGTCACTCTCGGACGAAGAACTTGAAGAAGAAGAGAATTTTTTCCATTAGGCGCAACCCCGGCGCGTTTAATGAAAAAAAAAGTACTCGGCGTGTACATCTTGGGTACACGGTCTATACTCTATTTTTTTTGTTCTCCACTTTAAGTGTCTACCACATCGCCTATACACACCGTGTGTGCAGGACGGACACGGCTAGCACACGGATTTGAGTGGAAAAGGAGTACACGGCGTGTACTCAGAAAGTACACAGTGTGTACTTAAAAAATTTACAGAAATCCCATTTTTCTCAAAAAACTCAAGAAAAAGGAAATACATGCCTGAAACGAGGACCCGGGTTCTTACAGGCTTCCCCCCTTACATAAATTCATCCCTGAATTTCCCTAACGAGGCGAAAAAGATGAAACCTCGAACAGCTCCAGCCACTGTGATCATACATCAGCCTCCCTTTCCCGGGTCTCGTTCTATACTCTCTTGTGCTGCCATAGCACCCACACTAGAGGAACAGACCATCCATGGAGAACCTTCGTACAGCAATCGATAATCCGAATGGGATTCTCATCAAACAACACATCTGCTTCGATCTAAACCTCCTAGGGTTGAAAGACATGAGACGGGTCTGAAAAGAAATGTTGTAGTTGAGAGACGTGGAATACGTCGTGCATGGACTGATACCTCTGAGATAACTGCAACCGATTGTCAACCGGCCCAACTCTCTCCAATACCTTAAATGGCCCGATGTACCTTGGTGAAATATTACCCTGTCTTCGAATCCTCTTATGTCCCATCCTTGGTGTGACACGCAAAAAATCATGATCCCCGACCTCAATCTCTAGAGGTCATCTTCGCTAATCAGCATATGACTTTTGTCGAGACTGTGCTGTAGTCATCCTCTTCTGAATCAACTCTATCTCCTTTGAAGTCTCCTAAATAAAAAGAGGTCCCAATAAAGATTCCCCTAATTCTTTCAGCCAGCATAATGGTGATGGGCATGGCCTACCATAAAAATCTTCATAAGGTGTCATCTGAATAGTCGCCTGAAAACTGTAGTTGTAGGCGAATTACACCAGAGGAATATTCTTCTCCCAAGAACCACCAAAGTCTAGAATGAAAGATCAGAGCATATCCTCAAGCACCTGGATTTTACTCTCAGACTGGTCATCTGTCTGGGGATGGTATGATGTACTCAAAAGTACATGTGTACCGAAATCCTTCTAAATCCCCTGCCAGAACCGAGAAGTAAAGCGTGCATCTCTGTCTGAAACAATGGTGTGTGGATCTCCATGTAGATGTACAATCTCTTGGATGTATAGCCATCCCAGATCATCAACACCGAAGGTCTCCTTGATCATTAATAAGTGATCAACCATTGTAAATCTATTGAAGACAACCCAAACAACATCGTTCCCTCGAGGCGACCTCGGCAATCCAGTCATGAAGTCTATCACGACATCATTCCACTTCCTCTCCGGAATGGGTAACTTCTGTAAAAGGCATGTTGGTCGTTGATGCTCTGACTTCACCTACTGAGAAGTAGAACATAGCAAGATGAAACCAGCAACATCCCTCTTCATACCTGGCCACCAGTACTGGCAATGAAGATCCCAATAAATCTTGGTGACACCAGGATGAACTTCCCAAACTGAGGAATGAAAATCCCGCATCAGCTCCTCGCGTATGTATGTTGGCACCCATACGCGTCCCTGGAAACAAAATATCTCATTCTCGCCCACTGTCCATCCATAAAGAGGGTCATCTCCTGACACAATCTCCCGAAGGAATAAGCCTTGTTAGTCTGCTAGCTGCATCATCAGTACCCAATCATGTAGTGTAGAGGTAACAACTATAGAAGATAGGTGAGTCTGTCTCTGTCTATCACACACCTCTAGATGCATCTCAGAGAATAGAGCCATAAGATTCCACTCACTACTGGCCTCCTGAACTTCCTGAATCTGAGTTCTCCTACTCAACAAAAATTCCACTGCGTTGCCCTTTCCCGACGTATAGGCAAGCTCAAAATCAAAATACAAAAGATACCCGACCCACCTACATTGTCTCAGATTCAGATCACGCTAAGTGGAGATGTACTTGAGACTCTTGTGGTTGGGGAAAACCACAATGTGCTCTCCCAGAAGTTAATTTCTCCAACAACGTAAAGCATGAACAACAAATGCCAACTCTAGATCGTGCGCCGGGTAGTTTCTCTCATGTGGCCTCAACTACCGAGACCCATACGCAACGACTCCATATCCCGACATAAGCACAGCGCCCAGCCCGATACCTGAAGGATCACAATAAATAGTATAGCTCATTCCTGGCTCTAGAAAGACTTGTATCGATGCTGACGTCAACCTTCCCTTCATCTCTTGAAAGGCTGACTCACAAGAATCTGATCATAAGAACTTCACCACCTTCTTGGTCAGACCTGTCAAAGGTGCCGCTAGGTGTAAAAAGTTCTAAATGAAGAGTCTGTAGTATCTTGACAGCCCTAGGAAGCTCCGCACCTCAAAAACGTTATTCGGCTACTCCTAGGAAACTACATCTCTCACTTTATCTGGGTCCACGGATACTCCTGCCTCTGAGATGACATGACCCAAGAAGTGAATATGATCCATCCAAAAGTTGCACTTCGAGAGTTTAGCTTAAAGTCTATGCTCTCTTATTGCACTCAAAACGATCTCAAGATGGGTAGCATATTCATGTCAAGTGTGAGAGTACACCAAGATATCGTCCCCTAAGACCATGATGAAAGAATCCAAGTAACGGTGGAACACTTGGTTCATCAGTGCCATGAAAACTACTGGCGCATTCGTGAGATTGAACGGAATAACCCTGTACTCATAGAGACCAAACCTTCTCTTGAATGTTGTCAAGGGTATATCTGATGGTCTAACGTGCAACTGATGATAATCGGACCTCAAATCGATCTTTGAGAACACAAGGTCTCCTCAAAGATGATCGAAAAGGTCATAAATCCTATGCAAGGGATACCATTTCTTGACCTTCAACTAGTTCAGCTTCCGATAATCCACACAGATCCGAAGGGTACCTTCTACCTTCTTCGCAAAAAGAACAGTTGAACCCCAAGGAGAAGTACTGGGTTGGATGAAACCCATTTCTTGTAGCTCCTCCAACTGCTTCATGAGCTATTGCAACTTAGTTGTAGCAATCTTATAGTGAGTAATGGACATCGGTGTCGCTCATAGCACGAGATCAATAAATAAGTCTACCTCACGCTTTGGAGGCACACCTGAAATGTCCTCTGAAAACACATCCCTAAAACGATCCACCATAATGATAAAATCCAACTGTGAAGTCCCTTGATCATCCAGATAAAGTCTAGCAGTCTAGGTCGTCACCCTTCCTAGCCCATGATGCTTGAGTCCTTCTAGACTCGCTTGAACATCCCATTCACCTCTATGAAGAAATGATTCACCCTCTGCTGAAATGAAACTCACTCTGCGGTGATAACAGTCAATGAATTCCTGGAAGGGACCCCACCAGTCTATCCTCAGAATGATATCATAGCCTTCCATCTCTATGACATAGATATCCCTTAAGAAACGATACCATGCAACCTCAAGAGGGAACTCTCTACACTGACGTAAACTAGATGTTCTCGCTCTTAAGGGTGTGCCTAGTGTCAACAAGTCTACAAAAAAAAATGATACATAGCCCAAGGCTCCCCACAATAGCAACAGAGATGAAGATATGCATAGAACCAGTATCAAAAAGAGCTGAAGATAAAAATGAGGAAATTGAAATCTTACCATGAATGGTAGAAGATCCGGGATCTTGCTCCTGATAGGTCTGCTCCACCGAAAAAGTCTGGCATGCCCCACAGCCCTGTGACCCTGCCTGACCACTCTGAGCTGATCCTCCCTACTGGCACTGAAGGACTTGTGACTAACTTCCACAGCCTCGACCTCCACCTTGTCCCGAACAGCCGGAAGAACTCCAGTGCCCTGACCGGTGAGAAACTGGTGGTGCTGCTCCTGAACGAGGAGTCTTGGAGGAACCCTTGTCACCATCTACTGGTGAGAAAACCTGGTAGAAATGCTGAAGGTGACCCATCTTGTTGCAAGATCAGAACTCCACTGGGTCCCTCTGGCACTGTGGCCTCATGTGCCCTATCCTTCCACAGTGGTAGCATACTACCTGGATACCTGAAGATGTATCTTGCCTGCTCAGATCACCGCGTGTAGGCTACCTACGACGCTTCCTGCTGTCAGTTGGAGGAACACAAGATCTAGCAGTATAACCACCCTGGCACACAGCTCTGGAGTCTCTCAGATTGCACTCCACAATCGGTGCCTGGGTGATGATGGATGTGATGGAAGTCACCTGGAAGAGATTCACCTGGGAGAGGATCTCCCACTTAAAGTCCATCATCAAACTTCTTTGTTAAGAACACCCCAGGGGTGTGAAATGCTACAACTCTGTGAAACAAGAGGAATAATCCATGACAGAAAGAGTACCCTACTCTAGACTCATGAACTCTCAGGCTCGATCGGCCCGAAGGGTATCAGGGTAGAAGTAGTCATAGAACACGTGCTGGAACTCCTCCCAAGGCATAACCTGATGATGACCCGCCTTTGAGATCACGTCCCTCCACCTCTTGGTGGAGTCTCGGAGCATGTAGGTAGCGAGCTTGACCCGTCTCTTTGGAGGTGTCTCCAGATGCTCGAAGATAGTCAGCATGGATTCCAGCAAAGACTCTATAGCCTGACGTCCTCCTTCCCCTGAGAAAGTGGGAGGATTTTTCTGCTAGAAAACCCACGTCCAGTCTTCCATAGACATGGTAGGAGGCGGTTCTCCCTAAAAGGTCTGCATCATCCTCATTAGACCTTACTTGAACTGAGCATCAGTGCCTACAACTTGTATGACTGTCGGTGCCAAGGCTGGCCTGACAGGAGGATCAGCAGGAGGTCCCTGATCCGCCATTTCTGGCGTCTGATCACTGCCTGACAAATGACGTACAACTGCAGGACGTCTCGGATGCGTAGCTCTGAAAGATCAAAAGCATACCTTATATTACGAAAACAAGGACAGAGAACCAAGGTGTACAAAATGAAAACAAGAGAAGGAACACACAATATTTACAAAACATAACTACACAGCATGTATATACTCTATAAGGCATGTACTTAACTCCACTCTCCTACCCGTGTCTCCTTGCACGGCTAACCCACACGGTCATCTTAAACTAAGACTACATGGCGTGTTCCCTGTGGACACGGCATGTAGTACACAAGGTTTCAATGACCCGTGTTGTTAGTTACATGGCCGACTACACATCTGAGACTACACGGCGTGTTTAGAACAAACATGGAGTGTACTTGAAGATTTTCCCAACCCGTGTTGTTGGAGATACGACCAAGTACATGGCTGACCTTTACGCGGCGTGTTCCAAAAAAACACGGTGTGTATAGAAGGAGTGAACATCGTCCCGTGTTTTTCATGACACGGCCATGTACTAAGAAGAAGGATACACGGCGTGTTCATACAAAGCCCGACGTGTATGAGACGAGCTTCCCCGACCTGTATTGTTAGTTACACGACCGGGTACACGCTCACTACTACACGGCGCGTACCTACCATACACGACGTGTTCCTACCGTACATGGCATGTTCTTGGAAATTTTCACAACCCGTGTTTCTGCTCACACAGTTAGTGACATGGTTTAAAACTACACGGCGTGTTTATATAATTTAAATGCCGTGTATTCTAGGTTTTTCTGGGCAGTATCTCTGAAACTGCATCGAAGCCTAAAACACACTGAAAAACGAGCATGAAGGTGAAAAAATTTGATTCGTGAGGGCCCATAATCCCCATGAATCAAATCTTGGCATCTAATATAGTCATATATATGGAAAAACAAGTAAATGATTCACCAATTTCCAATTCAAGAGGGCCCATAACACCTCAACAACCACAACTTGGCGTTCATTTAAGAAAATTTCGATATAAATAGTCCTCTATCAAATAGAAGAGATTCTATCAAAACATTTATCACAACAGCATGCATAATCTATAGAAAGTCTATCACAACAACATGCAATTGCTAATGCACCCTAGATGACATGTCAAAAATGCAAGGCATCTGATTTATAACAAGTGCCTATATGATGGATGAGATGGAATACCCTCATCTCATCAGGTTGCGATAGAAATTGAACCAGAATAGAATCGACAATAACAACACAAGTCATGTGAATCACTCTAGGTGAAATCATATCAACTGTAAAATCACAAACCCAAAAACTGAAATAATCGAGGTAGTATGGCTTTTCCTTGTACATGGGTTAGCTACTCCCAAGAACAGCTTAACACCAAGTACCAAATCTTTCCAATCCCTGGATAAAGGCACCAAATAGTGAACCAATATAAAATAAACTTCTTTGATACCACTTTTAACGTCCCTGTTCCGGAAGCCACCCATAGGCGCCCTGTACCCGGCTGGCCACATGGCCTCAAGCAAATTTCCCCAAACGCCAGAGGCTGCTGGCTAGAAGTGAAGGCCTTGGGTGTGTTAGTGGGGAAACTATTCCCTCATTGAAAGAGTACACAATGGAAGAGAAAACAAAAAACAACAATAGAGGAAACAGTAGACATCCATACAAAAGGAAACAGCGGAAGACTGATAAATAAACAACTGGAACAAAAATATATGTAAATGTTGCATGAAACATATATGTCTAGGAAAATATCCAAACAAGTCACAATGATGAATAAAGTACTAAGGAAAAGTACCAAAGAAAAAAAAGATGAGCAACTCCTCAGCATCACAAGCCTCGACTTAGTCCCATGCTCTCCAGCTCTAGTGAATCAAGAACCTGAAGTTGAAGGGTGCTTGCCCATATCTATACCTACAACAACAGTCTGTTTGGGCCCAAATAGGGTGTGAGACAAATTCCCAATAGGCAACCACCCAAAGATCTGTGCCTAATAGTCAGTGAATATATGGCAGGTAAAGTACAGTAAGTAGTAAACCATAAGCAGTAAACAGGATAATATAGAGCAGTAACAATCCACAGTTTCTAGCATATAATATACAAACAAGAATAGTCACTCAAGAAAGTAAAACAAAAAGGTAACCTCTGGGTAGTTATCACAGTCTAACCCCTAAGGTTCAACCTACAAGTACTAGTATCCCTTTGGGAGGCACACACTTTCTCACCCCTTTGGTTCAGCTATAAGTAATAATAGACTCTCTGAGGAATCGCTCACTGTCAATTCCCCCTATAGTATCGGATCATACTAAAGGCTCTCTGGGGAAGAACTCAACATCAATTCCCCTTGTGGCCCCTGTCGTGGAACTACAGACTCTCTGAGGAAGCACTCAACGTCAATTCCCTTGTGGTCTCGCATCATAATTAAAGTCACTCTAGAGAATCCCTTACTTCCATTCTTACTATGGTTCACTAAACTAGGTTCTAATAGCCTTGTGTTTAACAACATTCATAGCCCACGTATCGGCCCAAGTAAACCTTAAGAACTACTTGGATATCATTCTAAGGCACAATAGCATAACAGTACAAAACTTCCACTATTCTACAACTAGGCATGGAAACTGAAAAAATTCCAAACAAGAAAAAGAAGCATGGAAAAACATCTAGAGTACAATAAAACAACACTATTCACAAACAATTACCTCTACTCAAGAAATCAAGAAAAGCAAGAAACCACAAGGGAAAAACAGGAAACACACAATACCCCGTTCAAGGGTATTGGTGGAATTTGCACAAAATACTCACATACTTCCTTGAGAAAGGTACAAACCACCTACCTTGATGCTAGGAGAATGATATATGTGAACAAAAATTATTAATTCTCCTAAGAATTTCTAGGATCTTAGAAACCGTCCAAAACACTCAACCCACGATATCTTGAGAAAGAGGAGAAATAGAAAACAAAGCTCTAGAAGAAGGAAGAACTTACCGCTTCGGTTCCAACGCAATTGGCTGCGGCTGAAATGGAGATGAGACGGAGGAACGGGGACTCAGAGAAGAAACACGGCTGTACGGGTCACTATCGGACAAAGAACCTGAAGAAGAAGAGTGTTCTATCCGTCAAGCACGACCCCGGTGTATTTAATGAAAAAATAATAATAAAGTACACGGCGTGTAATTTTTGGGTACATGGCATGTACTCCATTTTTCCATACTCCGCTTTAAGCAGCCACCACATCCCCTCTACACACTGTGTGTGTGGCCCGGACACGGCCGACACATGGCTTCGAGTGGCAAAAGATTACACAGTGTGTACACCGAAAGTACACGGCTTGTACTGCAAAAATTTCCAGAAATCCCATTTTTCTCAAAAACTCCAGAAAAAGGAAATACATACCTAAAACGAAGATCTGGGTTCTTACACGTCATCTCGTGGGACCCATATTCTACAATTAAATTTCCCTATATTAGAACTTATACTATCCTAATTATTTAAGAATCATAGAAGAACATATAGCTTCATCCCAACTCTGATAAAATCAGGATCAACACTATATTCAGTCTCCCTCTAGACACTTGAAAAGTTGTATCATATGAATAATACCAAACTAACACCACTCCTTTCATTTCTAGACCTTTATTTGGAGCTTCTAGTCTTGATAAATACTAATTTAATCTCCTATAATATCTAGATAGAAAAAATAAACTACTTATATCAGAAAAATTCTTGGTATGTTCCTATGAAACTAGAATAGTCAACTTCTCTTAGTTAATAGATATTCCTACCTCAAAAATTATATGACCCAAGATGTAAAAAATGTCGATCAAAAGGTAGAATTTACTAATATTAGAATATATTTAATTCTCTATCAGTGTATTGTTAATGATATATATATATATATACGGTTTTTATAGTCATCTCTAGTGAGAGAATATACATTGATATCACCTATGAAGACCACCAAAAATGAATCCATGTACGGGTGGAAAAAAAGATTCATTATAGACATAAATAATGTTGGTTAATTACTAAGACTAAAAAAACAAGAATAGATACTCATACAAGTCATTCCTTCTCTACAACATTTCATGTGGTATGTCTGATATTATCACATGCAACTGATGGTATCCCAAACACAAACCGATCTCAGAGAAAAGTTTTTCTCCTACGAGATTTTCAGATAAGTTTTATATTCATGGGATTGGATACCAGTTATGCACTATATTCCTGATTGACAATATATAATCCATGAAAAACTTAAGGGTACCATATTCCGTCCTAAAATAAAGGATGGTGTAACCACATGGTGATGTTCTATGTTAGATAAAACCCTTTGAATCATCATCTTCCAGCTTCTTCTTGAGTTCTTGTGGCATTGTAAGTTCCATCCTATAGGGAGGAGTAGAAATTGGTGTCACACATGGCATTGGATCAATGGTGAAATCCACCTCTATATTTGGTGGATATCCAAACATATATTTAGGTAAGAGGAACCATATACTATAAAAACATGTTGAAATCTACAAGATGGATTTCCTGATCGCTCATGGGAGGAGTAGTCATCTAAGATGTCACAGTTCTTATCCCCTAACACTCAAGCCCATCTCGGCTATCCAGGATATCCTATTCACCACTATTCATATATTTGATACCCTTTGGGGATGTAAAAGACACCCTATAGAGATAAAAATAAACATAGGTGTGATTAGTCACTAGCCATTCCATACAAATAATGATGCTGAAGATAGTCATCTCAAGGATGAAAAATTCCATAGGAAATGGTACCCTCGTATATTTAGGGAAACTCATTTAACTGACATATTTCCTTTGATCAGGCCTATAGTGGATTATTGAGAGGCATAATTCCATTGGATTATTATATATTAAATCACATATATTCAATAATTACAGAAGATAAAAATGGGTGTGATGTACCTATGTAAAATAGAGAAGAAACAAAAGTATAGGGTACCAGAATAGTACCGCATAATTTAAATGGCCCCAGACTGTTCTCCTCAAGTGTGGGATGCACTACATCAATTTATCCTAAACTAAATTCCTTATATGTAACTTCGCTGACATGTGTATGACCACTCTACTGGTGCAGATCCTTAGATGTTTAACTACCTCATCACCAACTACCTCATCATCCTGATCATCCAGTAGAATACTAACTTCCAACCTGCACAGAGTCGATTATCCTTTACCCGAAGGAGGATTAATTATAGATTCCATCTTAGTACACCCCGAATAAAAATATTGGTTGAACTATTTTAGGAGACTCATCTTGTGACCAGAATGTCACTGGATTAGGTTCCTCGTGTACTTAGTCATATTTTGGCCTAGGTTCTGCACTTTTGGCACACTACATAGCTATCCGTGAATCTCAAAAGGCAAGTGATTCCCCCCACATACACCCTCATAAACGATTCTTCCTTCCACCAGATAAACAAAATCCATATCTCGTAACTAAACCTCATTGGATCACATTTCCAACATCTCTACTTTTCTAATAAATAATTAGTGTTTGGTTTACTATCTATGAACTGGTAGTCAACTAGATGAAATTCAACTATGATAAAATGACACACATAAGCATTTACTCAAATTTTATGATAGTATTAAACTCACCACATGTCATATATTTAGGAAACTTCTGAAGCTTGGTTAAGAGATAAGAATAATCTATCGTAGAGATAGGTCCCAATTGAAGGTTTATAAACTCCAAGGTGTGGTACACTCATTTTATTTAGGAATAAGTGATCATAGAAGATAGCCTATATGTATTTACAGAACATATCCAAATGGAAATCATCCTATGAGATAGAATCCCACTAACTCTTATCAAAGTCACATAGCATGTAGGTGGTGATCTTGTCACTCTTCTCTGGGAAAATTTGATGGTGTTCAGAGTTATAAAACATGGAATCTGTCCATGACTCAGAAGCCGGAGGTCCTTTATCCCCATGAAGGTGGGATAGTGATGTTGTATATATTCCTTAGTGAGTTATGCCATGGTAGGGGAAGGTCGAGGATCACCCTTTATAGACTACATAATGCAGAAGAATCTATCATAGAACTGAGCATTAATACCTAGTTTAAAATCAAATGGAGGTTCATCATGTTGTACTATAGGATGTATCACATTTGGATCATGGACCACCAACTATATAAAATTATATTTTCCACATTATTGGTGTATGAAGTGAGGATTTCATGTTTTTATAAATCTAAAATTTCTAATAGATCTCCTAAAATAATATTTATAATAAATAGTAAAAATGATAATAATAAAATAATGGTACAAATCATTAAAATAAGTAAGTATGACCTCTCTTCCTACTCCCTAATCTAGGTATAGGTGGTAAGAAACATTCATATAAGGATCAAGAGACACAACCTACTACCGTCTATTAAGATAGGTCTCGGTCAACTTCTCATACCACAACATAGGTTCTTGTATATGGATTTATAGATGAAATGTATAGAGGAAGATACCCTTTACTTTTCATTTTTCATCAATATCTAGTGGTAACCATTTTATTTTTATAGTTTATTTTATTTAATGTCTATTCTTATTTATTTGGTTCTAGAAATCTCAATACTACTCGGTGCATTGTCAATTCCAAATTTATAAAGGCCCATATACATTATAAACTAAAATTAGAATGTCAAGTAATGGTAATCATTCATATAAATCTGGTATCAAGATATAACAGATCATGAATAGTTATTTGATTGATTAAAAGTCCACCTTCAATTTATAGAAGCACTCTCTTCATAAATTGAAATTGGAATTCATCATTTAAATTAACCAATATTGAATAGTTGGTTATTTAAGGTTTCACCATGAATATATGGGGGAGAAAACCATTTAGATTTATTTCTTCACTTTAATTAATCCAACTATGCCATCCCTATAATATATTTTATCACAATACAACACTTAACAATCCAGGAACAAAAATAAGAACATGGAATATAAGCAACACAAGTTGAAATCTATATATGGCATATAATAATGCATAACAATTAATTCCTAAGGTGACTATTATTATTCATGAATTTTATACACCCCCTACTCATTGGTCCAATGTAAATGAATTCTAAATATCGTAATATCAAAAATAATACCATCGCAAAACAGATGTGTCACCCAACAGTGAATTGAATAAAACATTAAAAGGCATAAATAATAGAAAAACTTCATCTCATGTAATTTTGGTTTCACCTATACATTGGTTAGATACTCGT
Source organism: Viscum album (assembly GCA_963277665.1). NCBI lineage: Eukaryota > Viridiplantae > Streptophyta > Magnoliopsida > Santalales > Viscaceae > Viscum > Viscum album. The sequence continues at coordinate 1,169,949,975 of OY728135.1, read as the reverse complement.
AGGCATAGGATCGTTACCACATTCAATTAAATCCTAGTCTCATGTATATTACCCAAATAGTAAGAACAATGGAAAAAAGGAACTGATACCATATTGTATTGTGCTACACCAGAATCCAAATACTAGTGCCCAAACATAGTAGCCACAAGACCTCAAGCATGCCTCCTCATATGTCGAGGCTATCGACTTATAGCAATGGACTAGGGTGTGACCGTGGGGAGAGTATAATAACCTATATCATAGTGGATCACAATGGTATATAATAAACAAGAAATAGTGGAATCTATAATGATATATATAAATAATCTGAATACTAATTATAAACCATGAATGATAATAATTAGGATGATGTAGAATCATAAATAGATAAAAAAATTGTAATTATTATCATGTATTGTAGTGCGTAAAAGATTGTGGACATGGGATTCAAGGGAAACTATAAAATACCACATGTTATACAAAAAATCAAAAATTCCAATATCTATAACTACTAGAATTAAAAGTATAGGTTCGGTCCCAGGCTCCCATACTCTATCCTAGAACATAGAATCAATATTCAGAGGTTAGACACTTCAATTTATCTATAAATTCAAACACGAAGTATTCATGGGTTCCAAAGGAATCCTAAGAAGGGCGTGATATATACTTAGTAGGCCACCACTAATGGTGTATAAATCAATCCAGTCTGAGAAATACAAAATTAGTAGTATTATATTAAAAAATGAAAGGAACTAAATTATTAAAACATTGTGGTTCGAGTTCCAACCATATACCCGACTACCACTACCTTATTTTTCCTATGTTGGATGTCTATAAACCAGGGAACTATAAAAAATGATAAGGTTTGTGCGTGGGTTATCCTAAATAACGTATCAAGTGTGGATTTCCCCCCATGAATGTTATATTTCATGGTGGATGTGTCCTTAGGGAATTATTTAAGCATTCCGATGATTTAATAATAATTATAAGGCATCACATGTAATCCTAGAAAGGCTATCATCAAGTATATAATTGGTATCTTGATCCCATCCATAGAGATGTGTGACTAAATCACAAGTGTTGATGTATGAGCTTATAAAATACTGAATATGACAGATCCCTTCCAAGGACACCCATGATAGGCATCCCTCGTATCTCTCTCAACATTGTACAAGCTTAACCTCTAAGATCATCCTAGGAATCCCATATAGGGGACCAATTATCACTCAAGGCATGGTATAACCATCTTTCTGAAGATCCCATACACCGTTCCTCTCCAAGGGAGCTGTCGTCACTTGTGGGAATAAATAATCCACCTTGATATCACATATAAGTAAATCCAAATATCCCTCATAGTGCACCCAATATTTCCAAATATTAATCATGGTAAGCCCGTCTAGAGCATCCTTAATTCAGGACCTGTGTTTGGTCCCATCTCACATGAAGGTAATTCTTAACAATATAGATCACACATCATCAACAAGTCATTTTATATACAAAAGTATGATATAGATAGCCAATTAATGGTATTCATGCCAAATAACTATGAAATAAGTTGTAAAATAATAGGAAATTTTCATAAGGAACAACCATAGGAATAAGAATAAGGCATGATGTAAAAATCATAATACAATAATAATATTCATATAAAATAAATCATAATACATAAATAAATAAGCATAATAAAAATATAAAAAAAAAATATTGAGGTCTTAACTCATGGACTACCATTCCTCTTAGTAAAATTTATTAATTTTAGGATTAATCAATAGTGCTACACACTTCAATAGGTGTTTAAACCATTTTAAGCAATAGGGAAAAGAATAATTAGGAAGGGAACACTCATAAGGTATGCCCGCATTGTAATTCCCTATGTTTTTATGAATTTTATTTCAAATAAATTAATTTCATATACTGCATGTTACAGTAGATTATGTTTTTTATATGCTACAAGAAGATAATCTTGTGCCAATCACAACATTGGATTGACTTGTGTTACATTAAAGACTATATCACTATGAAATATCATTTTATTATTATAATTAAATGAACATGAAAATTATAACATATCCATTAAAACTAGTAATATGGATGGTAATAAATACTTTTTATAAAATTATTTATAATGGTTTTATAAAAATAAAACATATTTTTTGTAATGTCTATAATGTATGAAAATACTATTTTCTCAAATGAACTACTTTTTATGTACTTCTATGGGAAATAATGAAATTAATTTTAAAAATTTTATAAATTTAATTTAATAAATGAAACATGTTTTTTGAATTTATAATTTCTAAATTATATTTGGGTGATTTTTGGGATTTTTCAAAATAACATAATTTTTGGATGAATTGTGAAAAATACTGAATTTTAATTCCAAAGATATTTTTCATCTAATTTATTTATACAATTAAATTATATTATAACATAGTTTTAAATTTTAATTAGACTATTTATTTTTCAATTAATCCAATTTAGTTCATTGGAACCAACTTCACATTGAAATTGAATTTAAAAATATTTCCAAGTTTTAAACATTTTCACATAAAAACCTACTTTCATGACACATATGTGGGGTAAATTTTAAATAATTCTATTCCACTAATTTGATTATAATTTTCCAAAATGAATTATATATTTTCAATTTTAATATTATATAAATTTAAATAAGGTAAACTTAGTTTTTTTAACAAAAATATCAGTGAAAGTAATTAAAATTATTTGCAAAATTAAGGTTAAACAAGATTACTTAATTATTAATGTTTCAATTAAGTGAAAAAATAAAATATAAAAATATCCAAGTTCCATTGGATTGTAATATTTCAACCAATTCCCCTATTTTCATAAAATTGAAAATTATTGAAGGAACATGATGTAAGGGAGACCTCTCAAGAGTGTTTTCATTTTTATATTTACAAGAATACCACTCTTCCTTAACTATAAATGGGAACTCACCCCCCCCCCCACTCATTCAAAATTATCAAGCCCTTAGTATGAGAAAACCCATAAATAATTTTCCACCTAAAATATATAAAATCATCCTATCACCCTCCCTTTGTTTATAAATATATCCAAGAAAACCTCTGCTGAAAACCAATATTAGTTACCCAAATAAGAGGCAGCATCCTTCCACAAGCTCTTTTGTTCTATTTTCATTCTATACCCCATCAACTATTCTTATTCAATGATAATAAAATTGACTTATTATCCTAAATATTATAATATGTTTTTTTCATAGGGTTCCACCTACACCTACACACACTTCTATCAAAAGGGTAACAAATATACCTTTCATGTGTACGGTAGACTACCGCCTTGCGAAATAATGTTGTTCGTTTTTTCCTTTACCACCTCTCATGGTTAGTAAATATTATGGAAATACGGTCTCAGATTTTATATATGATATTTATCATGGATTTATACTTATATATTTATTATATAACTTATACCTTCATGATTTTCATTTTGTTTAAATATGATTACAACGTGTTTTGATGTGGGGACTACCACCTCCTCAAAGGGATTTGATTCATTCACTCAATACATAGAATGTAGTAAAAATGAGTTTAGAAAACATATATGATAAATATTATCTAATAACGATACTTCAATTATATTATATATTTATATACAAATATTTCATTTACATTCATTCAGAACAACAATCAAATGGAAACAATGTTCATACGTACGTACAACCCACCATCCCCATGAACGATGTATTCCATTTTCTATTTATATCTTATATAGATTATTATAAATATTTATATACTGAATATATATGATATTTATACCATTTATTACATTATATAAATAATTAAACCATGATATAAGTAAGAGTATCAATAATAATAAGTCAAACCAAATATGAACAACAAAGCAGATATTGGCCAAAATGTATCATTGACAATTAATTGTTAATAAATTAGTAATAAAAAGTATTAATAAAATCATACCTTTTATTAGATATAATAATATGGTTCTGCGGTATATTTATAATAAACATATATTTATTATAAATTTTGTTTGAAAAAGTATGATGAGAGTCAAGACATATGATAATGGTTTCCACATATCACTTTTATTTCAGTGAGATTTATGCCTTTTTCATCACTCATTTATTTTGTGTTATATATATAATTCCCATAATATATTATAGAATTATTAACCTTGAATTTATTGGTATTTACATATCCATTTTATGATCTCTCTTTCATGGAGTTTAGGGTTCAAATGTTACCTAATCGATAAAATAGTTCTTTCTCAATTTTCCATCATTGAGACACATGTCGTGATACACAGTTATATTCTTCTACAAGGTGTATAATTTCAATTTGACATGTTATAAAATAAATATCATTCTTTTAATGATATTTAAGGCTTCATTTAGTGTCATTTTTTTAATGTGGGTTTTATTCATCATTACAAAGTGTTAATATATTATTGCAACAATCTCATCATTTAAGGGGACTCATTATCATTATCCTTCTATTGAAGAAATGTTATGATCTATATTTCATGAGAACACATTAATTTTACTCTCCTATATTTATTCATTATATCATCATGTATTAGTATCAATTTTAAACTGTTTGGTAATTAATATATTTTGAAAAATCATTTTAAAAAAATATTATATCTTTTCAATCTTCGATTGGAAGTCTGTTTTATTCAAAAATCATGTTTTAAAAAAACTTTAAAAATTGTTTTCAAAATGACCTCATAATCTCATTTTCAAGGGAAATAATTTTAGAAAATTATTTTTTTAAAATATTACATTATAATTTTTCAGTATTATTTTCAATGAATAAGGTTTTTAAAAATATTTTAGTTTTTAAAATGCATTTTTAAATGTAGAAAGAATATTTTTCTCAAGAAATGTTTTTAAAATATAATCCAAGATTGTTTACATAAAATATGACATAAGTTGGTGTTAGTCATTAATTTTTAAAATATGATCCAATGGTAAAATTCATATTCATTATCTAAATGGTTTATGTTTTTCTAGAATGTTGGTTATGAAACTCATTTCTCTTTCATAGATTATATGTTCATGAAAATTGTTTCTATTTCATAGGTTATATGTTTATGAAACCCATTTATCTTTCATAGGATTTATGTCCATGAAAACAAATTCTATTTTATGGAAAATATTTTTACGAAACCTGCTTCTCTTTCATGAGATATATTTTTGTGAAACTCTTTTAACATTCATGGGTCATATGGTTGTGAAACCAACTTCTTTTCCGGGGTTATTATTTGATGGAACGATTTTGAAAACTATCTCTTTTCCATAGGTTATAATATGATTAAATTTGTATGATCCCCATTTCATTTCATGGGATATGATATTAATTTTTTATGATAATGTATTATATTTATGTATGACTTCTTTATGGGATTGTTGGGATTGATACAAACCTCTAATGCATTGGGTAATGATTTTTATCTCATGATATGGATACAGCTGGAATGGTGAGTGAACTCTGTTCAATATAAATTACTTTTTCATCTAATATAATATTTGGATTGAACATTGAATTCTAAGATAGTCATGGTAGTGAACCATTGAAACAAAGTTTCTATGGGTAGTTAACTCACACTACTATGGTAAGAATTTAATAAAATCCTTGAGTACTATTAAAATCATTTTTATATGCATATGTAAATTCCATAGTTCCATGTGTTATTCCAATGTTATGCTTTCATTGATTATGCTTCTGATTTAATTATGATTAATATCTTATATAAATCCAATTTTTATGTAATTATTTATTTTTAGGATCTTTGGTATGTTGAGTATGATCTTCTAATGTTATTATAATGTTCTCATACCCTTATTCTCTGGTTAATGCTTTCACATATCCCTCATTTAAAATTAATGGGCATCTGAGCTCACCCATTTTTATGTTTTCTTTCCTCAAGTTATGAATATATGTACTATTTATAATATGTATAAGAAGGGTTATAGTCATAAAGAATCTAGTGGGAGATAGTTTAGATCAATTATATACCAATGATTATGTTTTCATGTTTCCAAATGAACTAAACTAATACTGTGTTTGGGTGTCTGTTTGTGTAATGTATTTTATATTCTAAAAAAATGAATTAATGTTAATGTTTGAAATACGAGGGTCACTAATGTTGGTATCATAGAAATGTTTAGTTATCCATTGGTAACTAGGATGATAAAACCTTAGTGACAACCCTAAGGAAATGTCTAAGGATAAGTCTAAGGATATATAAAGTATAAGAAAATGTTCTAGAATATTCCTAAAGGATAGAGTCTGTAATTTCATAGCCATAAATTGTTTTTTGGATACTACAAGTGGATGTGGAACTAGAACATATGTACATCGAGGTAAAAACATTCAAAAAATTGTATTAAGAAAGACATAATCAGGAACCAAGGCATAAAAATGTTTATTTTTGCACACTTGATTTGACACTCCAGGGGGATATGCTTTGGGAATTCATAAACTCATCCTGAAATATCATGAATGATTTAAATATATAATGTCTATGAAAAACCCAGGGTATCGATAAGGTTTCATCGATTAAAGAAGTTGTTATAATTTAGACATAATATAAGTGATTTTTTATTATTATTTGGTTCCTCTCTATGATAACTATTTATTAATTTATGATTTTTTGTTTTTTTCAATGGTTGAAACCCAAAGGAACTATGTTAATGGTGATTGTGTTGGAAAATAAAAGAAGTTTCCTTCTTAGAAACTCAATTCTATTGGAGTTGGAATGAAAAATATTATTGTTATTCTCACACAACAATATCGAGATATGAATCATATTGAGATTCCAAATGAGAAAAGGGAGGGAAAATTTCTGTTTAGTCCTTCACAAGGAAACTTCAACTATCCTTCAGCTGGTCTTATAACAAAACTATTATTGAAAAATGGATCAGTACCATTGAAAATATGTTCTTCATTTTCCAGGGTTTTGAATATGAGAAATTTCAATATGGTTGTTTAATGGTTAGAAAGCGAAGAAGACTAGTGGTGGAACCTAATCAAGAATTTAAGGAAGCATGATGAAATTTAATCCATGTATTGAAATGAGTTCAACAACTTATTTTTCAATAATTACATTTCTCGTATTATTTGTAAAAATATTAATAAAGAGTTCCTCGAGTCAATGCAGGGGGATGATGAATCTTTTGGTACAAAAAAGGATAATTTCACAAAACCTTCTAGGTATTCTTCTAGTGTTATCATCCAACCCAATGGTATATTTTATAGGTTATTCCTTTGATTAAATCTAAGCCTCATATGGGTGTTGGAAATAATATAATTTATTAGCATCAAAGAGAATTTGTTTTGTGAAATCAAGGTAGAAATAGAGAGTGGAGTTATGTATGAATCTCATGGTTTTGGCAAGAAACGAAAGATGGAGTTTAAATTAAAATCTAAAAACCATGGAGAAAACAAGATGAAATTTTTTTATGCTCTAACAATGGTGAGAAGAACGGATGAAATATTCTCAAGGGGTATAATAAATTATATAGCTGTACAAGGGAAGGTAATCCAATTTTTGATTACCGAAGTAATGGGTAGAAGTTAGCTAACAATTTTAATGAATAGAAAGCTACATTGAATGAACCTCCCCCTATTCAGTGCAACAAGTGTAAAAATAATGGTAATTATACTGACCAATTCCCAAACAAGAATGTTAATGATGACAATCAACATCAAAAACCTCTTATTTTAATGGGAAATGGGAAATCCCATTGGATCATTATTTCTAAAGAGGGATGTGATAATGACATGAGTGAGGGTACACTTATAATACAGTATATAACTAATGATGCTTTATTAGATTCTAGATCTACCCAAATATTCATATCTAATGAATTTTTTAAGGGTATTATGACTCCACAAAAATTATTATATGTGGAATTAGAAGTACAAGCCACTAGTGGTATGATTATTTCATCTAAATTCTATGATTCCTCTCAAGTTCATCTTTCTGAGAATTTAATTCCTATAAATTTTGAAACACTTACTCTAGTTGAATTTGATGTTATATTAGGCATGGATTGGATTCCACTGTATAAATCCCATATCAATTTTAAAGGAAGGGAAGTAACAGTTGATATTTTTGACCAACCTATGAACGTACATCAATGTGGTGATAAGTATAAATTCTTTTGGATCTTACATCATGTTTATGGGTATTAATTACTGTTATAAAGGCATGTTTTTCTCAAATGGTTAGGAATAAAGTATACATCGATTATATAACTATTTTTTTGGTGTTTCTGGACTACTTTTTGGAAGAGTTTCTAAGCCTTACAAAAAAATACGAACGTCTATTCTCAATGGAACTCATACATAGTTTTCTAAAAATTTCAAAGAATCCTGAGAGAATTTCCTTGATTTATTTATAAAAATTTTGGAATAAAAACCATGAAAACCATGAAAAAGGGATTAATTTGGCTAAGTGTGTCACTTTGGGTTTTAACTTTTCTTTTTTTGATAAAAATATGGATCTTTGTAACTCTATATTGATTTTCGTGAGTTGAATAAGATGATGGTCATGAAAATGTACTCTCTTCTCCTTATTGATTACATATTTGATCAACTGTGTAGAGATCAATAATTTTAGAAGATTAAAATTCATCCTAGGTATCATCAATTTAGTGTCAATAAGGAGGATATAACCAATATGTAATTTGGTTCAATGTATAGAAACTATAAAAATATATTGATGACATTTGGTCTTACTAATTTCCATTATATCTTAATGTATTTGATGAAAAATGTATTTACATATTACATCAATCAGTTTGTGGTAGTCTTTATTCATGACATTATTATCCATTGAAAGAGAATGTAAGAGCATCAAGACCATCTGAGAATTTCTATACAGTCCTTAAGGAAGCAGAAGCTCTATGATAAATTTATAAAGTGTGAATTTTTGTTATAAAAGGATTTATTTTTTGAATCAAATAATCTCAAGAGACAGTATATAATTTGATCCATCGAAGATGGAGGCTATTGGATTTCGGCCTAGACCAACCATAGTGACTGAGATCCAAATTATTATTCGTTTTTCTAGATATTATTGGTAGTTTTGGGGGAATTTTTCTGGAATATTTATTCATCTAACCAAGTTAACATGGATGGGTGACATGTTCCTACAGACAAATGAATGATGAAAAAATTTCAAGGAACTTAAGAGAAGGTTCATCAGTTCACCTGTTATTAAATTTAATTAATGTGGAAAATGGTTTGTAATTTATAGTGAAGCATCTTGGAAGGGATTGGGATGCGTTATTATATATGACAACATGGTTATAGCCAATGCCTCATGAAAATTGATGGTTACTGAGAAAATAAATACCCAACTCATGATTTGGATTTAGTTGTGGAAATTTTTCATTAATGATATAGAAGAAATATCCTTCTGTTGAAAAGATTTATATATATACCAATAATGAATGTATGAAATATATATTCATTCAGAAGGAGTAAAACAAGTGACATAGAAGATGGTTGGAGATAATAAAAGATTATGACTTCTTAATACATTACCACCCTAGTAAAGTAAACAAGGCGGCTGATGACTTGAGTCGAAAGGATCATTCTAGATTCTCCATGATGAGGATAAAAAAAATAAAATATTTCTAGATTTATAAAGGATGAATCTATAAATCATTAAGGTAGAGGAAAATATTATGGTTCTTAATTAAATGTTCATCTCTCCATACAAATGTAGATTAAAGAGGTGTATAATGAAGATGTATGGCTGCAAAAGAATGATATAAATGTTCCTATGTATAACCTTGATCATGATGGAATGATAGGTTCAAAAACTATTAATGAGTTCCATCCATACTGTAATTGAAGAATGAGTTGTTATAGGAACCTTATAGTTTATTATTATCTATTAATATAAGAATAATGATGATGTATATGGAATTGAAAGAATAATTCGGGTGGGATGGCATAAAGAGTAATATCATAGAGTTTGTATCTTGATGTTTGGTATGAAATATTGTAAATTCTAAAAGAGAAAAATTATAATAGGATATTTCATCCATTACATATACCATAATATAAATGGGAGAACATCATTATGGATTTTTTCTTTGGACTCCCAAAAACCTCTGAAGGGTTTCATGGTATTTGGGTGGTATTCGATCTCTTTACTATGTAAGCACACTTAATTTATATCAGAGAATACTTCTATTTGGATCATATTTCTAGGATATACATTTAAGATATAGTAATATTTCATGGTGAATAAATTCTATTGTATCTTATTGGGATTTGAGGCTTACCTCAATTTTCTAGAAAAGTATTCAGTAAGACATTTATATTGAACTAATTTTCATCACTACATTTCATCATCAGAAGGATGTTCAATATGAAAGAATAATTAAAACCCAATATAATATTTTGATATCCTTTTATTTGAATTTAAAGGATGTTTGGGATCAACACCTTCCTCTTGTTTAGTTTTCATTTGACAATATGATTCAATCAAGAGTTTTTATGTCTCATAATGAATCCCTCTATGTATGGAAATGTAGAGATCCAACATACTGAAATTATTTTAGATAAATAAAACAATTGGGACCATAGATATATAAATAAATGGATTAGAAGGTTAGAACCATTCAACATGAAATCATGTCTGCAGAAAAAGGTGTGCTAGTAATCATCGATATGATTTCGAATTTGAAGTTGATGAGAATGTATTTCAGAAAATCTTTTCCTGGAAGAAAGTTACGAGATTCTGGAAGAATGGGAAACTAAGGCCTAGGTATATCGGTCCCATTCAAATTATTGATTGTGTGGCGATTATAGAAAATCTATTGGAACATCCTCCATATCTCTCTCAAATCCATCTTGTGTTCCATGTATCTCTCTTGAGGAAGTACTTACCCAACTATTTACATGTACTAAAAAAATAGGTTATACCACTGGAGTTGGAACTTTCATATGATGAAAACCCAGTTGAAATTTTGTATTGTATATAGAAAGTTGTATAAAATAAGACAACTCATTTGGTTAAAGTTATTTTTAGAAATAACTAGTTAGAGCAGGCTTCATGGTATATTTAGGATGCGATAAGGCAGATGTATCCTCATTTTTCAATTTTAGAATGATGAATTTCAAGGGATAAATACATTTTACGGGGGTAAAATATAACACCTCAATATTTGTCAACATTTTTTGCAAATAAATTAATTTCATTCATTTAATGAAACACCAAGATAATTTTTTGTTATAGTATAAAACAATATAATGCTTCTCTACATGCAACATCAGCTAGATTGTGTTACAATAAACATTGAGTTTCTATGAATCATTATTTTGTTATAATAGATTTTTAAATGAGATAGTTATACCAAAATTGTTAAACGTAATAATAAAAATATTAAAAAATATTTTTTAAAATATTATTTATAATGTTTTTTTCTAAATAATACAAATGTTTTGTAAATTCATTATATGTTTGAAAATATTATTTTCTCAAATGAATTTATTTTTATATCCTTCTTTGAAAAATAATTAAATTAATTATAGACACTTTTAGAAACTTAATTTAATAAAATGAAATTCATTTTCAAATTAATAAAGTCAAAATTATATGAGGGTTAATTATTTGGTATTTTTTTAAAAAATTATTTGTTAAATGAACAGTGAAAAGTATGGAATTTTAATTTAAAAATACCTTTTCAATTACATTATTTATATTTTAATTTGGTTTTATATTTCAATTAGATAAATTTTACATAAATTAATAATATTTATGTCATTTTCACCACTTTCAAATTGAAATTGAATATAACATTTCAAACCTTTAAACATTATCATTTAAAAACTAGTTGTCACAACACGTCTATGTGATTAATTTTAAATAAATTTCTTCTACAAATATGATTAAAGTTTTTAAAAATCGATTAAATATTTGCTATTGAGATAATTTATAATTTCAAATAATTTAATCTCAATTTTTGACAAAAAATATTAGTGAAATTAATGAAAATTTATTACACCAATTAAGGTAAAAACAAGGTTACTTAGTGGTTAAACATTAACTTAAGTGGAAAAATAAAATAGACAATTTTCCAAAAGGCATTGGAAGAAAATATTTCATAAAATTACCCTATTTTATAGAAAATGTAAAATTATTAAAGGTAAATGATTTAAGGCAGACCTATCAACAGTGTCTTCCAGTTTTATATTTATAAGAACACCACTCTTCCTCCGCTAAAAAGGAAATAACCCACCCCCTCCCACTTCTGGACAAATATAAATCCCTTTGGATTGGAAAAACATTTTCAAAATATCCTTCCTAATTACCTACATTTATTATAAAATCTTCCCTTTATGGGTAATGAACATCAAGGAATCCCTTTAATGAAAAACAATAGGAGTTACCCAAAGAAGAGGTACCATCCTTCCACACGCCCTTGTTTTATTTTATTTCTCTACACCTTCGAAACTTCATATTCTAGTATTATATAATAACTTTATTATACATAATATTTTGGAGATGTTTTTATTTTAAATTTTATACCTACACTTACATATACATCCATCAAATGGGGAATAGACTTATCATTCGTGTGTACAGCAGACTACATCCTTGCAAAATATTTTTTTTTGTTTTTACTTTACCACCTCTCATGGTTAGTAATTCTGATTTACATACTGAATTTTTATTCTATATATGATATTTATGATGTATTTATATTTTTGGATATATTATATAATACATACTTTCATTCTTTCTATTTTGTGTAAATATGATAACATTGTTTGGCGACATGTGGACTACCGCCTCCTCAATGCGATATGATTCCTTCAAACAATAAATGGAATGTATTAAGGATTGGATTAGTAAAATTATATGATAAATGTGAAATAATAATTAAATTGTAATTATATTATATTTATAAATATATTTCATTTCCATTCTTTCAAAATGATAAATAAATGGACACAACATTCATGTGTACGTAAGGCTTACCATCTCCATGAACAATGTAATTAATTTTATATTTCATCATTTTATATATTATTATATATATTTCTATAGGAAATATATATGATATTTATACCAGTTTTTACATTCTACACATAATGAAACCATGAACAATGTAATAGGATCCTAAATAATAAGTAAAAACATTTATGAAGAACAAAGCCGGTATTACCTAAAACGTTTCATTAACATTGGATTGTTAAAAATGGGTAATATGAAGCCATAATAATATAATATATGGTATTATATATGAAAATATGGTTCTTTTTTTATGAATATCGTAAACTTATATTAATTATAAATTATTTTTGAATGAATACAAAAACAGTCAAGACATAAGGTAAGGGCATTCACGTATTTCTTTTATTTCTCTGCGATTTATGCCCTATTCACCACTCGTTTTTTGGCTGGTGTATAATATTCCCATGAATATATTTTATGATTATAAAACATAAATTAATTTTTATTTATATATCTATTTTATGATTTCTCTTTCATGGGGTTTACAGTTTAAAAGGTTAAAAATAGGAAAAATAATTTTGTCTCAATTTTCATTTTTTGAGACATAAGACATGGTATGCACCTATATTCTTCTATGAGGTGTATAAAATTCCATTTGACATGTTATATCATGAATATCCTCATTTTAATTATATTTTAAACTTCATGTGATTTAGTTTTCTTACATGGGGTGTTTTATTCAATGTTACTAAATGGTAACATTTTGTAGCAACAATATCATCGTTTATCAGGATTGATTATGATTATGATTTCACTGATGAAATATTATTGTCCATATTTCAAGAAAACTCATTAATTTATTATATTATGGTTATTCATGATATATTTGTAACACCCATAAATTTTATGAGATATATTATTTTTAATTTCATTGATGTCTTCTATTATACACTACCCTAAGATTATCTTGTACTATACGCAACGTTGTATTAGCCTGGAGTATACGCAACACTATTCTTGGCTCGTGTTATACACAATTTCAAGTTCGTTTTGTGGAAATTATTCTACACAACATTAAGTATAGATTTTTTTAATGTATAAATGAAATAAGTTTTGGTTATTTTATACGCAATACCAAACGGAGAATTCACTACACGCAGCCCTGACTTGGCTTTCATGACACACAATCACTACCTTCTTCGATAGCATGTGTAGTACGCAATATCGAGGTTCACTAAATGAGATATCATTATAATATTACTATGAACTAGCCGTTATGAATAGTAATACCCACTTTTTTAAATTATTTAAATTTTATATTTCAAAATGGATTTCATTTTTGGATTCAGAATATCAAAATTAGCCAAAGGTGAATTTTTGGTATTTTTCTGAAAACTTTCAATTTTTGATGAATAGTGAAAACACTGGGTTACTATTTAAAAACCGATTTTTTAATTAAATTTTTATTTACATTATTTAAATTAATTTTAGTTCAAAATTGATACATAATACCTATATAAGTTCAATTTAATTCATTTGACTCATTTTATAATAATTTTAGATATATAAAACTTTTATTGAACTTTTCACCGTCTTTTACCCACCTCCTAGGAGAATTTGAAAATTTACATAAAACATAATTTTACCGCTTATATGAGTGGAATTTACAAAATCCTAGAGACATGGTTAATATCAAGGAGTAAAATGTGGTTCAATAAGACAAAAAAATTTTTTGGTGAATAGTAACCTTTTACTTTTATTTACCACGGTTAAAAGTAAATAGGGTAATTAAAGGTAAAAATGATATTATTATTACCCTAACTCATGTCCTAATTCTATTGGATAAGTGTAAATCGACCAAAAACAAACTTATGAATAAAATATTACCCTTTAGGTCCACTTGGATTAGATTAGGAAACTTATTATAATTTTATTTAAAGAAGAGTTAAAATAGATAAAATCAATGTTTAATAGCTAAAAAATTATAAATATAGGTTTATAAATAAGATAAATTAGACTCTAAATATTCATTAGTAAGATAAAAATATTTCCTATGTAATTTTATTTTATTTATATTTTTTAGACATTAAATAATTTAATGTATTTATGACACAATGATGATGCGGTAATTACCTTATTAATGAAATATTAACATACTTGATGTTATAAATACCCAAATAAATTTAATTTGAGACTTTTTATGATTTAAAATAATTTTATAGGTTAATATGACCTTTTAGTATTGATTTAATAATCTTATTTCTAACTAATAATGTTGTTATGAGTTTCACAAAAATCAAATACCAAATAGTGTCAAAATTGACTTAAAATAGTTTTTAAAACAAATATTATATTATTAATTGTTATTATATTCTTAAAAATCTAAGGTTCAGCCCAATGACTTAGAGAAGGTTTTATATATTAATAATGAACCACTTGGGGTTCTTTTGGATTATTATAGTATGTTTATTAACCATATAGTGTATGAAACCAAGAAGACGCGGTAAAAGTCAAATTATTTAACTTAGAGTTAAATCTAAACGATAAGGTTAAAATAGTAACCTAAACATGTATAAAACCTATTGGTTGAGAGGATTTGGACCCATCACCACTTTATCTTCTAAATAAATCAATTTTTATATATCATAAACCGAATATGACTTTATTATAAAATAATATTTTAAGTTTTTCGAAAGGTGCCCCTCTCCTCCCTTATAAAAATGGCACCCCTTCCCTCTTCTCTTAACCCCATTTTGAGCCTTTATGCTCGGAAAAACCCTGCCCATTTCTCTTCTCCTCTTCCCTAGAAACATTCTGGAGGTTATGGTCTTCTCAAATTACCAACTCTACTTACTTAAGAGGAATCTTAAAGGAGGTGCGTCGACGAAGAGGTAACCTCTTCTTCTGATCCTCTCAAGTTTCTTTCTTCTGCTACTTCCTCTTATTTAGTTGTTTAATTATAAAGTAATAACATCAGTATTAATTATATATTTATATGTTATTATAAATATTAAACAACCTTATTTCACATTTTAACCATCCTACGGCAAACGAAATCACCGCGTGTTCGTACGTACGGAATACCGTCTCCATGCCGTGGTGTAATCAGTTTTTACACCACCACCTTACTTGGATGGGTATAATGGTGTAAAAAATAACTATATATGATTATTATAAAATAATACTGATCCTAAGATATTATGTCATCCACTCCAATTCCATTCAATAAATATGATAACGATATCATCGCTCGTGCGTACGTACGGATTAACGTCTCCACGACGCAATTTGATTCATTTTCCATGTTAACAATTGAAGAATGATTATAATGTATATTTAATAAGTAATCATGAAATATATGACATAATAATGCTACTATATTTATGTATATATATATTTATGTCATCTACTTAATTCCATTCAATTCAATAAGGAAACGAAAAACAATGTTCATGCGTACGTATGGCCTATCGTCTCCACGAATGGTGCATTTCTTTCCATTTATCGATCTATTATATATATGTATATTATGAATATATATTATATATAAATAATGTTTTATATTCTGGAATTATGTAATCATGATCTAAGTATTCATATTAATAATTACAAGTCAAAACAAGGACGATAAATGAAACGATTTTACCCAAAACACTGCTTTAACATGGAATTGACAAATGAACAGATAATATAAAGTCATAAGTAAATCAAATATGATATCATAAAAATTATTATGGTTCTGTTACAAGTTAATAATATGTTTAAACCCACTATACAGGAGTCTCGGACACATACGGAAGAAATTGGACATAAGGTAAGGGATAATTTTGCAATCTCATTTTTATCTGAGATTGCTTATACGTAAGTATTTACTGGGGTTATATTTTTCATCCATGCCCATAAAATGTTTTTCATAAAGTGTTTAATATTATTCTATGTATGTTTAATTTCATTTTTAACCCTCTTTGACTTTTACTTTGTTTTATGGAAGGAATCTTTCTTTTGTTTACCATACGAGGATCTTTTTGACTTTTTCGACAAAAGTACGAGGAGAATATATTTTTTAACTTATACGGCATGAACGGATTTTTATGGTTTTATAACTCTTTATTTTCATGAATCATAATCTAAAATATTTCATGATTACTTTCAATAAAATACATTTATTTTAAAATTTAATGGCATTTTGTGAAAAGAAAATAATTTTGAAGAAGAAAGGATATTTTCCTCAAGAATTCATTTCAAGTGTTTTATCAAAACCATTTCCCATATAACATGGCATTATTTTATATGTGTATGTTTCAAGTATAATGTCTCTATGATTTACATGGTTTCACTTATCTTATGATGAAATTATATCCATTTTTTGTATGGATTTTGTTATGATGGTATGATGTTTATGAAACCCATTTTATACTTTAGGCAATGATAAATGATTTAAGTTCTTGTTGTGGGACAAGTAAGAATGATTTAATTATGAGACGGGTGGGACCTATATCTCCCTCCAATGCATTGGGTAATGATTTATATCTCATGAGATAGACATGGCTGGAATGGAAAGTTAATCCGGTTCAGTGATACAGGACGGGAACGAGGAGTGAACTCGATTCAGAAAGGGACTTTGTCAACTAAGATGGTCTTGGAAGCAATGTCTTGGATACTATGGAAATAATAACATGTGATTAGTGGTTTCCCCAATTAAATGTTTTATTAAAATGCTATTTTATCATGATTAATGTTTCTTTATGATGTATGCCTTACGTACTGCCATGTTTTATGCCATTGCTCAAGATTTTGATGTTTAAATATTATATTCAAGTTTTGAAGTTCAAATGTATATGGTTTGTTTTATTTTATCCATGCTTACCCTTACTGAGAATTTGAGCTCACCCTTTATATGTTTTCTTTTCCCCATGATATAACGAAATGTTTTAGGTAAGAAAAAAAGGAATATCTTTATGGGATATGTTAAAGATATTTCATCAAGATTAGAAGATTATATTCTGAGTTTCTAAAGACACTAAACTATCACGGTCCTTTGGTGTCTGTTTTTGTTATGTATTAGATATTCCGAAAAAGTAATGTAATGTCCATGTACGTCAAGCATTGGGTCTCTACAGTTAATATCAGAGCGAAGGTTTAGATAACCTTTGGAAACTAGTATGCGAGAACTTTAGTGAGATCCCTAGAGATATTTCTAAGGTATGTATAGGGATGTTTGTAAGGATAAGTATACGTATAGGTTATAGTTCTAGAATTATTGTAATGATATTAGAATTAAAGCTATTGTGTTATATATTGATGGTACTCCCCCTTTATTATGCTATTTTCCTTGCATGATTTATTCCACTCACACTATTCTTTTTGGGTTTTCGAAAATGGATGGAAACATGAAGATTCATGATAATGGAGGATATGATAGACAATGGAATGATATTCTTCCTGAGCAACCAAATGAAATTTGATCTGGTAGTCCAAACATCGTTATTATGCCTAATCATTAATCTCATAATATGATCAATAATATCAACTTTGGTAAGTATCCCGACTCATCTAACAAGAGAAAGATGGAGTTTCATGATGATCATAGAGGAAAGAAAGTTCAATTCCCCTCATGTAAATCATGTCGGAAGAGGCATTAGGGAGATTGTTTCAAAGGAACCGGAAGATGCTTTGGGTGTTGAAAAGAATGACACAAATCCATTAATTGAAAAGGAAAAGGATCAGTTAACACCATGGACAAGGATAATGGTATTGCTAAGACATCAATAATGGTTAAATGTTTTAAATGTGGAATGTATGGGCACTATGCAAACCAATGCCCTAAGGGAAAATATCAAGAAGAGACTCAGCATGGTCGTATGGGTAGTATTTATATTGATGACGATGAAGAGACTATAAATGATATATGAGATGAAATAAATGACGAAGCTCAGTCAATGGTTTAAGAAGGTAGTGGAAAGATAGTATGTTTATCAATAGTTATATTGTATAGGTAATTTAATGGTACTATGGAATAAAGACACATATAAGGATTTTTACACTATTGTTTTTACTAAATTATTTGAATGTATATGTTGAATGGTACTGGTAACCATAAAGGTTAATTCATATATTTTTGAAAGTAGATGATATGCGCATAATGAAGGGATTAAGAGATAATGATATGTTTTATAATATTGATGATCTCATGGATGATATAAGGACAATGTGATATCATGGTTTGAGTATATTAAATTTTTTGGATTTTGGTATGTAGAAAAGAGTTAACTTTTGATAGAATTCATGTTTTCAGTAAGGTTCAATGGGTATTCATTTTTCAAGAGAACACATCACTAAGGTATTCACATGTTTGGAATGTGACCAACAATATATATCTTATATAGGGGATAAATGATGGTATTCACATACTTGGTTGATGACATTTCTATTAATCGTTTTCTTTATACTATAATATTGGATAGAGGTATTTTCGATAAGCTTAAAGGTTGGAATGGATTTATTTGGAAATCAGATAGAATTTTTTGAGGCTAGACTTTTTTTTGAATATTATTTATGGAATGTTATAATAATTTAGTTTTAGAAAAAGGACAACATGAAGGACGTGCGACAACCCATCACCTCAGACAAGGATGTGGGAATTGAACCCACAACTGAAGTGCGACAGGCAATTATCGCATACCATTGGCCTACAGGAAGTCCCTAGTAAGTAGAAACTAGTTTTATTTTATTAAGCGGTATGACAGATGAATTATAAGTCCATTGTTGGAATCATATACAATTAATCTCACCATAGATGGATTTATTTATATTTAATTACTTATGCTATGATTTTTGTGATAGAAACTGATGGGATGAGTTATCATTATATCGCATGATCTGCTAACACTTCATTCAGCTTCATTTCTTTAAATAGAGAAGAAGTGGAAATTGTTCATGGAATGACAAATAATGATATTACACTAAAATCAAGTAATTATTTCTCCTTATGTAAAAGTTCATCAACATTAGGGAAATGATCTTGGAAACCAAAAATGTTGTTCTAGTACTCTCGTATCTGATGAATCAAATGGTACCTTAGATCATCACAAATTTATGGCTTTGTGATTGTAGGATTTTTCATAGCCATGTTCTCTACCACTCTCCATCAGAACTTGACGGTTAGATTTCTCTTCCATATCCATATTTTCACCTATGTTGTCCTGCGTGGAAACCCAGTGATGAGTTAATTTGGGTAACCATTATGTTTCATACTTCACTTATTTTGAAGTTTTAGTATTCTTTTTAACGATGTGGGTTTCTATGAAAGAAAGTTTCAAGTAGTAAACCATTTATAACCCCGACGAATTTCAAGGGCAAAATTCATTTTAAGGAGGGTGGAATGTAACACCCCAAGAGTTTATGAGATATATTATTTTTAATTTCATTGATGCCTTATATTATACACTACCCCAAGATTAGCTTGTACTATACGCAACACTGTATTAGCTTGCAGTATACGCAACACAATTCTTGGCTTGTGTTACACACAATTTCAAGTTCATTTTGTGGAAACTATTCTACGCAACATTAAGTATAGATTTTGTTTAATTTATAAATGAAATAAGTTTTGATTATGTTATACGCAACCCCAAACAGATAATTCACTACACACAGCCCTGGCTTGGCTTGCATGACATGCAATCAAGACCTTCTTCAATAGCGTGTTTAGTACGCAATATCGAGTTTCACTAAACGAGATATTATTATAATATTACTATGAACTAGCCGTTATGAATAGTAATAGCCACTTTTTTAAATTTTATAAATTTTATCTTTCCAAATTGACTTCATTTTTGGATTCGGAATATCAAAATTAGCCTAGGGTGAATTTTGGGTACTTTTTTGAAAACATTCAATTTTTGATGAATAGTGAAAACACTGGGTTACTATTTAAAATCCGAATTTTTATTAAAATAATTATTTATTTTATTTAAATTAATTTTAGGTCCAAATTTATAGATAATACCAATATAATTTCAATGTAATTCATTTGAGTCATTTTATAATAATTTTTAATATATAAAACTTTTATTGAACTTTTCACCATTTTTTACCCACCTCTTAGAAGAATTTTAAAATATATATTATAACATAATTTTACCGCATTAGTGAGTGGAATTTCGAAAATCCAAGAGACATGGTTAATATCAAGGAGTGAAATTTGGTTCAATAAGATAAATGTTTTTGGTGAATAGTAACTTGTTACTTTTATTTACCACGGTTAAAAGTAAATAGGGTAATTAAGCGTAAAAATGATATTATTATTACCCTAAAATATGTCCTAATTCTATTGGATAAGTGTAATTAGAACAAAAAAACCTTAGAAATAAAATATTACCCTTTAGTTCCACTTGGATTAGATTAGGACACTTATTATTATTTTATTTAAAGAAGAGTTAAAATAGTTTAAATCAAAGTTTAATAACTAAAATATTTTTAATATAGGTTTATACATAAGATAAATTAGACTATAAATATTAATTAGAAATATAAAAATATTTCCTACATAAGGGTATTTGTTTAATATTTTTTATAAATTAAATAAGGTAATTTATTTATGACACAATGATGATGCAGTAATTACCTTCTTAATGAAATATTAACATAATTCATGTTATAAATACCCAAATAAATTTAATTTGAGACTTTTTATGAATTCCACTAATTTTATCGGTTAATATGAAATGTTAGTATTGATTCAATAAAGTTTTTTCGAACTAATCATGTTGTTATGATTTTCACATAAATCAATTACCTAATAGTGATAAAATTGACTTAAAGTAGTTTTTAAAATAAATATTATATTATTAATTGTTATTATATTTCTAAAAATATAAGGTTTGGTCAAATGAATTAGATAAGGTTATATATATTAATAATTAAAATCTTCGGGTTCGTTTGGCTTGTTATAGTAAGTTTATTAACCATATAGTGTAAGAAAACTAGAAGACCAGGTAAAAGTTAAATTATTTAACTTTTAGTTAAATCTAAATTATAAGGTTAAAATAGTAACCTAAACTTGTCTAAAACCTATTGGTTGAGAGTATTTAGACCCATACACACATTATCCTTGAAATAAATCAATTTGGAGCTATTATAAACCGAATATTACTTTATTATAAAATAATTTTTTAAGTTTTTCCGAAGGTGCCCCTCTCCTCCCTTATAAAAGGGAACCCCTTCCCTCTTCTCTTCACACCTTTTTGAGCCTTGATGCTCACCCAAAACCTGACCATTTCTCTTCTCCACTTCCCTTGAAACATTATGTAGGTTCTTTTATTCTCAAAATACCAACTCTACTTCTTTAATAGGATTCTTAAAGGAGGTGCGTTGAAGAAGAGGTAATCTCTTCTTCCGATTCTCTCAAGTTTCTTTCTTCTTCTACTTCCTATTATTTAGTTCTTTCATTATAAAGTAATAACATAAGATTAATTATATAAGGATATGTTATTATAAATATGTAACAACCCTATTTCACCTTCTATCTATCCTACAGAAAATGAAATCACCGATCGTGCGTACGTACGGAATACCGTCTCCACGCCGTGGTGTAATCAGTTTTTCCACCACCACCTTAGATGGATGGGTATAATGGTGTAAAAAAATAACTATATATGAGTATTATAATATCATATTGACCCTAATATATTATATCATCCACTCAAATTCCATTTAATAAATATGGGAATGATATCATTTCTCGTGCGTACGTACGGATTACCGTCTCCACGACGCTATGAGATTCATTTTCCATGTTAACAATTCAAGAATGACTATAAAGTATATATAATAAGTAATCATTAAATATATGACGTAATAATGCTACTGGATTTATGTATATATATATGTATTTCATCTACTTAATTCTATTCAATTCAATAAGGAAACGAAAAACAGCGTTCATGCGTACGTACGACCTACCGTCTCCATGAACGGTGTATTTCCTTCCATTAATCGATATATTATATATATGTATATTCTGAATATATATTATATATAAATAAGGTTTTATATTATTGAATTTAGTAATCATTATCTAATTAATCATATTAATAATTACAAGTCAAAACACGAAAGATAAATGAAACGATTTTACCCAAAACGCTGCTTTAACATGGAATTGACAAATGAACGGATAATATAAAGTCGTAAGTAAATCATATATGATATCATAAATATTATTATGGTTATGTTACAAGTGAATAATATGTTTAAACCCACTATACAGTAGTCTCGAACACATACGGGAGAAATTGGACATAAGGTAAGGGATAATTTGGCAATCTCATTTTTATCCGAGATTGCTTTTACGTAAGTATTTACTGGCATTATATTTTTAATCCATGCCCATAA
Organism: Viscum album; assembly: GCA_963277665.1. NCBI lineage: Eukaryota > Viridiplantae > Streptophyta > Magnoliopsida > Santalales > Viscaceae > Viscum > Viscum album. The sequence goes on along the minus strand of OY728135.1, from coordinate 1,169,926,620 downwards.
AATGTTTTTCATAAAGTGTGTAACATTATTCTATGTATGTTTAATTTCATGTTTACCCCTCTTTGACTTTTACTTTGTGTTAAGTAAGGAATATTTATTTTGTTTACCATACGAGGAACTTTTTGACTTTTTCAAAAAAAAGTATCAGGATAATACTTTTTTTAATGTATACGGCATGAATGGATTTTTATGGTTTTATAAAACCTTATTTTCAAGAAACTAACTCTTCAAGATTTCATTATTATTTTAAAAAAAACATTATCTTTAAAAATTGAATGGCATTTTGTGAAAAGAAAGTGATTTTGAAGAAGAAAGGATATTTTCCTCAAGAATTCATTTCACGTGTTTTATCAAAACCATTTTCCATATAATATGGCATTATTTCATGTGTGTATGTTTCAAGTATAATGTCTCTATGATTTACATGGTTTCACATTTCTTATGATGAAATGATATCCATTTTTTTGTATGGATTATGTGTTGACGCTCCTTTTTCATCACATTGTCTAAAGGAATGGAAAGGAAAATGACTTAGCACAAATTGATTCATCCTTTGTAGAAAACATAAAAAATTGACAAAGGAATGAAAAATGAGTCAAATACACATGCGCCACACAAGTTTCTTTACAGTCGCGCAAGTATACTTCCGCGACGCCTAATGGTCGCGCAAGTTACTTGCACACCCTAAGTGATAACCGCTCGGGCTCTTCTCCAGCCTATAAATAGACCTGGGGGCCCCCCATTTCGAGAGGAATTTTTCCAGAATTCAGATAGAGAGCTCTGAACACCCAATTCTCTTCTTCAGGTCTTCCGAACACTTCTAAGGTAATTCATTACCTAGAATGGAAGGTCTAAACAAGAGGAGTAAGGTCCAAGTGTTAGAATTCACTAACACCTGCGTGCCTAAGGTGTTTTACCCTAATAGGAAATGAACATTCTTGCGCACCACCCTAATTCTTCACCAAAACTTGTGCGCCTCTCTTTTGGAAGTACCTCAAGATAATTCTAAAGGATTTTTTCAAGTTTCTCCCAAGTGTTACCCTACTGGTTAACAATCGTGCAATTACCCATGTGTCGCGCAGGTATACCTGTGTGACCAGGACTTATGCGCCCACGCAGTACCTGTGTGCCTACTAGGACGTGTGTGCCCCTACCTTTTTGGGTGCCCTTATTTCACTTTTAACCAATCTTATGCCATTACACCTCTCCTATTAAAGATTCAGTCTTCAAGACAGTTTTCAAATCCATTTATGGCATGATTTCTTGATTTGACTTCCTTATCTGAAAGGAACTCTGTGGAGTATCTCTCAAAACCTACTTATTTACACATATTTATGTCACTAAAGATTGAGATTTCATTCATTAAACCTCATCCTTTAAGATGAGAGAACCCATTAACATGGGACTCTTTTTCAAGAATAAGCCCCGGTCATAATTCTAAAATCTGGGCATCCTCTTTAGGATTAAGCCCCATGTCCCCTTTAACCTGGGCCTCCTTTTCAGGAATAAGCCCCAGTCATAATTCTCGAATCTGGGCATCCTCCTTAGGAGTAAGCCCCAAGTCCTCTTTAACCTGGGCCTCCTTTTCAGGAATAAGCCCCAGTCATAATTCTCAAATATGGGTATCCTCCTTAGGAGTAAGCCCCATTTCCTCTTTAACCTGGGCCTCCTTTTCAGGAATAATCCCCATTCATAATTCTCAAATCTGGAAATCCTCCTTAAGAGTAAGCCCCAAGTCCTCTTTAACTTGGGAATCCTTTTCTGGAATAATCCCCAGTCATAACTCTCAAATCTGGGCATCCTCCTTAGCAGTCAGCCCCAACCACAATTCTCTTAACCTTGGCTTCCTTCTCAGGAGTAAGCCCCAGTCTCAAATATGGGCATCCTCTTCAAGAGTAAGCCCCAAATCCCTTAATTTTTCAAGTCCCTTAACCTGGGCCTTCTTCTCAAGAGTAATCCCCATCCTTAACCTCTCTTAACTAGTCCAAATTTAATTTTTGATCTGGATTAAAACCCAATCATAATCCCCCTCTTAATTTGGGCCTCCTTTTCAGGATTAATCCCCAAATTAGAGTATCCAAATCTCCATAAAGTATATATACCTTTATGGATCATGATCTTGGATTTCTTCCCTGAAGTAAATCCTAATCTTCATCTATTTGGGCAGTCATACATACATAATCCCAATATCATTTCTTTTGATTGCATCTTTCATAGAACAATTGTCTGGTTTTACTAATACCTCTTGTTTATCACACCGAGCATGACTCACGTGAGCTTAGAGCGTAAAAGTAATTATGACATATTTCTTTGATCCATTAATCATAAAAATCATATCCCCTTACTCGAACTACATGGGTCTTGATTCCTTTTCCTAAATAAAGGATACATAGGTAGCCCATCTGCGGGTACTATCCCAACTCTGAAATAATCAATGTCCTTCTGAATGAAAATAAACATCATGTGCCCCAGTGAGTGGATTTAAAACCAGTATGGTCATCATAATGACCAAGAGACTTTTATGTATCAAAGGAGACCATTTAATAAGAATCTATAACAAATATAGATGATTATCTATAAATGAAGAACCTAGAATACATATAAAAGATTCTCTAAATTTCCTACATATCAATCATTTTCAAATTTAAAAGAAATATTCATTTTATACTTGGTAATGTAATAAGGATTCATGAACATAACATAAATCTATAAAGAGAGTCCCGAAGTAGAAAATAATTCCCCTCAAAAAGGTGGGATGAGTCCGACCTCCCATCCTCTCGACCAATGAAAATTCTTAAGACTCATCGGTCCACAACTAATGAGCGCCTACCTTTGGAAAGAAGGTTCAAATGGCTATGGAATCATGGGATGTTTTCGGTTCTACGAACAAACCCATTAGAAACCGCTTGGAATGTCTGAATCTTAAATCAATGGGATCATACCCAATTCCAAGAGGGAAACAAAAAATGGTGGACCCAATGTGAATCCTTAACCAAGTCAAGACGATGTTTTGATTATTTGTTAGGCCCCTATTTAAAACTAAATGAGAGGGCCAACAAAAAGAATCATTAACATATGTTCTCATCCAAAAGATGTAGTGGATGAATTTATCTTGATTACGTCTGTTATATCAAACATTCACTCCTTTCCAAGATCTTCTGCATTTCCAGAATGGCTTCTCTTAAGATCACATCCGTGAACACGTCTGCTGTGAAAACTTCTGCTGCAAATGCCACTAATGTTACTCCTGCTGGATCATAGTATGCTCTGAGGATGATATCACGTACATAGTGTCGTCAAAGCTGGGTATCAAATTCACTGGTTAAGGAGTACCGTCAAACCGGTACTATTCTAACTCTGGAGGCTGCCCGAAAATCCCTCGTAGTAAACAATTCACCCTTGTTATCTGGACAGCGACGACCAGTGATCAAGAAGAAGGTGGTACTAACCAGTATCTCCAACCATTTCAGGACATTATCCCAGGAAATCAACCACCATTCACTCCAATATTCTGAGGAGGTGAATGAGCAGTTCCCTCAGGGCCTAAATTCAAGGAGACAAGAGTCTTTCCCGAGGGCTCCCACCAACAATCACCGCCAGGCTCGTGCGGCAGTGCACCCTCAACATGATGAGGGTGCCTACTTCAGGCGTTCAGCTCAGGTTCCTCGAACCTGAGCATGCAAGATGAATCGCCAAAGGCGACAGCCGGTTAACAGTGAGCAGGTTCTCATCTCTGCCTTCTCCGGAGAATTCCACCAGCCTAACTTGGTGGAAAGCAACGAGCAGGCACACACACCTGTCCGTTTTAATTCCTCTATCCAGTAGACTTGTCTGGTAGCATCATGCCAGTCCTGCCAAGCAATTCTGGTGGAGTATTATAGACAGGAACATACACCTATTTATACGTCATCAGCTAGTCAGTAGGCTCGTCTGACTATATATGATGGAGCTTGTCAACCAAGTTCGGTGAATTGAAATAATCAAGCACATACACCTACTAGTATTAATCAAGTCTACCAATAGTCTTCCTTGGTAGCCCACGGAGAAGTCAGTCAGAATGTTCCATCGACAAACAGGAGGTAGACTCAATTCTCTGCCCACACATTTGAGTACTGTTAGGATTCACTGATAGGAAAAGGAGGACATGAGCATGCACATACACCTACTCCAAGAACGGAATGGACATATATCCCTGTTCCGGTAGCTGAAGTCCCCAAGCATATTCTATCAATGGTGAAAGAGAAGAATCAAATCCCTGATCATATTCTGGATACTTTACAGGATATTATAACAGCTTCAACAACATCATAGGGAAAGACACATAATTATATCCCTACCAGTGAAGTGACACATCAACAGCTCACTCCGGAATGGACACACACATCTGTTCCAGTCCAAGATGGTTATGTGGCGTACTCCCCCATATCATACAGACAACCAATTAAGGCACATACACATGGTTTGAGTGGAGATAATCAGCCTAACCTGACCATTTCTCTTAAGCAGGAACACACACCTACTAAATTGAGTAAGAAAGCATCTAAGAAAAAGTCCCACCTAGCACAGTCAAGAAATAAAGAGCCAATCTGTCACAAGGCCTTGCTCGATATTGGAGTTCTTGAAGCCCTTAGACAGTTATCTATTGGAATGCAAGATTCTACTCCCTCATTTCCCAATAGAGGTAACATTAATTCTGAAGTTCTTCAATAGACAATTCCTCATGAAGGCTTGCATCATGAAAATTCGGTCGTTCTCGAAGTTTCATCTTCAGATGAGAGCCACAGGAACCCTCTGTGTGGTCAGAAGACCAAGGAGTAAGAGATCTCATCTTTTGTTGTAACCCACCATGGCGTTCCTCCCCATGATGATGCATTTCCCTGCGAAAGTCCTCTCCGCAGTAGTGATGCACATTGCCTAGAAAATGATCCAATGGACAATGTAGTGTCGAGAAATCCCTATTATATTGAGGCTCTTGCAAATGAGAAACCAGTCATGTCTGATTCTTTATCGCTAGTAGGTGAAATACTTTCTCAATCGAAATATAGCCCAGGGTGTAGGTCATTCTCCAAACCACCCCTAAGTCATGCATATTCAATTTTGATCAGTTATTTCTCTACCAATCTTGTTGAATCTGATGAAGCAACAAGGAAGCACCAACTCTGGTCAAATTAGGTAGAAGATTATTCATTTAATGATAAAGAGGAAATGATGAACATATGAAAAAAACTGGCAAAAGGTGAAGTGCCAGTCATGTTTTGGCCTATGGATGACTCTCAGTATGAAATTCCAGAGATGTTGACGAAAGATGGAATTCATGATATTTGTATCAACATATGGAAATCTTTTGTCAGTTGAAAAATAAAGTATTATCTTATGATGAATATGAAAATCATGTTAACATAATAGAAGGGTTACAACATCAAATTGACTTGGCATCTCTATCAGTCTCTCGATATCCGAAGGCTGAAAAGCAGTAGAGAGCCCTTCAGTGTTCATGCCCTGGCGCACAAAGAAGATTGCGCCAGTTAATTTCCAATGACCCATCTGGTATTCATGTCAGAGGATGGGGTGTTCATGGAGCACTATATTTCAATGTTCTCTCCAGTCAGCAAAGCCCACCGAAAATGGTCTCATGCAATGTTATTGCCCGTGGTCAGCCACAGTCAATGGGTTTTGTTTGTAATCAAAAGATTGCCCAAGAACATGCCTCAAATAGTTCTTCTCAAAACCAAGAATACAGAGAACAAGTTTTTGAATTACTCCTGCATCAAGAAAACGAGAATATTGAACAGGCCTCTCGTATGGAGCAAGCACAACATCAAGTGACAGAAGTGTCAGAAATCATCCAACGGTCTTTTGAACTAGGTGATAAAAGTGGATCCAGGTTGATACATCCACCTATTTCAAGACTATGGTCCACAAGATCAGGAGATATTTTAATAAAGTCTCAGACATAGAATGTCAAGAGCCACCCCAGCTTGCCGAACTAGGGAATATTTTAAACCAACCCTCAGAATCAACAAATAGGATTCGAGGAGTTGAGAAAAGACAGTAGGAACAGCCCCAGTCCACCGGACTGGGGACTTTTTCAAATCATCAATCCCCTCCTCAAAGAAATTCGATCTTCTCTCGATTTGGGAAGAAGCCACAAGAGGAACAAAGAGCCAAATTATCAAGAGATTCCCTCCAAATTACGGTTCGTCAAGAAGTTGGTGAGGGATTGAATCAACAAAAGGAAATGTCTAATCAAAGACATGGAAGAAGAAAATATCACAGAAATGCTGATATAAGGGATGTGATACATTATTCATAAATCAATGTCATCAATGTCATTGTTTTTGATCGAATAGATGAGGCTCACTCAGGGGATTCAGATGAAGAGGTTCCTGCTCAAGAAGATGTATGCACAGACAAAAATAAAGAAGGTGTGCATACACAAAATCAAAGGATTAATCAGAACCTAGGTAATCCTTCATGTAACCCACTTCCCCCTCCCCGAAAAGGATCCAACCAAGGGAGGGGAAAGAATCAGGTTACATATCCTTCCTCTGGAGAAGGCCAATTGCTCTCACTAGAGCAAAGGTTTGCACAACAGGAGGAAGAAATGAAGGAATTGAGGAGGTTGAATGCAGAACAACTTCAGGGTAGTTTTCTTCCTAAGGGTGATGGAGTCAGTCAGCCAAGGGAGTTTCTTACAGTTACTGAGATGGATCAAGAATATCCTCCTTTATCAGTACACCCTCACGGGTCTAATCCTACGGGTCAAGTTCAACAACAATTGGCAGTGCTTCCATCAGTTGCAACACCAGCTGCCATACCTGTCCAAACTCCAGTCATTGCACCTGCCCAAGTCCAAGTTCAACCAGATGTTTCTCAAAAGCTAATAACTACTATTGAGTCATTAACAACTAGGTTAGAGACTTTTGAGGGAAAGCGTAAGCAGGTTCAACCAGAAAAGAAAGCTTACCCTGAATGGGTAGATTCAATCTCTCCCCCATCATGTTTTGGGAACCATGTATTCCCTATTTTCAATGGATCAGGTGATCCTGAATAGCATTTGATGCATTATGTGTCATTTTTTGATCCTATGATGGGAACTCCGGAGCAAAAAAAATCAGTGAAACTTGGATGCTTCATTGGAACCTTGCAAGGACCAGCCATTGTCTGGTACACAAGCTTGAAATATCGGTCAATTACTAGATGGGAAGATCTTCGTCAATGATTTATTCTTCAATTCAGCTCAACTTTACCAAAGACAACAGTTTCAATCATAAGAACTGTAAGCAAAGGTAGAATGAAAGGGTCTCAGATTTAATTGCTCACTGGAAGGGATTATCATATTCCCTAAGCTTAGCACTTCTTAAAGAGGATCTATTGCCAATATGTGTGGCAAATCTGTGTGATGAATTATGCACTCCATTGATCCCTGTGAAGTATGCAGGAGGGTTTCAAGACCTTACATTAATCACTCAACAGATTGAATATTCTCTTATACAGACTAAGGCTAAATCTATTGTAATTCCATCAGATCTAGGAAGGAGAATGGTTAAAGCAGAGACTGCTATAGTTAGGCTTAAGCAAGTACCTGTACCTGCTTCTACTTCAAAACCTTGATCTTCCCAAAGGGCTCCACCTCCTAACCGCCAAAAACAGAGGCCATTTTGTCAAGATAATCAAAGATATCAAAGACTAAAACTGTTTGAGGATTTGAAAAGAAAGGTTTATTCCTTCCAAAATGAACAAGTTCATGGTTATTTCATTTTGGGTCTGGAAAATAATTTGGTTCAATTGCCGATGCCCAAGAGGCAAAATAATGAAGGAGATGAAGACCATCCCAACTATTGCCCGTTTTATCCAATGTTGGGGCATCCCATTCAAGAGTGTTTTGTTTTTAAGGACCTCCTGCAAAAAATGGTCGATTTGGGACAAGTTAAACTGAATGGTTCTTTAGCTCAGGTAGCATGTGTTACTGCTATAGTTCCAGAGGAGGAAGGAGAGTGGAATGAAGTTAAAATAAAAAATGAACAAAAATATGATGATTGGATGGTTAGAAAGACAATCAACCGAACTCATCCTATTTTGTGAACACAATTGAAGAAACCAATTGTTCCTTCTTCCATGAATGCCGCAACCAAACCTTCTTCATCAGAGGGAAAATCCTCAAAGAAATAGAATAATTCAAAGAAGGAATAATCAGAAGAAGATGAGTATGTGTCAAAGCCTAAGCTGTCTTTGACTCTGGAAGATTTCATGCCATCTACTTCGAAGCAACGACCACTATCCCACCAAACGGAACAACCTAAATTGGCTAGTCAAGTAGAGTCCTCATCAGATGAAGGTTTAATCTTTGGTTCTGTTAATATGATTCAATTAACAGATCCATATTCTAATCGAAGTTTCGATTTTGATGAGCCTGAATTCCCTGTATCAAACAGAGGAATCAGAGGATGTTCCATAGGCTCAGGATATAGGGGAAGACGTGGATATTTCAGAAGCCACTATTCCAATTCTACCCCTGCTAGAACTGTGTATGCAGCAGAAACTCGTGGCAGATCCCTTCAGTGAGCTCAACAAGAAAAAGAAAGTTCTTCCACCAATAGGAAATTCAGTCCTGGCACTATTATTCTAGAATACTATTTGAAGGTTCCATCTTCTTCCTCTCAGTAAGTAAATGGATCTAATTAGTCTAATCTTCCAAATCCAGGAATATTTCCAACTCTTATCCCGATACAAGATGCATCAACTTCCAAAGCATCAAATTCCAAGACACCTGCTAAACCACATGTTCTTGTTGGGAAATGCAGACCTTTGGATCAAAAGTATGATGTATTGAAACACCTAGACCAAGTACCATCCATGTTATCAATTCTGGATTCCATGAATTTATCAAATGATCTTCAGGAGTCACTCATCGAGGCTTTTTCAAGTCCTTAGGAGTTTGAAACTGAAATTGTTGTAGTTGAAGTCTATCAAATAGATAATAATCCAGCGGAATGCCATGCAGTAATATCTTTTACTGATGAAGATGAAGATGATGTCATGAATGGACATATTAGACCTTCGTACTTATCTGGCAAAGTTAATTCCATAGACGTCCGAAGAACATTCATTTATAATGGTTGAGGAGTCAATCTCATGCCCATTCGTACACTTCGTCGATTGGGCCTCATAGAATCTGATTTATCTCCTTCTACCATGATGTTATAAGGATATGATAAAAATGAACAGGAACCACTGGGTGAGGTTACACTCAGAACTCAGTTTGGAGATCTTGTATCTAATTTAGATTTCATGGTTGTTGATCAAGACTCAGCCTTCAACATCTTGCTTGGAAGACCCTGGCTACATCAACATGCGGCTATCCCTTCATCATACAATCAATGTCTGAAATATTGTTTTGATGGTCAAGTTGGTACATTTTATGGTGATAAGGCCTCGTTCAAGACATGTGAGTCTCAATATATTGAGGTAGAATTCTATCACATGAAGGGAAAGGATAAATCCAAAAAAAGGAATCTTACCAAAGTTAATTCTCCATATGGTTTGGAGAAGATTCCACAAAATCCATTTAAACATGTGAGTACAAATTATGTGTTGCCTATCAGTCAAATTGACAAGATAGAGCCAAATCAAAATACTCTTATGGAAAGATCCATAATGTCAATTATGGCAATTGAGCCAGACAAAATGGGAGAAATTGGTAACTCACCAAGCATTGATGAAAGCCCAAATGGTGACGTCTTCATTTCATGTTCTAAAATCCAACAAGTATATACTTCGCCAATCAGGCCAGAAGAAGTTATAGCAACATCGGGGGTGAACAATGATGTCGATCCCCAATCCATCATCTCCTCCTTATTTCCCAAGGAAGACCCTTCATCATCAATTGGGTCAGAAATGGAAGCTTCTTCTTCAAGATGTTCAAATTTTAACATCTCTTCTGATCATGGAAATTCTGCTTTATCATCTATTATGAAAGTAGAAATGGAGGAAATAACACATGATGAAGAAGAAGAGAAAGATCTTAGAGATTCTCCTCCATCATTTGAAGTGGGTATCTCTACCACTGTGGATGAACTCAGAGAAATAAATCTGGGTACAAAATAAGATCCACACCCCACTTTAATCAGTGTGACCATGAATCTTGAAGAACAAGAGATGTATATTTCCTTTTTAAATAAAAATTGAGATATATTTGCTTGGAACTATACAGAGATGCCCGGGCTTGATCCTGATGTTGCTACTCATCATTTGGGTTTACCAGAAGAGCATCGAGGATTTACGAAAGCCGTGAGAAGAACACACCCAACTTATGCTTCCAAAATTGAAGCTAAAGTGGATAAGCTTATAAAAGATAACTTCATCAGAGATGTTCAATATTCCATGTGGCTGGTTAATATTGTCCCTATGAAAAAGAAGAACAGAAAAATTAGAGTTTGCATCGATTTTAGAGATCTTAATCGGCATTGTCCTAAGGATGATTTCCCAATTCCGATTACAGAACTTTTAATTGATGAAACAGCTTGCTATGAAGCACTTTCCTTCTTGGATGGATATTCAAGATATAATCAAATCTGAATGGATCTAGAAGATTTGGAATCTATAGCCTTCAAATCCCCTCATGGTGTGTTTTTCTACCGGGTAATGCTCTTTGGATTAAAGAATTTAGGCACAACATATCAATGTGTCATGCATCGTATCTTCAAACCTTTTTTAAGGAAGTTTGTTGAATGATATGTGGACGATTTGGTGGTCAAATCCAAACAATGTTCTAATCACTTGGTTGATTTAGAATTCATATTCCGCAAACATCGGCAACATAATTTTAAGATGAACCCCTTAAAAAGTGCTTTTGGGGTAACCTTAGGAAACTTTCTCGCCGTTGTTGTATGCCATCGTGGTATTGAGGTCGATCCTGAGAAGACAAAGTCAATCATTGGTATGTCACCTCATAGAAATTTGAAATAATTAAGAGGACTTCAAGGAAACTTAGCCTATATTCGGCATTTCATCGCCAATTTGGAAGGAAAAACTTTTACCCTTAACCAAATTGATGAATAAGGGAGTCAGTTACTAGTGGACTAAAGAATGTCAATAAGCATTCGATATTCTGAAGAAATACCTCTTGAGTCCACCGGTACTCATGCCACCTGTTGAAGAAGGACCACTTAACCTATACGTGACAGCTTTAGAGCGATCATTGGGTGCCTTTCTTGTTTAGAAAAATGACGTTGGGAATGAAAACAGCCTCTACTACCTCATTCGGACTATGCTTGAAGCAGAAACCCGGTATTCAAGTATTGAGAAGTGCTGCCTGGAATTAATCTTTGCATTTCATAAGTTGAGACACATCCTGCAACATCACGAGGTCTAATTGGTATCTCGCAATAACCCGCTCAAATTCATCCTTAGTCTTCCAATTCTTACAGGACGTCTGGAAATGTGGGCATTTATTTTGCAGCAATTTGACATTCAGTATGTGTCTCAAAAGGAAATAAAGGGCCAAGCTCTGGATGATTTCCCAGCTGACCACCCTTTAGTGGATGACACATCTTCAGATATTGAACTCCCTGATGAGGAAGTCTTCTCTATTCAAGAAAGTCCTCAGGCATGGGAAATGTATTTTAATGGTGCTTCTAGAAGTCCAATAGGGAGGAAAATGGAAAATCTTAAATTCAACAAAGTTGTCTTAGGAATTGTGCTCATTTCTCCAGAAAAGGAAGTGTTACCTTATTCCTTATTATTATGGGAAGGTGGTACCAATAATGAAGCAGAATACCAAGCTCTCATCACAGGCTTGGAATTGGCACTTCAAGCACAAGTGAATCACTTAAAGGTGAAAGGTGATTCAGACCTGGTAATCAAACAAGTCAATGGGGATTATTCCATCAGAAAAGAATAATTAATCCCTTTTATGAATATGTCAGAGAGTTAATGGAAGAATTCCCTTTGGAACTGACATTTTCTTATATCCCAAGATCAAAAAATTCTCAAGATGATGCACTGGCTAATATAGCCACAGCTCTAGCAGATCCAAATCGGGATGAGACAATCATCAGTATTTCCCACCGTCATGCAATTTCACCTTATTTTCAAATCAGAACAAATGAAATTAATGAAATTAGTTCCATTCCTGAACTGTATGGTCATACTACAGGATGGATGTCATCTATCAGAGAATACCTTCAAAATTGAACACTTCCACCTGATAGAGCCGAGAAAGAACAAATCTGGCGGCATGTGGTCAATTTTACTCTTTATGACAGTCCAGATCACCTACAAAAAATTCTCTACAAACGTGGTTTTGATGGCGTTCTCTTCAGATGAATTGATGGTGAATAGAAAGTGGTTGTCATGAATGAAGTGCATTCAAGAGCCTGTGGTGCCCACCAGTCTGGACATAGACTGTCTGATCAGATTCAAAGGCTTGGATACTTTTGGCCTTCAATGATACAAGATTGTGTTGATTTCACAAGGAAGTTTCATTCATTCCATGTACATGAAAACTCCATTCATCAACCTACAGATTTGATTCATACAGCTAAATACTCGTGGCCATTTTTTACATGGGGAATGGATGTGGTGGGACCTTACCCTTCAGCTACGGCCAAGCAGTTTAAGTATATCCTTACTGCTACGGATTTCTTTTCCAAATGGGTAGAAGCCATACCTCTTAAGGAAGTCAGTTATAAATGCATTGTTAGCTTCATCAAGTCTAACATCATTACTAGATTTGGTGTCCCTCATACCATATTGATGGACAATGACAACAACTTTTGTTCATACGGGGTGAAGAAGTTGTATCAAGAATACAACATCAAATCCAATCATTCATCTCGGTATCATGCAGTGGGCAATGGCCAGATAGAAGCCTTTAATAAGACTCTTTCAAATATACTACAAAAGATGGTGGATAAAGATAAGAAATCATTTCCTGATAAACTCTTTCATGATTTATGGGCTTATCGGACTACCACCCGCACTGCAACGCGGTCAACTCCATATTCACTGGTATACAGAATGGAATCCATCTTTCCCATTTAAGTTAAACTACCCTCACTCAGAGTAGATATTTGTGATCAGTCATCTACAAATGAAAAATCTCAAAAGCGGTTGAATGAATTGGAAAGGTAAGATGAGAAATGATTGTGCACTTTGCACCACTTGGAAGTCTATCAAAATCGAATAGCACGAGCATTCAACAAAAAATTTTATCTTCATTCATTCACTCAGGGAGAATTGGTATTAGTTCTCAGAACTCCAATGATACTAGGAAAATAACCTCCTAATCTTGAGCCAAAATGGGGAGGACCTTACTCAATACATAGGGTCTACTCCAGTGGATCTTATTCATTAATATCGATGGATGGAGAACTCATCACTACTCCAACCAATGCCATATTTTTGAAGAATTATTTTGTATAAACACAAAATATATCATTATCGGTCCAGTATGACCTTAAACCGCACCTTGGTCTGGTATGACCTTAAACTGCACCACTATCCTGCATGACATTAAAACTGCTCATCATGTCCAGACAACATGACATTAAATTGTATCCCTTTCATTGTCCTTACTATATGACGTTAAACTATATAGAAGTCCCTTATATCCAGAAAGATGTTAAACTACATAACCAACGGTCCATGCATGCAACCTTAAACTATTGGCACTTACGTCCAATATGACACTAAACTGTATCGTCCCTTTTTCTTCCAATATGACGTTAAACTATGAAAAAGTCCCTAATACGTCCAACATGATGTTAAATGGTGTACTCTCTTTTCCTCACTGCATGAAATTAAACTGCACAGTCCCCTTTTTGTCCAACATGACATTAAACTGTATTGTCCCCATCGTCCTAACTACATGATACTAAACTATACAGAAAGTCCTTTAATACATCCAAAATGACGTTAAATTGTATTTTGTCCCTGCTACATGACACTAAACTGTGCATCACCAATAGTCCTAACTGCAAGACTTTAAACTGCATAGTCCCTTCGTATGTCCTACATGACATTAAACTGTGCATCGTTAATGTTGTTGCTACCTCTTATTTCTCACACCGAGTATGACCCACGTGAGATTAGAGAAAACTTCAACCATACCACTCTCTCTGGGATACTAACCATGTGTAAGTCCCAACACTATTTTATTAGATCGTTGTCCCCAAGAACAAATTGATCACTAATTCAATATTTAGTTTAACTACGCAGACTTTGATCCTTTCCTTCTAGGCTGGGTACATAGGCAACCACCCAAGGTTGAAGCCCAAAACCAATCTCTTCACATTGGTTCACCTCCATCTCATATGATGTTGATTCGTGAAACCGCCTCTAGAATCAATATCTTTACATTGGTTCACTTTCATCCTTGCTATACAAAGTTAAACAATACCAAAATTTTGTCCAGTATGACAATAAACTATAATATTCATTGATACCCTTACCTGAGAGGGAATCATTATTTACATTGATTTTCAATCATGTTTCATTTCAAAGACTACGTGCATACATGGAAATACCAGAACCTTTTATCTTGGGTTAAACGGTCATTGCACTAAGGTCCCCTCTCACCCTTCACATATACGAACCTAATTTGTACGGAGGGTAGTTCTAGAACTACATGGTCTTGATTCCCATTCTTTTGGGATACGTAGGAACGTTCGAGTGTCCCTCGAATCCAGCCCCAAGCCTTTTTGGGCCTAACCCCAAATTCCACTTTCAGTCCCTTGGATGAAAAATCACCATGAAATCACACAATGTGTATTTCTTATAATGGTCCAAGATCTATAACCCTAAACTATGATCTCCAATCCTTTTGTCCCACATGACGTTAAACTATAGTTAAAGTACTACGTAGGGCTTGATTCTCATCCTTATGGGATACGTAGTGAAGTCCAACATTTCCTTTCAGGACCCAGCCACAACATGATTATGGTTAGTATTGATTTGTGTATCTCTGCCTAAATTGGACAATACCCATATTTACATGTCATAATACTAACCTTAAATATTTTCAGATCTTCATAACCCTTTTCTTAACTTCTAGTCATAGAAATGTCAAACTTCTGAGAGTTATTTTGACTGACTATGCAGTACGTTCCCTTAGGTGTCCTTGCATAAACAGTCTCCATAACAGATTTTCCAGCCAAAAGATGCTATTATTTTACTATGCAGCTAATTCCCTTAGGTGGCCTTGCATAATTCAACCCCCTAATGGGTTTTTTAAATAGTGGTAACTTAATTCATGGGAGGAAAGCATCTTCTGTCCTTATTTGTCTTAATGACAATATGTAGGGATCTGCAGAAATAGCCATCCTTAACATAGTTGTCCCATATCCTTTTCATGATCTGAAAGTATTCAAGTCTATGGTTTATATTCGTCTTCCTTACGTTTGGGTCAGACCTTCATAGGAGTGATATCCATCCAGTTCTTCGATAATCTTGTTTGGAAATATCTGTTCTATATTCAAGTACCTATTTCCATACAACAAACTCTATACTTTGGAAAATTTGAATCTCCATAAACTTTCACTAGCTTTTTAGCACTAGGAAAGTAAATTTTTGAGAGTTATTTTGCCTGACTATGCAGCATGTGCCCTTAGGCAGCCTTGCATAAGTAGTCTACATAATGGACCTGTCAGCCAAAAGATGCTATTTACTTGACTATGCAGCCAATGCCCTTAGGTGGCCCTGCATAATTCAACCCCTTAATGGGATTGTTAAATAATGGTAACTTCATTCTTGGGAACTACTTCTTCTAATGCCTTTTTAGCTCTTTTTCATATCATTCCTCAGATCCAAATTTTCTTAAGTTATAGTTTATATTTTTTCCCTCATACTTGAGTATGGTAATATGTTTTCAGATAAATTGTCAAAGAATTGAGTCAATTATAATTCATTCAGTCAAAGCTATTTCGACCATAAACATTAGCCTCTTTATGTCCAATGTGCATGACTTTAAACTACCCACAAAAGACAAAGGAAATCTGAGTAAAAGTCAAGTTCCAGCTCACTAAACATACATTTTGTATGATTTAGGTAATATTGAGAAATTAAAATATTCATTGTTTGTAGGGTCATTTATAATAATCCTAGTAAAAATCAAACTATGCATACTAGGCCCATTGTCTTAGGAAATATCTAAAGAAGGTACTAGGAAAATACATGCACAAGTGATTGAAGATGAGAGAATTCTTTCCATTTGATGCACAAGAATTAGAGGGGCATCCACAGATTGGAGCCTCTTGTCTTTTTCATGAAATTACAAAAGACATTCGACATAACTCTTCATTTGATTTATAGCATCTCAAGATTCATCAGTAGCCACCTGGAATTCATTCATTCAACTAGATACCATAAGAGATGCAGTGATACCAGATCTTCTTTGAACAATTGTAAAAGAATGTTCTTGAGTGCGGTTTGAGAAAATTTTCTGCTGATCAAACAGTGACTCGGTTTCTTTCCAAGAGACATGGAAGATGGATACATGGATTTGAGAATGAAGCATTGGATGTAAAGAGACATTTGGAGAGAGTACTCTTTTCAGATATTGTTCTAATGCAATGTTTGTCTTCTCTCCACCAACCGGCAGCGGAAAACATTTCAGCCCTTGGGTTTTCCATTTTCATATCTGCAAGGAAATGGCATGCAGGAAAAATTTGAAAGTCCGTGCCAATGTTGTTGCTCTTAATGCACAACATAACCAAAATAGAGGAGTATCAGTGCAGCTGCATCTCAGGCATATATTTCTTTGCATCTGGAATATGGAATCCTTGGAGATGACCATGACCATATAGAGGTAGGTAGATGCTCTGTGGGAAAGTAAGATGATATTTCTTCAAGTACTTAGCCAAATCTGGGAGAGTGTTGTCGCAGATATCATAGTAATCATGGCCAACAATGTTCATCATGTCATCAATCCGCTTGCTAGCCAGTTCATCAGCTATTCCAGTTTTAAGAGCCATCTTTTCTGTACAAAAGTTGAATAAATTAACTCTTAAGTAAGTTGATTTTTCATAAAATTTGTGAAGGAATTTCAGAAAAATGGCAAAGGAATTAAGGCGCACAGGTCCAAACTTGGCACGCAAGTATGGATGTGTCGCACAAGTGTTAATGTGCCATGAAAGTTTTTGGCACGCTAGTATCACCGCGCAAGTCCTATTACATTGATAACAGCGCGACCGCAAAAAAATAGCGGAAAACGAGCAACTTGCGCGGCGAAGGGGACCTGCACGGCGAGAGCTCGAAAATTCGGAAATCAGATGATATACACAAAAAATGACCGCATATTTTTAGGCCAGGCTACCCAACTACACGCCTATAATTGGCGGGCTCCAGCCCTGCGTGACTCGCACCTACGCGATGACAGCTGCGTGACTCGCACCTTTGCGCCCCTTTCCATTTGGTTTTCTTCGTTTCCTCAGAGTCACATCCTTATTCTTTCGGATCGAACTCTGAGGGGGGACTTTAGTTGACGCTCCTTTTTCTTCACATTGTCTAAATGAATGGAAAGGAAAATGACTTAGCAAAAATTGATTCATCCTTTGAAGAAAACATCAAAAATCGACAAACGAATGAAAAAGGATTCAAATGCACATGCGCCGTGCAAGTTCCTTTACAGTCGCACAAGTATACTTGTGCGCCAAAAAATAGTCGCGCAAGTGACTTGCGCGCCCTATGTGAAAACCGCTCGAGCTCTTCTCCAGCCTATAAATAGACACTGTGGGCCCCCCATTTCGAGAGGAATTTTTCCAGAATTCAGATATAGAGCTATGAACGCCCAAGTCTCTTCTTCAGGTCTTCCAAACACTTCTAAGGTAATTCTTTACCTAGAATGGAAGGTCTAAACAATAAGAGTAAGTTCTAAGTGTTAGAATTCACTAACACCTGCGCACCTAAGGTGTTTTACCCTTAATGGAAATGAACATACTTGTGTGTTGCCCTACTTCTTCACCAAAACTTGTGTGCCACTCTTCTGGAAGTACCTCAGGATAATTCTAAAGGCTTTGGTCAAGGATCGCCCAAGTGTTACCCTACTGGTTAAAAATCGCGCAAGTACCCATGTGTCGCGCAGGTATACCTGCATGACCAGGACTTGCGCGCCCACACAGTACCTGCGCGCCTGCCAGGACTTGCACGCCCCTGCCTTTTTGGGTTCCCTTCTTGCCCATTTAACCCTTCTTATGCCATTCCACCTCTCCTATTCAAGATTCAGTCTTCAAGACACTCTTCAAAGCCGTTTATGTAATGATTTCTTGATTTTAATTCATTTTCTGAAAGGAACTCTGTGGAATATCTCTCAAAACCTAGTGATTTACACATCTTTATATCACTAAAGATTGAGATTTCATTCATTCAACATTATCCTTTAAGATGAGAGAACACATTAACATGCGCCTCCTTTTTAGGAATAAGCCCCGTCATAATTCTCAAATCTTGGCATCCTCCTTAGGAGTAATCCCCAAGTCCCCTTTAACCCGGGCCTCCTTTTCAGGAATAAGCCCTAGTCATAATTCTCAAATCTTAGCATTCTCCTTAAGAGTAAGCCCCATGTCCTCTTTAACTTGGGCCTCCTTTTCAGGAATAAGACCCAGTCATAATTCTCAAATCTGGCCATCCTCCTAGGAGTAAGCCCCAAGTCCTCTTAAACCTGGGCATCCTTTTCAGGAATAAGCCCCATTCATAATTCTCAAATCTGGGCATCCTCTATAGGAGTAAGCCCCAAGACCTCTTTAACCTGGGCCTCCTTTTCAGGAATAAGCCCCTGTCATAATTCTCAAATCTAGGCATCCCCCTTAGGAGTCAGCCCCAACCAAAATTTTCTTAACCTGGGCTTCCTTTTCAGGAGTAAGCCACAGTCTCAAATATGGGCATCCTCTTCAAGAGTAAGCCCCAAATCCCTTAATATTTCAAGTCCCTTAACCTAGGACTTCTTCTCAAGAGTAAGCCCCAACCTTAATCTCTCTTAACCAGTCTTAATTTACTTTTTGATCTGGATTAAACCCAATCATAAGTCCCCTCCTAATTTGGGCCTCCTTTTAAAGAGTAAGCCCCAAATTAGAGTATCCAGATCTCCATAAAGTACATATACCTTTATGGACCATGTTCCTGGATTTATTCCCTGAAGTAAATCCTAATATTCATCTATTTGGTCAGTCATATATACATAATCCCATCATCATTTCTTATGATTTCACTTTTCATGGCGCAATTGTCTTGTTTTACCAATACCTCCTGTTTCTCACACCGAGCATGACTCACGTGAGCTTAGAGCGTAAAAGTAATTATGAAATCATTCTTTGAGCCATCAATCATAAACATCATATCCCCTTACTCGAACTATGTGGGTTCTGATTCCATTTCCTAAACAAAGGATACGTAGGTAGCCCATCTGCGGGTACGATCCCAACTCTAAAATAATCCATGTCCTTCTGAATGACAATAAACGTCAAGTGCCCCACTGAGTGGCTTTAAAACCAGTATGGTCATCATAATGACCAAGAGACTTTTATGTATCAAAGGATACCATTGACTAAGAATCTCTAACAAATACAGATGATTCTCTATCAATGAAGAACCTCGAATACATATAAAAGATTCTTTAAATTCCCTACATATCAATCATTATCAGATCTAAAGGAAAATTCATTTTGTACTTGGTAATGTAATAAGGATTCACGAACAGAACATAAATCTATAAAGAGAGTCCTGAAGTAGAAAATAATTCCCCTCAAAAAGGTGTGATGAGTCCGAACTCCCATCCTCTCGACCAATGCAAATTCCTAAGCCTCATCTGTCCACAACTAAGGAGCGCCTACCTTAGGAAAGTTGGTTCAAATGGATATGGAAGCATTGGATGTTTCCTGTTCTACGAACAAACACGTTAGAAGCTTCTTGGATTGTTTGAATCTTAAATCAATGAGATCATCCCAAATTCCAAGAGGGAAACATTATGTTATGATGTGATGATGTTTATGAAACCCATTTTATACTTTGGGTAATGATGAATTATTTATGTTCATGTTGTGGGGAAATTAAGAATGATTTCATTATGAGATGGGCGGGACCTATATCTCCCTCCAATGCATTGGGTAATGATTTATATCTCACGAGATAGACATGGCTGGAAGGAAAAGTTAATCCAGTTCAGTGATACAGGACTGGAACGAGGAGTGAACTCGATTTAGAAAGGGACTTTGTCCACTAAGATGGTCTTGGCAGCAATGTCTTGGCTAATATGGAAATCATAACATGTGATTAATGGTTTCCAAAATTACATGTTTTATTCTAATGTTATTTTATCATGATTAATGTTTATTTATGATATATTCCTTACATAATTCCATGTTTTATGTCATTTCTCACGTTTTGATGTTTAAATATTATGTTCGTGTTTTGAAGTTCAAATGTATATAGTTTGTTTTATTTTCTCAATGCTTACCCTTACTGAGCATTTGATCTCACGCATTATATGTTTTCTTTTTCCCCTAGATATAATGAAATTTTTTAGGTAAGAAAAAAAGGAAGATCTTTATGGGAGATGTTGAAGATCATTCACCAAGATTAGAAGATTATATTCTGAGTTTCTAAAGACACTAAACTATTACGGTCCTTTTGTGTCAGTTTTTGTCATGTATTAGATATTCTGCAAAAGTAATGAAATGTCCATGTACGTCATGCTTTGGTTCTCTACAATATTCATGTATTATTACAATATTTTCACTCTTTGTTACTTATGATATTTAATAAAATGTTTTTATGAAAATCTAACTCCATTTCTCTATTCGGTAGGAAATCTATTTTATTCAAAAGTCATGTTTTCAAAAATGTCTTCAAAAAAATATTTTTAAAATTTTATGTTAAGATATTTTTCATGGAAAAATTATTTTAAAAATATTTTTTGGTTTTAAACCAATATTTTATAGGTTTTCAAAGATATTTTCAATGAATAAGGTCTTAAAACAAATTCTGTTTAAAAAATACTTTCTCAATTTTGAAAGTATATTTTAAATAATAAATGTTTTAAAAGATATTTATAAATTGTTTTATATCTAATTTGGAATCTGTTTATGTTAATAATTCCTTTTGATGATATTATCCAAGGTTACCATTCATATTCTTTCTTCGAATGGTTTGTGTTTTGAATGAATAAACTTTTAATACCTGTTTCTTTTTTCATGAGTTATATGTTTAGGAAACCAGTTTCTCATTGTATATTTATATGTTAATGAAACATATTTATATTTTATTGGTTCTAGGTTTATGACACATGTTTCTATTGCATGGGATATATTTTTCTGAAACCAATTTCTCTTTTAAGTTCTACATTTTTATGAAACCTGTTTCACTTCCATGGGTCATATGCTTATGAAACATTTTTCTTTTAATGATTTATTCTTTGATGAAAAGATTTTGAAACATATCTATTATCCATAAGTTATTATATGATTATATGATTATGATACACATTTAATTTCATGGGTAATGATATTATTGTTAATGGTATTGTCTCACACATATGTATGATTTCATGAATAGATGGGTGGGAACTATATATCCCTCTAATGAATTGGGAAAGGATTTATATCTCATCAGATATTCATAGATGGAATGGAGAGAAAACATAGTTAATTAAATGACTTTTTCCACTAAAATGGTATTGATAGAAAGCATTGACTTCTAATATGTTCATGGTAGTGAACCCCGAAAACCAAGTTGTTATGGGTAGTGAACTCATAAAACAAATATAGCCTTGATATTTACTCCTTGACTTCTATTGAAATAATTTTTATATGCTTATGTGTCATCCACAATTCCATGTCATGTTTCTTTTTTATGTTTCCTGAATAATGATCCTGATTTCTTTATGATTAATGTGTTCTAAAATTCCAATATTTATTATATGATTCTTTTTTAGGATATTTTATATGAAATGTATGATCTTATAATGTTTTTATCACATTCTCATACCCTTATTCTTATTTTTTGATTATACATAGCCCTTGTTTACCCATACGGAGCATATGAGCTCGCCCTGTTATATGTTTTCTTTCCCTAGGTTATGAAGATATATTTTATTTATTATGTTTCTAAGAAGGGTTCTAGTCATAAAGATAAAGGTGATATATAGTGAAACTCAATTATTTACAAGTGTTTATGGTATCATGTTTCCAAACATATGGAACTAATATGGTTTTTGGGCATCTATTTTTGAAATATTTTGAGTATTATGAGAAAATGATGTAATGTTAATGTATGTTATGATAAGTTCGTTATAAATAATATGTTAAACAACCTATTATGTGTTAATTTGTATATTAAGGTCATAAAAATCATTATAAACAAATTTTATTAATTTATTTAACCTGTTAGAATAATTATTGGAGAGGTTTCTTATGTCGCAAAATGACACATAAACGAAAAAATAAAACTAGAGTGAAATAAATTTAAAATATATCTAAGGTTCATAGATCCATCCTCATCTAGTGTTAGAATTTTAATTGATCCAAAATGAGAGATATCAAAGAAATAGTCAAATTCCCTAAAAATATGGAAAATGTGGTCTCACCAAAATAGCACAATATAGATGGACATGAACAAGAAAGAGAAGGAATAGTATTCTATATATCACCTTTAAATTTCCAATGCATCTGATGAATATCCATTTAGAGTTTGGATGAGGTTTAAATGGAGATACTTAGATTAGGCGGAACAAGAGCTAATGAGAGAGGGAGTAGGAATAGTCCACTTTTAATTAGAGGGGAAAATAGAGGCTGGCGTATTTTAATTAAATAAATAAAATAAAGTAACTTCCCCTTCAAAAGAAGGTTCATCTGACTTGGTCTCACAACTAGCCACAACATGCACCAATAGTGCACTGAGAACTACATAAGGAGGGACCTTGGATGAGATAAATGCCAGTTTAGCTAACCATCTGTAGAAAATGTGAGAATCCACTACCCCAAACTGTAACACCCCGACATTTTATGAAAAATATTCATTTTAATTTCATTAATGTCTTGTGTTTTACACTGCACCAAAAGTATATTGCACAACACACATCTTTGACTTGCCTTGTATTACACGCAATCACGACCTTCCTCGATAGCGTGTGTAGTACGCAATACCGAGTTTCACTAAACAACGATATGCTATTAAAATATTATTAAAACAATCCTTTATGAATAGTAATAACAAATTTTTGAAATTTTGTAAATTTTATTTTTTAAAATGGACTTCATTTTTGGATTTGGAATATCAAAATTAGCTTAGGGTGAAATTTTGGTACTTTTCGGATAACATTCATTTTCTGATGAATAGTAAAAATTACTAAATTTTAATTAAAAACAACCTTTTTAATCGAGATAATTAATAGTGATAAATTATTAATTTGAGTGGTTTTAAAGTATATTTAGAATATATTTTTACAATTTAATACAATGTTGTTCATTGGATGTAATTTCACATTTAAACCAGACATAAACAAGTGTCAATCTTTTGATAGTTATTATCTCTTAAGAACACGCTATTTGTTTTGACGATGGGAATTAATTTTTAAATTAATTAATGCAACTGATATATTTTTAATTTGGTAAAATAAACATCATTTTTGAGTTCATAATATCAAATATATCTTAGGCCTAATTTTTGGTATTTTTCTGGAAACTTTCATTTTTGATGAATAGTGAAACCACTAAGTGGTAGTTAAAAAAATGAATTTTTCATAAAACGTAATTTTACCACTTCTATGAGTATAATTTCAAAAATCCGAGAGACACGGTTGATGTCAGTAAGTAAAATGTGGCTCAATGAGATGAAATTTTTTTTGGTGAATAGTAACTTTTTACTTTTTTTACCACGGTTAAAACTAAATAGGGTAATTAAGGGTAAAAATGCTATTATTATTACCCTAACAAATCTCCTAATTATATTTTATAGGTGTAATTCTACCAAAAACAACCTTAGAAATAAAATATGACCATTTAGGCCCACTTGGATTAGATTTGGACATTTATTATTAATTTATTTAAAGAAGGGTTAAAATAGTTAAAATCAAAGTTTAATAAGTATATCATTTTTAATATTGGTTTATACATAATATAAATTAGACTATAAATATTAATTGGAAATATAAAAATATTTCCTACATAATGGTTTTTTATTTTTTATTTTTAGACTTTAAATAAGTTACATTATTTATGACACAAAGATGATGCAGTAATTATCTTATTAATAAAATATTGACATAATTGATGTTATAAATACCCAAATAAATATAATTTTAGACTTTTTATGAATTCTATTATTTTTATAGGTAAATATGACATGTTAGTATTGATTTAATTAACATTTTTCGAACTAATCATTTTGTTATGATTTTCACAAAAATCAATTAATTAATAGTGTCAAAATTGACATAAAATAGTTTTTTAAAAAAATATTATATTATTAATTGTTATTTTATTCCTAAAAATATAATGTTCGGCCAAATGACTTAGATAAGGTTATATATATTAATAATAAACAACTTGGGGTTCGTTTTTCTGATTATAGTAAGTTTATTAACCTTATAGTATACAAACACAAGAAGACATCGTAAAAGTAAAATTATTTAACTTAATGTTAAATCTAAGTGATAAGGTTAAAATAGGAACCTAAACTTGTATAAATTATATTGTATGAGAGTATTTAGACCCATCTTCACCTTAGCTTTGAAATATATCAATTTGGAACTATTAAAAAAAAATTGACTTTATAATAAAATAATATATTTAGTTATTCCAAAGGTGCCCCTCTCCTCCCTTATAAAAGGGCACCTCCTACCTCTCTTCCACACACCACTTTGAGCCTTCAAGCTCGGCCAAACCCTGCCTATTTCTCCTCTCCACTTCCCTAGAGACATCCTAGAGGTCCTGGGCTTCTTCAAAGACCAATTTTAGTGCCCTAAAAGGAGATCTCAAAGAGGCGCTTCAAAGAATAGGTAATGTCTGATTACCAATTCTTTCAACTTTATTTCTTATTCCACTTCTTGTTCTTTAGTTGTTTCATTATGAAGTAATAAAATAAGTATCACTCATATACTGATATGTTATTATAATTATGAAACAACCCTATTTCACCATCTATCCATCCTATGGAAAATGAAATCACCGCGCGTGCGTACGTACGGAATACCGTCTCCACGCCGTGGTGTAATCTATTTTCCAACACCACCTTACTTGGATGGGTATAATGGTGTAAATAATAACTATATATGATTATTTTAAAGTGATATTGATTCTGTACTAGTATACATACATCCAATAAAATTCCACGATCATGGAAACGATATCATCACTCGTGCGTACGTACGGAATACCATCTCCACTATGCGATGAGATTCATTCTCAATGATTAACCATTCATAAATGATTATAAAGTATATATAATAAGTAATAATGAAATATATGACATAATAATTATACTGGATTTATGTGTATATATATGTATTTCATCTACTTAATTCCATTCAACTCAATAAGGAAATGAAAACAACGTTCATGCGTACGTACGGCCTACCGTCTCCATGAACGGTGTATTTCTTTCTGTTTACTGATTTATTATATATATGTATATTATTAATATATATTATATATAAATCATGTTTTATATTCTGTAATTAAGTAATCATGATCTAAGTAATCATATGAATAATTACAAGTCAAAACACAGAAGACAAATGAATCAATTTTACCCAAAACGCTCTTTAACATGGAATTTACAAATGAACGGGTAATATAAAGTCATAAGTGAACCATATATGATATCATAACAATTATTATGATTCTGGAATAAGTCAATGACATTATATAAATCATTATACAGGAGGTTCGGACACTTAAGAAGCAATTCAGACCTAAGGTAAGGGAAATATCACAATCTCATTTCTATCCGAGATTGTTTATACTTCAGTATTTACTGGGGTGTATTTTATCATCCAAATCCATGTTTCCTCAATATGTAATATTATTTCCATCCACCTACAATTTTTTAAATCCAATTTTACCTTTCGGTGAGTTTTTAGTAAAAGATATGAAAGGAATCTTTTGTCGTTTTTCGTATGAGGTACTTTTTGACTTTTCTGACAAAAGTACGAGAAGAATGTTTTTTTAACTTATACGGAATGAATGGATTTTTAAAAAAAATTCTAAATATCTTCCTTTACAAGTTTTCAAGTTTATTTTTAATAATCTTCTTTTAGTTTAAAATTGTATGACATGTTAAGAAAGGAAAAATGTTTTTGAAGTAGAAAGGATATTTTCCTCAAGAATGGAGTTCAAGTGTTTTATCAAAATTATTTTCCATCTAAGATAATAAAGGGTTCTATTTCTATCCCTATTATTACATGGATTTGATTATGTTGTGATGGAAATATTTTTATAAATTCATTTATCTTATATGAATTGTTTTATGATGTCACGATGTTTAAGAATTCCATTTTTATTACATGGGTTACGCAATGATGTATGATTTATGATTTTTGTGGCACACATAAGAATAGTTTCATTATGAGACGTTTGGGACCTATATCCCCCTCCAATGCATTGGGTAATGATTTTATATATCATGATATAGACATGGCTGGAATGGAAGGTTAAACTGGTTCAGTGAAACAGGACTGAAACAAGGAGTGAACTCGGTTCAGAAATGGACTTTATCCACTAAGATAGTATTGGCATTGAGTCTTGACTAACAAGAAATGATTCTCTATGATTATGTGTGTATGCCATAATATTTCATGTTTTATGTTATGATTATTGGGATTACATTTCACTACTATGATTTATCCCATGTTATGAAATTATGATTTCTTTTGCAGGTCAAGATTTCCAAAAGTTATGTTCTTATGTATATGATGTGATAGATATTTCTTTTGTTTACCCTTACTGAGCATTTGACCTCACCCTTTTATGTTTTCTTTTCCCCAGGATATAAAGAATAGTTTTAGGAAAAAAAGAAGATCTTTATGGGAGATGTTGAAGATCTTTCACAACGGTTAGAAGATTATATTCCGAGTTTCCAAACACACTAAACTATTATGGTCCTTGTGTGTGTGTTTCTGTTTTTTAATAAGTATTCCGCAAAAGTAATGTAATGTCCATGTATGTTAAGCTTCAGGTCTCTACAGTTGGTATCAGAGGAAAGATTTAGTCAACCTTTGGAAACAAGGATGCGAAAACGTTAGTGATATCCCTAGAGATATTTCAAAGGTATGTCTAGGGATGTCCCTAAGGATAAGTATATGTATAGGATATAGTCCTAGAACTATGGTAACGATATTATATTAAACCAAATATTTTAGATATTGAAGTTACTCCTCCTTTATTATGATTTTTGCCTCTCACACTATTCTTTTTGTGTTTTAGAAAATGGCTGGAAACAAGATGATTCACGATAATGGAGGATATGATGGACAATGGAATGATATTCTTCATGAGAAACCAAATGAAATGGGATTTGGAAGTCCAAACATCATTATTATGCCGAATAATAAATCTCATAATATGATCAATAAAGTAAAATTTGGTAAGATTCCTGACTCGGCTAATAAGAGAAAGATGGATTTTCATGATGATCATAGAGGAAAGAATGTTCAATTTCCCCTATGTAAATCATGTGGGAAGAGGCATCAAGGAGAATTTTTTAAAGGAACTGGAAGATGCTTTGGGTGTGTAAAAGAAAAACACAAATCCAGTAAGTGCAAAGGAAACGGTTCAGTTAACACCAGGGATGAGGATAATGTTATTGCTACGACATCAACAGTGATTAGATGTTTTAAAAGTGGAATGTATGGGCATTATGAAAACCAATGCCCTAAGGGAAAATCTCATGAAGAGAATCAGCATGGTCACATGAGTAGTATTTATGTTGATGATGATGAAGAGACTACAAATGATATGGGAGATGAAAGAATTGTTGAAGCTCAGTCAATTGTTTAAGAATGTAGTGGAATGATTACATGTTTATCATGTGTAATGTTGTATAAGTAATCTCATGGTACTATGGAATAAAGAGACATCTAAGGATTGTTACACTATTGTCTTTACTTGAGTTTTGAAAGTGTATGATTAATGGTACCCGTATCCATGAATGGTTATTCAGATATTTTTGGAATGTAGATGATATGCGCATAATGAAGGGATAAGGATAAATTTAAATGTTTGATAGTATTCATGAGCTCATGACTGATATAAGGAGAAGTTTATATCATGGTTTGAGTATATAGAATTTTTGGATTTTGAGTTAACTTTTGACAGCATTCAAGTTTTCACTAAGGTTCAATGGGAATACATGACTAAGGTTTTCACATGTTTGTAATTTGACCAACAAGATATATCTTATGATATATGGGGGATAAATTATGGCATTCACGTGATTGTTATGTGACATTTCAAGTAATCATTTTCTTTATACAATGAGCTTGGACCGAAGTATTTTAGATAACCCTAAAGAATGGAATGGATTATGTTGGACATAAGTTTGTATTGTTTAAGGATACAACTTTTTTCGGTATTATTGATGGGATGTTATAATAATATCACTTTAGAAAAAGGAGAACCTGCAGGATGGGCGACATCCCATTGTGTCGGACAAGGCTGTGGGAATCGAACCCACAACCGAAGTGTGACTGGCCTTTATCGCCTAACACTAGCCTACAAGAAGTCCCTGTTTAGTAGAAACTAGTTTTATTATATTAAGCAGTATGATATATGAAGTATAAGTTCATTTTAGGAACCATGTATAATTAATCTCACTATAGATGGACTTATATATTTTTGATAACATTTAAGATAGATGGAATGACCCATAATTATATCACATGATCTGCTAACACTTCACGAATGACAAATTCAAGTTCATTACTTTAAGAGATGTAGTGGAAATTGTTCAAGGCACGAACAATGGTGAGGTTATAATAATGTAAGTATTTCATCTAATTAAAATTCTTCTACTTTAGAGAAATGATCTTGAAAACCAAAAATGTTGTCCTAGTGCCCTTATATCTGATGAATCAGAAGCTACCTTAGATCATCAAAAATGTATGGCTTTGTGATTGTTGGTGTTTTCATATCCATGTCCTCTACCACTCTCCATCAGAACTTGATGGTTAGATTTCTCTTCCATATCCATATTTTCACCTATGTTATCCTACGTGGAAACCTAGTGATGAGTTAATTTGGGTAACCGTTACGTTTCATACTTTAGTTTTTAAAGTTAATTTCTGGTATTCCTTTTTACGATATGGGTTTCTATTAAATAAAATTTCAAGTAGTAAACCATTTATAACCCTGACGAATTTCGAGGGCGAAATTCATTTTAAGGGGGGTAGAATGTAACACCCCGAGATTTTATGACAAATATTCTTTTTAATTTCATTAATGTCTTGGGTTGTACACTGCACCAAAAGGAGCTTTCACAACACGCATCCCTGACTTTCCTTGCATTACACTCAATCGCGACCTTCCTCGATAGCATGTGTAGTACGCAATACCGAGTTTCACTAAACAACGATATGCTATTAAAATATTATTAAAACTAGCCGTTATGAATAGTAATAACCACTTTTTGAAATTTTTTAAATTTTATATTTTAAAATGGACTTCATTTTTGGATTTGGAATATCGAAATTAGCTTAGGGTGAAATTTTGGTACATTTCGGATAACTTTCATTTTCTGATGAATAGTGAAAATTACTAAATTTTAATTAAAAACAACCTTTTTAATCGAAATAATTAATAGTGATAAATTATTAATTTTAAGGGTTTTAAATTATATTTTGAATATATTTTTACAATTTAATACAATGTTGTTCAAAGGATGTAATTTCACATTTAAACTAGACATAAACAATTGTCAATCTTTTGACAGTTATTATCTCTTAAGAACACGCTATTTGTTTTGATGACGGGAATTAATTTTTAAATTAATTAATGCAAATGATATGTTTTGAATTTGGGAAAATAGACATAATTTTTGAGTTCATAATATAAAATATAGCTTAGGCCTAATTTTTGGTATTTTTCTGGAAACTTTCATTTTTGATGAATAGTGAAACCACTAAGTGGTAGTTAAAAAAATGATTTTTTCATAAAACATAATTTTACCGCTTCTGTGGGTGGAATTTCAAAAATCCGAGAGACACGGTTGATGTTAGTAAGTAAAATGTGGTTCAATGAGATCAAAATAATTTTTGGTAAATTGTAACATTTTACTTTTTTTTTGCCACGGTTAAAAGTAAATTGGGCAATTAAGGGTAAAAATGATATTATTATTACCCTAACACATGTCCAAATTCTATTGGATAAGTGTAAATCGACAAAAAACAACCTTAGGAATACTATATGACCATTTAGGCCCACTTGGATTAGATTAGGACATTTAGTATTAATTTATTTAAAGATGGGTTAAAATAGTTAAAATCAATGTTTAATCGGTATATCATTTTTAATATAGGGTTATACATAAGATAAATTCGACTATAAATATTCATTAGAAATATAAAAAGATTTTATACATAATTGTATTTTATTTGTAATTTTTAGACTTTATATAAGTTAATATATTTATGACACAAAGATGATGTAGTAATTATCTTATTAATAAAATATTGACATAATTGATGTTATAAATACCCAAATAAATATAATTTGATACTTTTTATGAATTACACTAATTTTATAGGTTAATATGTCATGTTATTATTGATTTAATAAACTTTTTTTGAACTAATCATTCTATTATGAGTTTCAGAAAAATCAATTACTAAATAGTGTCAAAATTGACATAAAATAGTTTTTAAAACAAATATTATATTATTAATTGTTATTTTATTCCTAAAAATCTAATTTTCGGAAAAATGACTTAGATAAGGTTATTTATATTAATAATAAACAACTTGGGGTTCATTTGGCTCATTATAGTAGGATTATTAACCTTATAGTATAAGAACACAAGAAGACACGATAAAAGTAAAATTATTTAACTTAATGTTAAATCTAAATGATAAGGTTAAAATAGGAACCTAAACTTGTCTAAATTCTATTTTATGAGATTATTTCGACTCATCCCCACCTTATCTTCAAAATATATCAATTTGGAACTATTAAAAACCGAATTTGACTTTATAATAAAATAATAGTTTTTGTTATTCCAAAGATGCCCCTCTCCTCCCTTATAAAAGGGAACCTCCTCCCTCTCTTCCACACACCACTTTGAGGCTTCATGCTCGGAAAACCCATTCTAATTACTCCTATCCAATTCCACAGAGACATCCTAGGGGTCCTTGTCTTCTTCAAAGACCAATTTTAGTGCCCTAAAAGGAGATCTCAAATAGGGGCTTCAAAGAAGAGGTAATGTCCGATTAACAATTCTTTCAACTTTATTTCTTCTTCCACTTCTTCTTCTTTAGTTGTTTCATAATGAAGTAATAACATCAGTATCAATCATATACTGATATATTATTATAAGTATGAAACAACCCTATTTCACCATCTATCCATCCTACGGAAAACGAAATCACCGCGCGTGCATACGTACGGAATACCGTCTCCACGCCGTGGTGTAATCTATTTTCCACCACCACCTTACATGGATGGGTATAATGGTGTAAATAATAACTATATATGATTATTTTAAAGTGATATTGATTCTTTACTAGTATACATACATCCAATAAAATTCCATGATCATGGAAACGATATCATCCCTCGTGCGTAGGTACGGAATACCGTCTCCACGACGCGATGAGATTCATTATCAATTATTAACCATTCATAAATGATTATAAATTATATATAATAAGTAATCAGGAAATGTATGACATAATAATTATACTGCATTTATGTGTATATATATGTATGTCATCTACTTAATTCCATTCAACTCAATAAGGAAACAAAAACAGCGTTCATGCGTACGTACGGCCTACCATCTCCATGAAAGGTGTATTTCATTCCATTTACTGATTTATTATATATATGTATATGCTGAATATATATTTTATATAAATAATGTTTTATATTCTGGAATTAAGTAATCATTATCTAAGTAATCATATGAATAATTACTAGTCAAAACACGGACGACAAATGAAACAATTTTACCCAAAACGCTCTTTAACATGGAATTTACAAAAGAACGGGTAATATAATGTCATAAGTGAACCATATATGATATCATAACAATGAGTATGATTCTGGAATAAGTAAATTTCATTATTTAAATCATTATACTGGAGTTTCGGACACTTACGAAGCAAATCAGACCTATGGTAAGGGAAATATCACAATCTCATTTCTATCTGAGATTATTTATACTTCGGTATTTACTGGGGTGTATTTTATCATCCACATCCATGTTTCCTCAATATGTAATATTATTTCCATCCACCTAAAATTTTTTAAATCCAATTTTACCCTTCGCTGAGTTTTTATTAAAAGATATGAAAGGAAACTTTTGTCGTTTTTCGTACGAGGTACTTTTTGACTTATCCGACAAAACTACGAGAAGAATGTTTTTTTATCTTATAAGGCATGAATGGATTTTTAAAAACAAAATTTCCAAGAATCATCCTTTACAAGATTTAAAGTTTATTTTTAATCAACTTCTTTTAGTTTAAAATTGTATGACATGTTTTGAATGGAAAAATGTTTTTGAAGTAGAAAGGATATTTTCCTCAAGAATGGAGTTCAAGTATTTTATCAAAAAAAATTTACATCTAAGATAATAAAGGGTTCTGTTTCTATCCCTATGATTACAAGGATTTTATTTTGTTGTGATGGAAATATTTTTATGAATTCCTTTATCTTATATGAATTGTTTTATGATGTCACGATGTTTATGAATTCCATTTTTATTACATGGGTTACGCAATGATGTCTGATTTATGATTTTTGTGGCACATATAAGAATGGTTTTATTATGAGATGGGTGGGACCTATATCTCCCTCCAATGCATTGGGTAATGATTTTATATCTCATGAGATAGACATGGCTAGAATGGAAAGTTAAACCGATTCAGTGAAATAGGACTGAAACAAGGAGTGAACTCGGTTAAGAAATGGACTTTGTCCACTAAGATAGTCTTGGCATTGAGTCTTGACTAACAAGAAATGATTCTCTATGATTATGTGTGTATTACTCAAAGTTTCATGTTTTAAGTTATGATTATTGGGATTACATTTCACTACTATGATTTATCCCATGTTATGAAATTATGATTTCTTTTGCAGGTTATGATTTCCAAAATTATGTTTTTATGTATATGATGTGATTGATATTTCTTTTGTTTACCCTTACTGAGAATTTGAGCTCACCCTTTTATGTTTTCTTTTCCCCAGGATATAAAGAAAGGTTTTAGGGAAAAAAAGAAGATCTTTATGGTAGATGTTGAAGATCTTTCTCCATGATTAGAAGATTATATTTTGAGTTTCCAAAGACACTAAACTACTACGGTCCTTGTGTGTGTGTTTCTATTATGTACTAAGTATTCCGCAAAAGTAATGTAATGTCCATGTACGTTAAGATTTGGGTCTCTACACAAACCCTCTAAAACATGTACGACAAGCACTATAGCTTGAACTATTGTATAAAATTGTGAATCCTCTTATAGTGAACTGGGTTCCCTTATAGTTAGAATTATTTATTTATTAACTGTGTTGCTCAGTCTTCCTTCCAATTTTTTGGAACATCGGTCTCCAAATTATCCCAAGACTGAGGAATGGTTCTATAGTCAATAAATCCTATGATTAGAATAAAACTGGTGGTTTTTAATAATACATAAAAATATGTACCACTCTAAAAATCCAATATGTTATAATTTTCTTATTTTTTGAACATTTTTTGTTGATCAACAACGATGTTTTGTACATCCTATTGTTTCCTCGCTATAGTATGATATTTACAAAGTTCTTCCTCATCCCTAGAAATAATTATGTACGATTTATCCAATTGGATGTCAGCATTATTTTTTGACTTCTATTCATATTTCTCAACTCTATTATATTATTGATCATCCTTACCTGCTTGTGTTGGTGAAATGTCATCCTCATATTTATTCAAGAACATTCTCTTCAACTGAATCAACTATTTTTTCTATTTAATTATTAATACATATATATCACATACCATCTGAATCATAGAAAAGTAATATTCCATCTTTTCCTATATGATTATATTTTTTATGATTGACACCTTTTTGTATTTATGATGTAGGGACTCCCAAATCCTCTTAAGTGTTTCAAACATAAAATTTTCTTTTAGAACATTTCATAAGGATTTATATCAAAAATTGGTCTATAGAAGCACCAATTCTAAATATAAACTACAATATTCAACACATTCCTTTAGATGTAGAGAGAAAAACCATGTTTGATTGAAATAGTGTGTCCCATATCCACCAAAATTCAATTCATTATTTTAAAATACCATTATTATATGATGTGTGTGGTGAAATAAACTCATTCGAAATTCCATGTTTTTGATGATAACCTATGAATTCTTCATTATTTTATTAACCACCATTACAAGTTCTCTACTTATTCGTAGAAAATCCACATTATTTTTTTCTATTATCCTTAAAAACTTAAACATATTCATAACATCGGATTTATTTTTCAAATACATAATAAATGTAATTCTCGTAAAATAATCAATGAATGAAATAATATACATTTATCAAAAAGATGATTTTTTTAATGATTACCCCCCAAATATCAGAATGGATTAGTTATGGGGTTGATTTGAATGAATTTATACATTATTGTTCATAGATTTTGTAATATTATATTTATATAGATTGAGAAACACCAATCTCATATTTTTATCATGTTTGGAATATCATAAAAAATGTCTAACTCGGTAAAATTTATCATATTCCTATAACACATATTTACCAACATTTTATTCCACAATTTATTCTATTTGATCTTGCTTATATAATAGGAATTATGTAAATCACCAAATTGAAACAAGTTCACTATTGTATGCTGTACTATTTTAAAAAAAAACCATATTCTTCTCTTTTCAAAACAAAACCATATTTTCTGAAAAAAAAAATTATTACCTTAATCATAAAGCATTGATAAAATCAACAAGTTTTTTTCATCCCATCATCAATCAAAGGATTTTTGGATTTTAATTTTTCATCCCTAATAATAGTATATCCAATATCTTTGATTTTAATAGATTCATAATTATCAAATGTAAATGTTCTATATTTGAGATATTCCAGATGCATCAAAAGATTCAAGTCTCTTTTCATATGTGAAGAGAACCTACTATAAAAAAATGGTCGTTCTCATTTTGTAGTATTGAGATAATTTTCTACAATAACGTATTTTTCTTTCCTTTTATCTTCCTTCACATCCTAATTTTCAGAATTCTTCTAAACAAGTTCTTGTGATGGTTTCAAAATAAGACATCCTTTAGCAAGATGTCTAGGATACTCACATGTTTCAAAAATATTTTTTTTGAGGTCGGAACCTATTTTCAACAATAAAAACAACTTTTTATCATTTTATTATTTGATAGGATTCAAACCCCCATAAACCTTTTCTTCATATTACTGATGGGATAATTATAATGTTGTTTATTGATCCAACAAATATTTTCTTGTGGGATAAAATCTACCACAATACCATAAGTATCCATAAAATGGATATTTTCCTCTGTAACTTCCATACTAGCTCTAGTTCTAAACATTTTTTAAACAACTTTATTATTATCAATGTTAGAATTTTTGGATTCCCAAACATCATGTTATCACCATGAATATTAATCTTTAATTCATATTTCTTCCTAAATTTTGTGGAAAGGAAAGTATTAGTATAATTTTTTACATACAGTGATATTTTTTTTGAAACATTTTAATTTTAAATTTTTTTTGTCTTGGAAACATACATGATTTTTTCATATTTCTTCTTATTAAAAGAAAATTTAATTTTTTAAACCTTTGAAGATTAATATTTTTTTTATTAGGTTCAAACATTCCATAACATTCTATAAATTCAAAGATAGTGTTCCTCAAACATGTAACTCCCTACTCTACCTTTTGTTGTTTTTTTGAACAATTATAATTCTTCATCTTTCACATTTATCATCACTTCAAGATGTTAATTCCAATTATTTTCTTTTTAAATAGATTTCGCCATGTTATTAATCCCTTATAGAAACTTATCATTATATTCAAGAAAATATTGTAGATTTTTGTATGTAGAAAATTCCATTTTGAACATAATAATTTCTCTTTCATATACTACAATATTTCAAAGACATGCATTGAACTCTATTTTTAGTGAAAATTATAACCGAGTCTCCTCTTCTCAAAAAAAATACTAATTTCATCATAAAAACACATCATCATTTACTTTTTCAATAATTGTGTTTTTTTAACATCTTTGGGGAGTTTTTAGATTCAACTTCAGTATCATCATATTTATCATATTTTGAAAAAAATCTTCATATGGATTTGGATAAATTCTTCTATTTTCCCTTAGAATAGGATTTTGATATTTAAACATGTTTACTCTAATGTATTTTTCACTTATTTATTCTTCATTAATTTATATTCCAAATGACCTTTAAGAGAAATTTACATTAAAATTTCCAACACCTCTACATTCAAAAAAATTTAGAGGTATCTTCCCTTTGTACATACATGTGCCTCTATTCACATTTTTACTAAACATGGAAAATATATTATAAAAATTTCTAGTAACCTCATATTTAGTATTGGATTCACTATCCTTTCCATGATTAAGAACATTCTTGTATTTCCCTTTCTTAACAGCTTTGAAGGAAATTTTTTGATCAACATTTGTTTTTATTTTCAAAGAATTATATCTTATCATTTATTAAGTATTTATAGTGTTATTCAAGTCATGCAATGATAGAGTATTAGGATCTCTATTTTAAAAAGATGAAACTTTGACATCAAACTTTTGAGGAAGAATTCATTGGATCTTTTCCACAAATGTTGAATCTACCAACGTCTCACCAAGGTATCTAACGATGCTAAAAATATCATTAATTATTGTAAATAAGTTACTAATAGATTAAAACTCACCCATTTTGAGATCTTAGTAATTCATCATATATATTTGTATCTTTAATTTCTTCACCTTCATATTACCTATATAGATATTAATTAAATTTTATCAAATTCCTTTAGGAGTTCCAAAACCCTTTTCTCTAAGGAAATCAATTTTATAGAGTGATGATAGTAACAAATTATTATCCCTTCCATCGTTCTTTATATTTTTCAAATTAATATATTTAAGAGGGAACTTTTCATGAAATGGGAGAAATACATCTGTGGAATCTTCCAAAACCTAATAAAAAAGTGACATAAGATATGAAAAATGTTTTTATTTCTATATATGATAGTTTTATCCATCAAAAACATGAATCCCCATACCATTCACACCATTAAAATTCTCTATAAAAACATATATTAAAATATAATCCATGATATAATGAGATTACCATTCCTGTAATACCAATTTAAATGTTCCAACCATGATTAATGAAATCACCGAGAGGGGGAGGGGGTGAATCTGTGATATATTTTTATTTAATGATTCCTTTAATTTATAACCAACTTTACCTAATATTAAATATTTTTGACATTATTGTAACTAAACATTAACACATCCATAATAGCATATTTATTTACAATATTCTCTATAAAATTATAGTATCTAGTCCTTGGAATTTTTTTTAAATAATCAAATAGAAAAATTCACTAGAAAACTATCATTTTTTGTAGATATAATAAGTATTAAATACCCTTAAATTTGTGTTCCAATATGATAAATACAATTGTTTTTGTGCTTTTTATATCATTAAAGATGTAAATTAGATGTTGTAATAATCTTAGAAAAGTTAAAAAATTTGTTTTGAACATTTCATTATGGTTTTTAAACAATTTCTACATTTTTAATTCATTATAATATAATTATTTAATTTCATACCTAGTATTAGTTTTGAAATACTTTTCTATAATTCATAAAAAATACTTCGTATGATCCCTCACTTTGATTATTCAGTTTGATTATTTAGTCTTGAAAAAATTATGTTTCTTTTGTCTAGAAAAAAGTTTAATTAACTTCTCCATTTTAACTGAATCAGTCAGTCAATTCCTCAGAATGATCTAGTAAATCATAACCACAAATTATTTTAAACAATTATTTCCTCTAAAAAGTTTTCTTTAGATGTTATTTTTAGAAACAAATCCTCTAGAACTTTACCTCTCCCACATGCTAATTGTGTTAGAGTACATTTTATTCAAATATTTATTTATCGGTGACTCAGAAGAGAAACAGGTAGGAAAAAAAATTCAATTTTTATCATACACAAATACCATAATCCCCTATTTAAAATTCATTTAAAATTCATTTTTACCACTTATCTATACTTATCAACTATTCTGAATTCTTTCATAATCCACATGAATTCTCCAGAACTTTTTAAATCTCCATGTCATTTGAAAAATAATTTCTCAAGTGGTTAGTCGAGAGACTAATATTCTAGAAAATCTCATTTAAAAACTATTTTCATTATGATTATCTTTATTCATGGAGAAATTGTCTATCTTATGTTTAGAAACAACAAAATCTGTTTTTTCCATAAACACATTTGAAACATATAAAGACTTATGAAACCATAAATAATAGTAAAGTGAAAACTTGAATGTGTTTTATCTTTAATTCATTTTTTGAACATCTCCTCAGAATGATGCACCTGTGTTAGATGACTGTATTTAATGACATATCAATGTCAAACCTTTTCCAATGATTCAGGACCCAATGGAAGATAAAATAAACTTGATACCTCACTCCAACACTTTGTATCATATGAAAATGGTTAACTACATTTTTTAATTCCATATAATTGATTAGCATCTGAATATATATTGATTCATCAGTGTCTATAGCTCACTAGATTGGTCTATGTCAATAGATTAACTGATTGATTAACATCCAAAATGTCTCTGCTCATTCACACTCACCAAATATAGTGCATCCAATATAATTTGTACAATCTTAATTTCTACCTCCAAAGAAATTATACATCTGATATATTTACAGTGTCAACCATTTGTCTAATGGATTGTTGGTGATACTTGTATGATAGAATAATATCAATATAAGCTTCTTTATTTATGAAAATAAGAAACTGATGGAGCATTTGATGGATCATTTTTTCTGATGTATTGGTCAATAATTGTTTTTATCTCTTCTAAATTCAGAAAAATAAATGCCTAGTCTCCAAAAATACATATGTGTTATGTACATCTCAAATAACTGATCTATTTATAGAAAAAATTACTTCATAAAAAGACAATAAAGACACATTTTCTCCCATATTCTTTCTCAAATAATCGATAACATTTTTTGATCAACTTATGATCTTGAGAACATTTTTCATAGCCAATCATTGGCAGATATTTTGTTAACTGCATCTCAATACATTATTCATCTGATATAACTCCCTACCCCATTCTAAAAAATAAAATCCTGAATTTAAAGCCTAAAAAAAGTTCTCTGTGAAAAACAATTCAAGTCAAAAAAACACCTCATGATAGAAATTATTAAGAAATATTCAACCAATATTTTGAGTCCAATGATCTATTATTTTAATCCCCAAAACCTACAAAGTAAGTTGATTTAAAATAATGACAATAAAATAGAAAACATTCATCAAAACCACTTCTTCTAAAAACTAAAAAAAATAAGCTATCTTAGCTGCAACAATTAGGAGATTTTTATTTATTCATTACTCACGACTAATTTTTTTTAAATAATGTTTACTTTAAACTTTTTCCATTCCATGTGTTCCATTTTTGATTTCTTACATGTATTCTCGATTAATGACCACCATTAATTGCATCACGTTTGAGATAATAGACTACAACTATAATCATTTCCTTTTCATCTTGGGTTAAGACCATAAATATATTATTAAGGGAAATAATCCACTACTCATCTACCTCTAGACTATTAGTCCCACTAAATTATTGAGAATTTTATTAATCTAAAGAGATATAGCATAAGAGAATCACATCGTGGATCAATATGTTTCTCCATTGGGAAAATGATATTGGTTATAACCTGATTAAGATTTCATATTATAGACAATATCATCTCAGTTGCAATACTAGATATATTGGCTTTCTCTGTAGGGAAATATCAACATTTTCCATGATTATTGATACCCTTATTTCTTCTAGGGTCCATTTCAAAAAAAAGTAATGAATTGGATTAGATTATAAAAATATTAATTTTAAATCACAATGTATGATACTAAATATTGTGTAACACTTAACATATATTGAAAATTTATGGATTTTTATTATCAAACTCATAAGTAAGGATTATTTAGGGATATCATTATTTTTAAATATCATATAATGGTTTGTAAATAAAATGTGAATTATCATAATTATATCCCATGGGAGTGTCAAACCATGGTAACATTAAGGGAACACTAACCATCTACAATATTAGTGTCAAATATATACTTGACAATCTCTTTTTGATGTTATTAACCTTTGATTTAATTATTTGAAAACAATTTCTACTTGTCGTGTCCAAAATAGGGATTTATTTCTAGGAAAGACACATAATCTCTACCTTACCATAATAGTATGATATTATTATATACTTATACTAAAATTATGTCATAGGGTTATATTCAAAAATCTATTTTCCCCTGATATATTTCAAAAGGTTTCTATTAAACTTTATCTGATACCAACTGTAATAACCCTTAATCTAGTAACGTAGATCTAGTGGTTACTTTATTATTATGGCATAGATACATTGGTTCAAAAACTAAAGGGTGGATAATTTTATTTGATTTTTTCAAAACGAAATTCATACATGATACCTATATTAATGTGGAATAGAAAATAAAACATATTAATAGAAAAAATTCATCATCCTTGAACTCATTAAATGTATTCTTACTCATATTTTTGTAAAAGTAAATGAAATAAGAGTGACCTAAAATGCTTCGTAATGGTGATTTATAGTTGAATATATCATTAATGAAAAATTTATAATTAATTTTTTACGGTAAATAACTATGAATTCATGTCAGTTAGTCAATAACTTGACCGTCATAATTAAATAAGGCATAATCAATATGGTAAGGTAAATAACTAATAACGCATTAAATTTAATAAATACCTTTTCCAAAAATTAATCCAGTGATAATATAAATAAAATAATCATATAGATAATAATAAATTAATTCTAAGTGCATGAAATGATTAATTTTGGAAATCGTGGTCTTAGAAATCCTGATATATATACTTTCAATGTCAATCATGAGACATTTTAAGACTATAGTTAAAACTAATTTAATTTGGCCAACTGATTTTTCTCATAATACATATTGATACACTGAGATGATATATAATTCCAGTCTCCACCCATCACTGCATTTCTAAATAATTCCTCATATATCAAATAATTGGTTCAATTTATGAATAATTTTCCTTATCCAATAATATCTATATTGAGTAAAGAATACACATACTTTACTATTTTTCTAATTAATCAAATTACTTTTAAAATAATCACCGTATATAAAAATTTTATATAGTTTAGATAATAGACATATCCACAATACAAATAATATGGATATTTAAGAGGAATTTCATGTCCAATGGAAAATTATCATAATAATTGATTTAATTATTATAAAGTCAAAAATCAAAAAATTATTCAAGAGATGGGAGTTGACCATCAGTTCATTAGAAATATAGGTCTACAAAAAAATTAATTCCTAAGAATAATGGGAATGAATTTAATATATTAATTTAATATTTCATAATAGAATATTCTTTGTAAAACCATTGAAGATTTGTTTAATAATCTACATTTCTTAAAATAGTTAGAGTACCAGGGAAGTCTTTTAATAATGTGTAAGTTAAATAAGAAAACTCATTCTATCTTTTTATCAAATAATAACTATTTAAAATTAATATAAATATTCCTTCCAAAATAATTTCAAAATTAAATTATATAATAATATTTTTTTAATAAATAATTTTATGATACCAAAGGACTTATTTTAAACAAATTTGAAAAATATTGAAGTGGATAAAAAAATTATGTGAATTAAAGGGAAATAAAATTGGGTTTTCTTTTAAGAACATTTTTGAAGGATTCAATTAAAAAAGACATAAAATATTGGATGAAAATAAAGAAACTCCTTTAATATATAGTTGATAATAAAATTGTCAGACCACATGAACTATAAATGATAATATTCCTTCAATGAAAAAAAAATCAATAGTAAAGGAAAGCGAGATTGTAAAAAAATCTTAATTATTTGGTAACATTAAAATTGTAACATATTGTAATAATATAATTGAATTGAAGTATAAAAAATTATAAATAAATAAATATTAATTTAAAATACATAAAATTGTTTGTATATACACCACATAAATATTAATAGGTTCATAATAACAAATATGTCTTAGCGGAATAGAAATTGAGATGAAATGCCTTAACTCAAACATTCAATTAGATGAATATGATTTTCACTCTAGTATAATGGTTTTCAGAAATTAATTAACTTATAATATAAGAATATTCAAATTTATAATATCAAATATAATTATCTTATTACATTTTACAACCAATATTTTAATAAGATTTCATTGTTTTTATTTTTTTGGATATTAATTGTATTATTTTATCTTGTGTGTTTTGTCATGAACGTTCTTAGTTTTTTTGAATAGGATATATTGAAATCATATAATAAATTATAAAAATTTTATAAAAATCATATTTAGTCATTACATACATTTTTAGAACTATATTTCTATGTTGGATAGGGAAAATGAATCGCATCAGTTCTTGCAGATGGTAGGTCGAACGTACGAACGAATGATGATGTCATTCAATTAACAGGTGAAAGGTTATGTAAGGGGATAATATATTAATTTTATAGAATTAATATCATATAAATTTACTATTTCAATAATTTTGAATATTCATTTGAGTTGGGGATGGAGAACAAATTACATTGGTTTGCGAGGCGGTTGTTCACCGTACACGAAAGTGATGGATTTATTTACCATTTAATGGAGAAGGAGATAAATATATATAAATAAATAAACCTAATAAAATGTATTTATATAAAAGATTCTATTTTTATAATTTTTTAATTGTTAAATTTTAATATATTGTCCTAAAATAAGAAATAAAAAGAAAGAGCTTTGACATGACAATTACCTTCTTATAGAGAATCCACCTTAGGATAACATCTTAAGGACCCTGGGTATGAGCTTTTAAGAATGACATCACCAATTTAATTTTTATATGTATATTTTGATTCCTTTTTTATATTTTGGATTATATAAATGGCTTGATATGTGTGAATTAGTGAGGGGAAGAAGCGCACTTTTAAAAACAAAGAGTGGCATTTTTGTAAATACTCAAAAGTATTCAATAATGGGAAGTCACTATCGTCTTAAGTGCCTAAAAAAATTTATATAATGGTTTTTGGGGAATATAATGTATATACACACCTAAAAATATAAAAATGAATAATATTTAAACATATTACTCCATCATCCTCTATGTTTACATACTTTTACCATTTTAATTTTCAACATGGTAACAATTTCTTTCCTAGTTAATTAATCCATTGATTATAAAATAAAATGAGAAATATTATAAAATATGAAAAAAGATTATAAATATGAAATCCAATTTATCACATAAACAATTTATATTTTTTAATGAATAAATTTAATATAAGTGCATATGGCGTGCAAAACACAGTTTTACCCTTAACTACGGTAATTAATTTTTAATGACTTTACTAGTCATTATGACCAAAAAATAAGATGTAATTAATACTTAATATTAATTATTATAATTCAAATATTTTATCCATTTTATCAAATTCAATTCATTCAACTATAATGAGTTTATTTTAAGATAAACCCAGAAATCATGTCAAAAATAGTTTTTTAAGAAATGTGTTTCTAAATAATAAGATGATCGTATATTAACTATAAATCTAATAATAATAATTTTAGGTTTTAAAATTAATATATTATGATATATTATCTAAAAATTATATTAATTATTTCATCATTAAATATTATTTTAATTAATTAAAATGGATTGACATTATACCTTTAAAAACAATTTTAAAAAGAATCTATTTTTACCTCTGGATGTTATTATCATTATTTATATAAAATATATAGTTATTAAAATGTTAATTAAAAAAATTATCTTAAACTATTATAAATAAATTTTTGAATTATTAAATACAATATTTTAAATTGTTCATAAAATCATGATTTGAGGGTTATTTCCAAAAATAATCATAGGCTTATTTTTACCAAGTTTGTTCAAAATTTATATTCATAATATAAAATCAGAATTTGTGTTCCATGAAATATTAAAATGTGAATTATATTATTTTTTATTAAAGCATAAATTGTTATTACTATAATTGAGGCTTTGGGTTTCGTGTATCGTAATTTATCAAAGGGATTGAATTTATTTAAAAGTAGATATAACGTAAATCCTCTGGGTGGTACATA
This sequence comes from Viscum album, assembly GCA_963277665.1. NCBI lineage: Eukaryota > Viridiplantae > Streptophyta > Magnoliopsida > Santalales > Viscaceae > Viscum > Viscum album. The sequence goes on along the minus strand of OY728135.1, from coordinate 1,169,881,994 downwards.
TTTAAAAATTTCCTATGGGTATTTTTCCCACATTGTGTTTGTGTTGAATTTGTTTAGTGAATATAAGTTGTCAATTTTTTTTATTTCAATATATTATTGAATAATGGCATGGATATAAGTTAAAGAATCCAATCACGATGAGAAGAGAAGAGTTCCAAAGGAAGACACAATTATATATGATTATTTTTTATATATGAGTTTTGAGTATTCTCTTTTATATTGAAGGGGTTTTAAATATACATACACTTATAGTTATGTGAAAAATGAATTATTTTATATGGAAATGAAAAAAATAAGGGGGATTTGTTCTTTAGAGCCAGGTAAATTCATCTTTGATGCATTGATATTGTTTAATTGTTTGTTATTACAGTCCTCATAAACTGATATTTATCTATGGAATTTAAGATAAGTCTATGTAAAAAAATTAAGTCAAACACAAGTCATCCACATCACTCGATCATCCAAGACATTATATAATAGCTGAAAAATCACAAAGTTGGATGCCGACAATGAGTGAAAAAAATGAAGTGGTAGAGAACCTGTACAGGTTAGCATAGGCTGGAACATTGTGGGTCTACATAGAAGTAGATAAAAATCATCATGTGTGGAGACATGATAGAAACATTGAGTGGGGAATCTCTATGAGATTTTATCAATCAGTTTTGGATTTCACAAAGTAATAAACTAGCTTCTCTCCGTAGTGAAAAAAAGATTGGGATCATAAATTACAATCATTTTCTACATTTAAGTAGCACACAGTAGTGACTAAAATGGTTTCACTGATATTTTATTCCTCATGTTATTAATTTAGAGCCTCAACCACCCCAGATGAATTATATCCACTGATACCATGTTATTCTATCAATGTTAAATTTCATGTAAGAGTGTACAATTTTACATGGTCAATGTAAAATTTTATAGAAGAAGATTATAAGCCAATGTATATAAATCCATGATCATGGTGGTTATGGAATAATAATATATTAAATTCCATTTTCTAGAAAGATTGTGTATTTTGAGAGATGATTTTAACCACTATTTAAGATGTTAATATAAAGAGTCTTTAGTGTATGGATACAAGATTTAAATGTTGGAGTTCATTTAAAAGATGTAAATTCGTATGATATAAGTATGATGTTTTCTTAAAAGACTAGAAAGCTCATATGACGCACTTCTAAATCTCATAGGAAATGAATAAATCATTTTATGTTTGTAGTTCTTCATAATACAGAAACCCCATGTTTTATATTTAAATAATATAAGATATATTTTTTATAAGATATAAAAAAAGTTTAAGATGGGTTTCTTGTGTGATATAGATATTGCACAACATATTTATCACATAAGATAATTTTAATAACAATATCTAAAATTCATAAGATTTGTGACCAAAATTATTCATTCAATGAACAATATATATTCTTCATTTAAATAAATATCAAAATGGGGTATTATGATTCTTGTTGAGAAAATTAATCAAGATGAATTTGATTCTAAATATTGTCTCGTAGTGTTTCATGCACCCAAAAGACAGGTGTGACGTACATTCAAAAATAGGGGATTCTTTAATGGAAATAATATTTATAATTATTATAATTTTTTTTGATATTCTTTATATCAAATAAATTTCTAAATATATAGTATTATATATAAACAAAAATATATCATTTGTTATAGTTTTATTTAATTTAAGGAGGAATAAATCCCATTGCTATAAATCACAGAGTTTTCGTATTAAAAATAAGGGAATAATATTCACAATATCAGTTAATATATTTATATAGGTAGAATGTAGAGAATTTTTGAGTATAAATAGAGATCTGTCAGTAGAGTTCAAGAAATAGGAAAATAAGGAAAAAATTTAAAATAAGAAAATATATAGGTATTTGATACTAATATATCCTAAATACTGCTTGTGTATCAATTTTAAGAATATTTTTTAATGAGAATATTGATAGTGTAAACTAAAGAATAAAAATAGATTTCATATGATATCCTTATATCTTAGATAAATGAGAAGAGAATGGATTCACAGTTCCACTATTTTTTATATTCTTTGTGTTTATACTCTTGAATAATTAATAATCCTTTATGATCAAATTTCATTGTGTGATTGAGTTGAGTCAACAGAACTGACCAACATGCATTTCATCTTATATTATCTCAATATTCAAAGTTATATTACCTGAGGAATTATATATTAATCCTATTGATATAGTGAAATGAAATATACAAATTTTATTTCTTTTTAGTATTTTAAAAAGTATCCTTGAATAAATTCTGTTTTAGTATATAGAACATTTCTAAATTTTTAGTAAGTGGATGATACCCACCTGGGGATGAGAATGTTATCCACCCAAAAAAATCATATTAGATTGAATTTTTAATAACTATAGTTCTATATTTATTATAAATTCCATGTATTAATAAGATTTTACCATTGATAAGAGTAAGTTCTCACATTGTGTTTGATCCTTTTAAATCATTGTGTACTTTTTTTGATTTATTTAACATTGTATGCTTGAGTTAGGGTTTAGGTCCCCTAAAATTACCAATGATTCTTAATTTAGAAATATTTTTTAGTAACGAGAGTGGATAAATAATATAAAAAATTAAAACTCAACAAATATTTTTTACACTAATTCAACATCCACCCCCATATAGTGTCAATGTATTATCAACTAGGAATTTCCATTTGTATTAGATATAACTAGGTTTTCCTTTTATTTGATTTATTTTATTTTTCATTTTATTTTTATATATTATATAAAGTTTATATTTGTGGTAAAATATGATATATATTTGATTGAGAAAACAATGTTACATCTACAATGATAGTATGGAATTCTAAACTAAAACCATATGGAATGGGTGGAAAATAGTGGTAAGAAAGTAAAAAAAATACTTTTACTGAAAATAATGATAAAATCAATATGAAGACATGGGTAAATATTTGTCACTTCTTAAAGGAAAAAAACATATAAAAGAATACGATTTTAAAAAAGAAAATAATGGAAAATTTAAGACAATTAGATTATTAAAACCTAAGAAACATACATTAGAGAATGTATAAAATACATATATTTATTATAACAATTCTCATTATGATGTCAAATCTATAAAATATTATATAGATTATAGATTGATGTAATTGAATAACAAGATGCATAATGATTACATTCCAAAAATAAAAAAATGAGATTAAATAGGGACAAAAAATTATGGGTGATGAGAAAACCGTTCTGAATATAATTTTTCTTTAACATGATATTAAAGAGGGAAAATTAAAACCAATACAAGCTACGTCCTCACTAAATAGTGAGGGAATAATTTTTAATTTCACACAATATTAAAATAAGGATTCTTATTCAAAAATTATTCTACAATATGTTGAAAAATAAATTGATATCATCTAATAATAAATACTCAAAAATGTCAAGTAAAAAAGTACCAGCCATTTCAAAATCAACTATTTTCACTAATTTTGTTTCATGGACTCTGGTAGAATATAGTTACAATCTATATAAATATAGACACTTTATACCTCCATGAACTATTTTCCCCTTTTATCTTTATTTGAAATAAAATATATCAACATTGGAAGGTTTTATAAAGGTTTATAGATGAATAATATGAGAATCGAACCATAATGTCTGTCTGGAACCATCCTCGATCATCCTGCAACCAATCCCCTTATCTGACTCGTGACAAGGATTGAGAGGTGTTAAAAATCCTCCAGGGCTGCAAAAAAGTTTTGGGAAACAAATATATCAACATGGGAATGATTTATCCCAAATAAAACCTGTATCAAAAGACCAAAATAGAGCATGTTTCATAACCAATAACCACTAAACAATAATAAACACAAACAAGATTCATATACAAAAATATCTGGAAAAAACAAAAACTATATAATGAAAAAAAATCCTATCCAACTTGACTTACATGATCTCCATTTTACCTCTTGGTAACCACAATACATAAAACCAACCTACTCCAAAGGCAATCTAAACTAGAAACTTGAACGTTAAAATAGCATGAGTCTACTGGCACAGAGTGGCATAAGTAGGGTGTAAACAAAAATAGCTCAATAGTTAAGCACCACTGAATCCATACATGTACATTACATACAAAATCCATAATCCCTAGTTTGAAAAACATATATGAAATTATTTTTTTATATATTTAAAATAATAAACACTACATTCTAGAAGTATCACTTTGAAAAAAAAACCTTGATATCAATTTTAGAAAACAAAAGTTTCACAATATGAAAAGCCGATCAAAATCCAAAAAAAATATATTAAATATGTTATGCTAGAAAATAAAGAAAATTGAATAATAAAAGAAAATAATATTATATATGGTAACTAATTTGTAGCAAAAAAATAACATAAACATACTAATCATAGGAATTTCATCAACATATCTAAAAGCAATCCCTAAACACACTCAATTCGAACTCAGTTACCGGCCTACAGTGAAACTCCATTATCAATAACCAACTAGTTTCATTAAACTATCCTATCCAATAAAACAACTGACCTATCCTACCAGAAAATGAAGGGGTTAAGAACCCTCCTAATTGGTGTTTACAAGCAACTTTCACTCACCAATCGAGATGATGAGCAGGAATCCCATGATATAATACACGCTGAATGGGGAAGTCCTCACCAGCATGAAATTAACTAATAAACCTTATGTTATCATTATTTCATAGCCCAAGAAATTAAACCACTTATGCAATGAATCTCTCTTTATAAGGTCCACTATAGAGGTTACCATCACACATAAATCCATACACATGTTCCAATTGATCCTTCATGTCACAGGATTTTCAAATCATTTTCTAAAGAATTCTAAAATACCAACCTATCATACATTTCACATCACTTTAAAACCTATTTTCAAAATATATAACAAGGTTCCAACTAGTGCATTAACATTTCAAATCCATGTCTATTTATAAAATAGCCTCTAATTCAATGGTTTAAATTCTATTTAGAATGAAGGTCCCAGATGATCCTTTATCTTATTTAGTTACCAAAACAACTTCCAAAGTACCAAATAGGATGAGCATTGTAGGAAAAATTTGAAACAAAATTCTAAGATAAATTTGAAATAAATAATTCATTTAGAACACATATGTGTTTTATAATATGGATTGAAGATGAGTAGGGATAAAGAAAATATTAAGAATGAAAAAATAATATTTTATTTAAAATATTGTTTTCAAATGGGATATTTTTTAAGTAATCCATTATCATTTTTATGACTATCCATGTGTAAACCCTATTCACACATGGATATTCCCACATATAATGAAAAATCCTTGGTGAACCATGTAATACTAATGTTTTCATTTTAAGAATAACAATGAGCATTATATCCCATCACATGGTCAATAAATAATCACCAAACCATGAAAGTCACCATAACCCCCACACACCAAATCTATTTCACAATGAAAATCATACAAAAAAGCATAACTAGAAACAAAAATAATTTAATTAACTTAATTTATTCATTAAATCACCAATTTCATTTTTTCAATAATCTTGTGTGTATATACATATCGGCATAATTGGGAAATCTCTTTGAAGACCAATTTACATAAAATTGAAAATAATAAACTTCCATAAAAATTATTCTGACACATCACAAGAAAGAATATCACCATTAAAAAGTGATTAGGGATGCTTAACCATAAATAGTGTGTTAAAAAAATAAGAATAATGGAAACACCTACCTCAAGTGAGATAATCCTGTCGTCCTAGATAAAATCCACTAAAAAAACTCTCCTACCACAACTCACAACACTAATAAAGAGAAACCCCTAATTTTTCACTACCCTAGGTTTCCAAATCACCAAAACATGTCCACTAGTATATGTGGAGAAATGTTAAATTGAATAAAACAAATTTAGAAAGAGAGGAGATACATACCATTCAATTTAGGTGAAGAATCGCCATGAAACTGCCTTGAAATCCCCTTAGAGGTCCTTGGAGGAGACAAAAAGCTATACTGCAGGAATCTGGATTTGTGGAATATGAGTAGAGATTCCAAGGTAAGAAACCCGACATCAATTAAGGTAAAGAGACTAAAATAAACATATTTAGGTGGTTAATATGTTTAACTAACACTATTAAATAAACCATTAACATACCGTGCAATTCCCCTTATAAAAAGATGTACTTGTTACACACATAGCTTAACCATGATCAAACCATGAGATCCCCTTCATTCTATGTGTCACTCTTAGTTTAACAGTGCTAAAACCATGCCCAACCCATGAATTGTAATAGAATCGAAAAAACAATTTGGAAACTAAATAATTTCCATTGAGAAATCGATTTAAACCTAAACCAAAAGAACCAAAAAAATTAAAATATTAAAACAAGTGGGAAACCATGTTATTTTCATGAAAATTTATCCCACCAAGAAAATATTATTCCCAAAGAAATTCACCAAGATAATTGAGAACCAAAAGTAAAAATTGAAACATAATGAAGTTGAATGGAACCAAAACCTCAGGGGGGATTTTAACTCCAAAAGTCACATCAGAACTCATCTAGAGTAAAAAAACATAAATATGAATATAGTATTATCCCAATCAAAAGAAACAACAAGATCCAAAAATCCCCCCACAAACCAAATCCCCAACACAAGGGGAAGCCCTACCAAAAAAACAAATTAAACCACCACTCATCTTTTTTCCAAGACATGAGAATCTCTAAAGCGAGTATAGTCGTAATCCAAAACCATTTTGTGAATGGTACAAGAACATACAAGGAAGAAAATTAATCAAATAATCATCTCCATAAAAGAACAACAACTATAATTACACAAGGACTATACCACCAATCCTCAAGAAATATAATACCACATCATTTTTTGAAACAAAAGGTGGAACATTATAAACAATAGAAACTACAATAGGGGGACAAAAACTATCCCCTCTCTAATATAAAAGAAAAAATCTAGACCAAAGTTCCCTATATCCCCCTTAATGATTCCTAACTATATTAACATCTTCACTCTAGGGTCTATGGAAATATCCCTAATGTCTTGAATCATCGACTTCCCTGTAGTTAGAAGTTTAAATCCTATTATCAGAACATTATTTTATAGCCACTCCTCTTTCAAAACATCTATAGGTGATCCAAACAGCCACATCGATGATGAACCTTTGTAGGATTGTGAAAAGATGAAATTAAATGCACAAACCGGCCATATTAGAAGTGTATGATCAAATAGTCTGATGTATAAGAATTCAAAACAAATTCAACAAACTCCATAGAAATTGGATCTTTTGGCATAACCCCCTCATAAGATATGGATCCTTCACAAGCTCCATGAAAAACTAGATTTCCAACCACCACCGACAATTCCCCACGAACCAGTACAACCAAGAACACCTCATCCATTTACATCCAAAACTGAACTTACCTGGTTGAAAGAAGTCACTCGATAATCTCTAGACTAAAACCCTGGGAAAAGAGTGGATCTTCATTTAATCCTCTAACTCTATCATTGAAGATACATAATCTATCTCCTTGAAATGGTCAACATAATCATTTATTGTCTGTTATCCTTTCTTCCCACCCATGAGTTATCCCACTTTCCACACCTTCACCCCATTATGTATAAATCATTAGGTAAAAGTTCCCTTATACATCTACAATGACAACCTAACCTTCAATACTGCATAAATTATCACCTTCCACTGATCTAAACCCTATCCTTCAAATGAACAAAAAACGACCCACACTCTCATGGATTTAGGAGTTCCCAATGACCTAAATATATCTTCAACCTCTTAAATCCAAAATACAGGCCCTAATCGACCTTGACTTCCATAGAATACTGAAAAAAAAATAGATCGACTCTTCCCCTCCACTAGGACACTAGGTATAAAAAACTATAAGGGATGAATTATAATATTATAGGACATTTCAAGGTGGTATACTCTAAATAATAACAAAATTAAAATTTAAATCCCAATCCAATAAATCCTTAGAAAAATAGAACACATAAATCCATAAATAAAATCATAATCTAAACATCACAAACAAAACCCAAATACTCTATTCAAAATCAACCATTTCATTCCAATTTCCAAAAATTACTTCTCCCAAGGCCACTATCAAAATACAGAAATCCTATTTCAAATCTATTTTTAAAAACCATTACATTATTTTCAAACAAACCAAACCATGAACCCATTTCCCTTTTGAAAATCCATTTTTCCAAAACCAAATTTCATTTATAAATTGAATCAAACTAATTAAATCAAAAACAACACCCAACTAACATTGAAACACTAAGAATATTAAACTAGTGGTTGCGAAAGACTCATCCAAATTGTTTAGTGGAGTATGTCCCAAGAAAGAACCAATAAATTGCATAATATTGAACTGGGTACTTGGTCTCCACATGGGTCTCTAATCCACATAATACCACTATGAAACACATGTCCACCTCCATTTTAATTCCTTTTCCACTCACCAAATACCAAAACATAAAATAAAAACTCAGACTACCCCTAGAAACTTGAGGATGAAAATGGTAAAAATAATTTAATGCTCTTCCCGCACCTACCTCTCATGTCCCGACAATCCTAATATCTAGTCTACCTAATGCCCCAAATCAAAATTGTTATTCTGATATAATTTTTCCATGAACCTACATGGGTTGACTCTGAACCATTCACTAGATTCGGATTGCGAGAAGGATTTCGAGGAATTCTTGATCCCTACCAGGCATGTAAAAATATCATGGTATCAATTATATTAACATGGGAATGATTTTTACCCAATGAAAACCATGATAAATAGACCAGAATAGAGCAGGTACCATAAATAATAACCAATGGAAATTAGTAAACAAAAAACAGATCTAAATAAAACCACATCTGAATAGAATTGAAACCAAAAGGTGAAAAAACCAAACGAACCTGCTTGAAATGATCACGATGTGACCTACTAGTCACCTCTATCCATAAGAACAACCAACTCCAGAGGACAAATGAACTAGAAACAAGAAACTTCAGAACATATCAGGTATACCAATATTGAGTGGCATAAGTAGGGTGTGATAATGATAGCTCAAAAGTTATTTACCATATAATCCACAAATGTACTTTGAAAAAACTATTTATAAACACTAGTTTGAAATTCATTAATGAAATTAGTGTTTTATATTTTGAAAACAACCAAATATATTTTCTATAAATTAAACATTTAAAACAAACCATGATACCCATTTTAGAAACAAACCAGTTTGAAAATCCAAAACCTAGATGAAAATCCAAAACAAAATATCAAAGGTGATATACTAGCAAATAAAGAAAACTTAAAAATCAAAAAAAAATACTAGAAAAGTAGGTTACAAAGGTAGAATAGATGAAATATAGAACATATAGATAATAATCATGGAAATTTAATAAATATCTTTAAGAAAAATCCCTTTATATAGTATGTTCCTAATCACTTATCGATTTATGGTGTATCTCTAAATTCAATAACCAAATGGCTTCTCTCAACTAGCCAATCCAGCGGCATGTCCAACCTGAACATTCCAAAAATCATGTGGGTACCCACCCATCTAATTAGGGTTGATAATATTCATTCATTCCACCATCTAGATGACACCAATGAATCCCAAGATATAGTATGATATGAATAGGGAGGTCCTCATATGTGGGGGATACACCAGTAACCCTTGTGCCAATGTGCTTGCTTATCCCAAGAACTGACACCACTTATGTGATGATCCTATCCTTAGAGTGTCCACCATAGATGTTCCCAGTACACATCAAGCCATATAGAAGTGCTAATTTTACCTTCATGTCAGATGATATTTCAAAAAATATTCCAAACCATTGTGAAAATACCAACTAGGCCTACATATCATGTCACATAAAAAAATTCTCAATGACAACACATGGTACGAACCATGCCTTTAAGATTTAAAATCCAAATAACTTTCAAAAAAATCATCCAATTCCAAGGTTTAAACACTATTTAAGATTATGGTTCCAAAAGGCCATTATCTCAGTTAGTTTTCAAACCCCCTTCAAAAGTTCCAAATGAGACAATGAATTAAAGAAACATTTGAAACCATATTATGAGATCATTTTGAAACCAATAAACCATTTATAATATATAGGGGGTTTAGAGGATACAAATATGAGGAGGATGGATAAATAAAATATGAATAATGAGAGTAAAAAGGTTCCTCTGAAATACGGTGTTCAAGTGAAACATTTTTTGAAAAATAAATTATCCTTTCTCTGCCTATCCATGTTTTCACCCCATGAACAAATGGATATGGACACATCTAACACCACATAAAAGGGAAACTATTAAATACCCATGTTTTAATTTTAATAATCATTGGGATCCTTACAACCCATCACAAGAGTCCACAAATAAGAACTAAACCATTAAAGTCACAACAACACACACACACCAAGTTCATTTCATAATAAATACAATAATTCCAAAGAATTAATAGGCACAAAAACAATTTAAATCACCCAATTTCATATATGAAGACAAAATGGAATTTTATCAAACATCATGTGTGCATATAAAAAAATCATAATTAGGAAAACCCTTTGAAAACCATTCTATATTGAATTGATAAATATATGTTTCCCATAAAATGTATACAAACACATTACAAGAAATAATATCCCCTTTGAAAATTCATTTGGAAAGAACAAGCATAAATAGTTTTTTCTGAAATGGAAAATAATGTAAACTCCTACCTCAAGCGTAATAATCAAATTACCTTCGATGAAATCCACCGAAAAGACACTCCAACAACGTATCACAACACTAGAAAAGAAACACCACCATTTTTTCACAACACTGTGTATTAAAATCATCCAAACATGGCCATTATGATCAGTAATTAATATATAAATGGACTAAAAACAAAGTATAAATACATGGGTGGAATAAACATTCAATCTTGGTGAATAATCCCCAATAAACCACCTTGAAATCCACTTGGAGATGTTTGGAGGATCCAAAAAGCTCCATGGGAGGAATCCAGGTCAGAGAAATTTTCATGGGGAATCCAAGGGAATAAATCCCACATAAAAATAAGGTATATAGACAAAAATAAATCTATTTGGGTTGGTTTTAAGTTTATCTGAAATGGTTAAACGAACCGTGTGAAAAACATGAAATTCCCTACTAATAAGAGCTTCACAGGCTCTACACATAGGTGTCACACATAGTTTAACCACTATAAAACCATGTAAATGTCATAATTCTATGTTTTACATGTAGTCTAACCATTCTCAAACCATTCTCAAACCATTCCCAAAACTAGAAACATAAGAAAACTCCACAAACTCAAAACTTTCCACAGGGAACTCGAATTGAAACTCAACCAAAAGATCCAAAATCAAGAAATGATTATAGAAAATAAAATAAAGGTTTAGGGTGTGAAAATTTAAATGCTAATATGATAATGTGTAAAAGTTATGGTTCTCAAATAGAATCTCAACTGTTTATGGGAAATTCCCCAAACCAATTTCTTTATCATGTGGAAATTCTAGAAAAAAAAACGAAGCAACAAAATAAAATAATGATTTATAGGGTATTTTTAGATATGAAATATGTTTTGAGTAAAATAATGGAAATTATGGACTAATATTACAATTTCTAGTGTTCATTATGTTTGAAAATTCATTATATAATGAAATCCAGATAAAATAAGGAGAATGATTGTTCTACTATAAATAGACTTTAAATTTTAAATACTCTCTATGGAACAAGTGATCAACATTTTCATTGTAAAGAGGTAAGCATGTGAATACTAATAATGTATGAATATTAAAATATTAATGGGAGATTCCAATAAATAGATGACTCACTTTAATACATCCTTATAAAATAATCTAATGAAATACGACGATTAGAATACATTAGAGATGTTTTCTAAGAATACAAGTGATATCATATGTATCCAGATTAATGTGTCCTACAATATCACCCGACCCAACATGACACTACACCCAAAGAGAATTTTAAATCCCCATAGGAAATACACTATTTAGTGGGTCTCAAGATAACACACATGTTAATGGTTTCCATCATCAATTAATAATATAAAAAACCAATGGAAACCACTGAAAATATTACATTACTTATCATGATGTTGGGCATACATGCATGTAATATAATAATTCTTAAAAAATAAACCACATAAATCCGAAATAATATAATATAAATCTATCTATATAATATAAAAGTGGATCGAACAAAAATAATATATTGGGAGAAGATGCAATTAGAACTAAATATAAAAAACACTTGAGAAAATCAAGCAATATAACATCCCAAAAATAAAACAAAAGGTGAACAGTTGTTTGTGGGTTCCCTAAATCCAACTCTTTTCTGTACATATATTGCAATTAAATGTATATAGTAATACATATAAATTTTTTTCATACCATTTTTTATTTATACTATTGTGTAAACTATATTTATATGGTACAATCCTTAGATTACATATTATTTCAATGAGGTTATAGATGTTCCTGGGATATATTGAGAACCTGAAGATAACATAACAATAATCATAAACTTATATCCTATTATCCAAATACATCATGATTATAGTTCTGAAATTATGTGTGAATATATATTCCTAGAGGCTCATACGCATTAATATTTATTCTCATACAGTTCACATGTTGTCATCTTGACTAAACGTGATCCTAAGGACTGGCCCTCCAATTAGAACACCACATATTTCTGGTTTCATTGGTATTTTTTATATATGAACATTTTTGATAGTCTCTTAAATAGATATTATTATCATTTTATACCATTTTATTATATATTTTAATGCTATATGAAAACCCTTAGATTTATGTTTTGGAGATGTATCTTGCATTAGGTGAACCATTGGTTATATGACATTTATTTAATGTTTAATGAATATTTTTTTCTTTTAAAAAGAATGAATATCTCTTTCCCATTTTATCTTGATGCCAATACATTCAATAATCCATGTTCATTGTATAAGAAGAAAAGTACATCTAGTAGGGTAAATGGAGAATAAAATATGAAAGGATGATATCATAATTTGTGTATCCTAATTTATGATATATCTCTATACAAATAGATTATATTACATAGAATATATTCATATGAGAGGATGTTATTTCTATAACTAAAACTTATATCCTTGGAGGACAAGATGGGTTTTTGGAATCTACTATTGGTTTTTTAGTAGTACTCACCACTTTTGAGAAAAGGGTCTATTAATTCACATGCTGAGCATATTCAAAATTATGGGCCTATTTTTTTGAATATGAGTATAGGAAATGGTGGGCCCCATCATGAGATCGGAGATATGATTGAGTGTAACTGATATTCAAGGAATAAATGAATTTTTTATTATTAAATTAAAGAATAATTGGAATTGAATTTATCTATTTATGGTATTTACTTATATTTAGGTGAATACATGGGAAAATATTTAACGAATAAATATTATTTTAATATTCATGTATCTTTTAATATTTATAGGTATAATGAGTCCAGTTAAGGATAAGATTTTATAATGTATTATATTTATTATATTACAAGTGATAAAAATATAAATGATGTTTATGATTTAATTATTTAATCATAATCTATATTTTATGGATTATTTAGTGGGTAATATTTATTCTGGGGCTTGGTATCCATTTTAGGTATTTCATATTAATACATATAATTAAATGGATTCTGTAATTTTATGTAATAATCATCACATGAATGTTAGATATTATCTCTCAATTCTCACACATCCTAGATAGAGAAATAGGTGATCCAAGTCTCCATTTTATCCTTCACTAATTGAAGGACAAACATTGTAGTTATCATCAAGATATTGAATACTTCATCATATCTATGTGCTAGCACTCAGATATCAAATTTAGATTGTCAAACAAACTTTTGAAGCATGTGTGGAAGACCTAGAGAGACCCAACAAAGATCCCATTGAAGAACTATTTCCTAGGATGAGTGGTGGATAAACATTACATAAACTCCAATGATGTATATATTCAAATTAATTTTGTAAATAATTAATTCATGCGAGCTCTATAGATTTATTACCAGTCAACATTTCATAAGAGATTAAGTTGATACATTGATCTGACAATGAAAATTTTTAAATCCATCACCCATCTTATTTTTTTGTGTCTTGCTACTAACAAATGGTATTTGAGTGATAGATTAATTTTTTAATATATTGTAAAAAAAATTAAATTTTCATTAAATTCATGTAGACAGAATTATTATGATCCCATAACACTAAGTTATACTTTGATTCTATCCCAAATATACTTGTTATGACCATATAACATTTTGAATTAGATCCAAATGGTATATTATTATGGTGTTAAAATGAATAACATGTATACATGTTATTTTTCCCTAGAGGTGGTGGCCAGTGGAATTTCCCAGTGAATCCACTATACCTTCTTGATTTCAGGGACACTAACTGTCCATGATGGGTTATAGAACTTACAAAAAAATTATTGAATTTCAAAACCCTTATTTTTATAAATCCAATAGTAGATATTTTGAAAAATAAACATAGTAAGAATGTAGCACTGGGAACTAGCCACTGATCCATCAACAAGAAAAAATAATTAAAAAAATGTGTTCATTGGGAACTGCCCAACTTGATAGAAAAACAATATATATATATATATATGTATGGATTAATAGGGGGAATTGGATAAGTCTTAGGAAAAAATATATAAAAGGCAATGGATCAGCCACCCCCGTGATCCTCCCATCCTCCAAAATGTTGGGGGTGAAAATGTTTTCCAATATTATAGCATTTGAAAGAGGATGTTTCAAGAAAAAAGCTCTTTTTATGAGAAAAGGGAAGTGTCTCTTCCCTCCCCCTCCCATATTTTTCGCACTACCTATAGTTGTTCTTCCTTCGACTGGTCTATCAATCACACCATATAAGTCCCTTCCCAAATCTGTTTTCACAATATTAGCCTATAAATGGCCTAAAACCCCTTTTAAGGGTTTTTAAGAGATCCAGGGGCCCAAATATTTTTTAAAAAATCATAAATTTATAAATTTTTCTGGAATTTGATTTAAAAAAATTATGGATCCTATGATAAATATTTTATTTATGGAAATTAGAAAACAATATTTTCATTGATTTAAATACCCTCAGAATAAATTTATTAAATATTTAATTTAATTACTCATTTATTTTTTGTTCCAAATAATACGAAGATATTACTTATCAATGAATGTTTAAATTTAATTTATTTAATTTTTATTGAAATTGTGTGTGATGATTATAATAATTAAATTTTTCTTAATAGCATATGAATCACCTTTTCCTAAAATATATGAAGCATTTTTTTGCATCTATTTGGATTTCTCTACATGTATTTTGTGTTTCATGATGATTTATGTATGCTTTTAAACATAATATAAGATTTTGTCAATGTAAAGACGATGCTATATTCTAAATGAGAATTTTATACCTTCATAAAGGGTTTGATCTACAATAAAAGTAAAAATAACCCTTGTTTTCAACCTCAAGGATCATGGATGATCCATTTATGCCCAGTGGATCAACCTATAGTAAATTGGGGATCCCCATACTAAGTTTACCACTAAGAGGGGGGTGAATTAGTGGTGTAAATTTAAGAAATGTTTTCTTTTGAATTAAAAAACATGATATTTCTAAGGTTCTCAATTCACTCAGTTATTTCTCACAGTTTCACCTTCTATGAAGGAATTATAAGATATATTCCAACAAACATTGTTTACAAGGTTTGATTGAATGGAATGCTCCATTCTATGTTTTCTATACCCCCAATATATATTCTCCAATATAATATTTATCTCAATTATAATGGTCATTATAGAATCCCAATATATAAAAACTCATGATTTAACAATATAGGATATTTACATTGTATCACACAGTGTTTTGAGAATCTACACTAGCATGATGTAGAATCCCGATTGATACTTGTCCTTAGTGTGGAAACATACCATAGACTTCAGTTACTTCAAAAATAATCGAGATAGTCTTTATTCTTTGTTAACCTACCATAATACTTCACATTTATTCAAGGCATGATCCACCATAGGATGACCATTCAATATCCATGTGCAAGCTCATTGAATTGTACATTCTCATATAGACTTCAATTTTCTAAAATAACTGTTGACAAATGTTTGTTGGTTATTCTCAATTATTCTTATCACCTGTATATGAAAATTTTCCTCAGTGAAACGTTTTGGAGCTGTTAGGCATTCCTTCGAAATTAATTTGTTCGGACCTCACATAATACGTGCAAGTGATTCACACATGTTATTTAGTATTTTCTACAACGTAGAAGTTTCATAATCATAGAGTGTTCTTTTTGTGTGCTTTAAACCCAATTATCCCAACTATTCCTCACGCAATCATTGTATGGGATTATTAGATTAATTAAAATTAGAAAAAATAATTCTTTATTGTTATTATTTCATGTTCTATATTTTTTAATTATTCACTTGTTTTGTTTTTTTTTCTATATATTCATGTGGCTATATGATACGTGATACACATTGTACAATTAATTTGTTCTTTCTTTATAATCACTGATATATACACGCATTCATGAGAATAATTACTTGAATTGTACTGAGGGAAGGTTAAAGTATCAAAATTTATATGTTCTAGATTTATGTATGTAATTATGCATAAGCATTTCTTCATAATATATGCTTTCTTCCTTCACAAGTAAACAATTACATCATGTAACAATGCATGCACTATCTCTTATACCATTTATTATCTTCTCTTTTACACAACACAATGTGGGTATATACACTATCTCATGGTGTCTCAAAGAATTCGTGAAAATTATAGTGATAATGAATAATAGTATTGTGCAATATTGAGTGGATTCATGAAAAAAGTTATTTGCTAAGAAATTTGACTCCGTTAAACAGAATTTGAATGAATTAGATATTTATTCATCACAAAAGTAGTGTTCTATGTAAGAATCATCTTCATGAACCATAAGGATTCGCAGTTCTTTATTTTGTCAAGAAAATGATAGGCTGATCAATATATTATAAGTATTCTCAATACACATTCTTATCTATTTAAAAGAAAGCCTCACTTCCCTAGTTATGAAATTTATTCCACATAAAGTTTCTCCAAATAATTTCATTTCCATATGATCCTTAAAATAAAAGATATCAATAGTTATAAAATATATTACAACAAAAATAATGGAATATTTTTTTTATGTAGTTCTACTTTTTATCATCATGGAATATAACTCATGTTCATGTGATGACCATAATGTCATATTTTTAATCTGGAACTCCTACTTACATTTTAAAACTATGAAAAACCTCTTTATAATCTATTTTAAAATATAAGTTATCAACCTTTCAGAGTGATAGAATTAATGAAACATAAATATTTCACCCATACAGGTCCCTTATCTCATTTCTATAATATCTTCACCATAGGACAGTCATGGTGTCCAACCATTCGATCATCAAAGGTTCGTATATGAACTCTAGTGTATAGGAGGACTCTTACTAAAGGAAAGGATGGCGATTATGTCACAATCTGATTGGATGGCTTAGATTAAAATAATTAAATAGAGATGTAATATCTATAACTTTTAATGATGGTGAAATAGTTCACTCTATGACATGTGTCCCACATCGATTTTACACTCAAGTGTTTCCACCATTTTTATTGATTATGTTATTATTATTAATTTCATATGACATAGGGGTCGGCACCCAAATAAAATTTCAAACACATTCATGGGATATGGTTGACATGTTCAATGCCTTATTTTCTACCTTTCCACAACTTGTGGTCACTATACACTAAATCAAACTTCTACTCTCTCTAATTGGTACTACACATCCACCTACACTCCATAGCTTTCATGAACTCATTGATCCAAATCTTCATTGTGGATGAACCATAGGTCCCACATGTGTTGTTGATGGGCTGGCCCTTATGCATTGTAATGGTTGAACCAATTTTTCCTTAAATTACCCCCTTCATAGACTTATAATAATACTTTTTGAGGAATAAACATCCACAACATTCTGAAATAATTTTTGTAAAAAAAAAAATTTTTCATGGATTTATTTTAATTATACTTCTAATCTATTCTTCATGAAATTAAATATTTTTAGAGCCTTCAATGCATCAAAAATTCACATGAAATACATTTTTCATTTCCTTCTTAAAATCATATTATCCTTCAAATATTGTTATGAAAATTGTGAAAACTCATTAACACGTGTATTTTCCATTAAGTATCATCTTCAATAATCATCGCACATACAAGGATAATTACTCAAGTATGAAATCAAATTCCATTATTTGTATCTACCTTCATCATCCAAGAGTCCCCAAATCATATTTAACTCACCAAACACATATTGACACATTATTGACAAAAACAATAATGGTCCCAACAATGTTCATAAATTTATTTTATGGTTAAAATATCATCAAATATTTTATAATCAATATGTGGGAAAAAACATTCACCTCTTATTAGTAATAAAATTAAAATAGTTTTTAGGGTTTTGTAATCTCATTTTTATAGACAAACATATTCATGATATGAATATTTCTTGACAAATTCTAAGAGAGGGATAATCTAATTTTATTTTTTTAGAACATATCCTTTAGTTAATCAACACTACAAATATATTGGTTAAAACGTGATAAAACATAAGGGAGATACAACTATGGATATCCATTTTTTCATTAACTATCATGCATGTGAAATTATGCTCAGAAAATAAAAATTCTCATTTTAGGGGAAGCAAGTTATTGGATTTATCAATAAAATTGTAAATCCTATACAAAATTCAACAAGAACTTCAGAAAGTTCATATAAAAAAGGTATATCTTCCCATTTATTTCATATTTTCATCAACCAATAATTTAACCTTAATTGATATGATTAATAAAATTAATAATAATGGATGCCTATTTGATTGGAATACCCCAAAATTTATGTTTGAAATAAAACCCTAATTTTGGAAATTCACTATAATTTATTAAAATATTAGGATCCACTAAAGCTTTCTACGCTTGAAGAGATGAAATAACCTTATTTAATTTTAGGGTAGTTAGCAGACTCCATGAATTGAAATCACTTCATATTGTACAAAAGATATAATCTCAGACTTCTCCTTCAATTCCATTCATGTTAGCTTACTGATAGATAAAATAAAAGGGAATATGGAGGGGACAACTTGTTATTTATGAGTGAAATTCAGGCGAAGAACTACCTCTCAACCATGGAGATTATTTTCTCCCAATATCAATCAACTTATCATTAACTTTTTCTATAAAAACATTATATATGTCATTTTTTTAATATCATTTTTTCATTAACATTAACAATTTTTTCATCTTTCCCCAATTATATATCCAATTTTATATGATTTGGATAAACAAACAGACACTATTTACTAAAATTTTCTATCTTATTATAATATTCACATGACCCTTCACTGTTTTCTATTTATGCCTTTTCCTTCTATCTGAATTGGGAAGATCCCTATGAAGTCGATCATGAATTTCATAGCTATGTGACTCTTATAATTACAACTTCCAAAAACATATTTTAATCTTTTATATCTATTTCTCTTACTAGCTTCAATGAATTTCTGGTCATAATAGTCTTTCTAGGAGAACTTGTTCTCACGTATTATCCTTCACATACCCTCACATCGTTCTTGTTTTATTGAAATGAAATTTTATACAAAAAAGAGTAGGTTTTGTGACCATACCATTCATAGTAATAGAAAAATCATTGAACATGAATCTTTCACATTTGTATGCATTCTATACATACAATTTTTATTATAATACTTCATCAAACTAATCCTTCTTCTTCCAAGTGTGTAGTTATTTTATTGGGAAAATAAAATCTCTAATTGGTGTAGAAGTAGATATCTCATTGTTATTCATGGTGAATGTTTATTTAATAATATTTTTGTTTTTTCCACATCCAAAGGATTACTTTCCACCATTAATTTTCTTTGGATTTCTCTTCTATAATTCAGGTATTCCTTTTTCTTTATCCATTCACTCCTAGGATTTAGGAATTCTTTAATCCTAATTAATTTTCATAATATTAGAACATTCTAATACATTGTGCATAAATTTCCATCGACGAAAAAACTAGCCTACGATCGTACTTCTATTCTTTTGTGTTGTAGCCTGCTTAAATTTCACAGATTATGAAACATTCTGTTTTTTAGTGGAACCATCACTCTTTTTAACAACACTTCTTGGGGAAAAACTATACATGAAAATTGTAACAGCCACAATTGATGTGGTAGTTTATTATAATTTTTCAACATCTATATTTTCCTTCAGTTGGGCTTAAAAAAATATTATAACATGAAATAATATTGTTAAAGAATATAGATTATGGGTTATGGGATGCCTTCTTCTTGGAAGATGATACCATTTTATTAGAGGATGATCTGATACTCTTTTTAGAGTCATGATCCTCAATAAAAAATTGATTTATAGTATTTTCTCTATTATTTTTTGATGTTTTATCCATTAGTGAATCTTGATTCATTAATATCACCGAAAACACTAAACACTACATGTTGAGAGAGTTCTTCTCATCCTAAACTATTCTCATCTTTCCTTCCCACACCTCCTTCAAATTATTCATTTTTTATTTATGTATGTTTCATGATTCTTATAAATACATTCAAGCCCATTTCACCTATTATGTATCTTATCCTTTTGAGATGATTTGAAAACCATATAATGTTTTTCTGAAATTTTTCAAATGAATGGAAAAATTCTAAAAATAAAATATCAAAGAAATAATTCTCAAAAAACATTTCTGTAAAATTATCGAACATAATCAAATTAAACATTAAAACTAAAAATCGTTTCATCATATTATTTTGAAATTTTAAGAGAGTGTTGGATATGGTATCCTTTTTATCCAATTCTTCTCCCACATCATCATACTATTCATCTAGCTATAATTTTCATTCCTATATACCCTTGAAGACTCTAAAAATTTGATTTATTGCTTCTATGGGAATTTTATTTAGATGTTATTTGAATAAAAATTGAATATAACTTTGTGATACATCATCATAACATATTGATAAGGCTTTATCATTATAATAATAATCAATTTAACTACTGAAGTATATATAACATTAATGAAAGCCCTCTTTTGGTTATGGTGGTCCCTTGACCAGACAAAAAAAATTCATCAATGAAAGCCCTCTTTTGGAACTACCTGGGTCTGGGGAATTCCCCTACGGTCAAGGCCCTGAAGTATATCATCTTGACCAGTAAACCAATGTTGACTGGCATAGCTGAGCCCAGAATGAAGTTTTCCAATTGGATGTCTTTAAATTGGTCAAATTTAGGATACTCTTTTGTTGCTGCAAATCAATCTGATTCTGATACAAAAGATTTATGGGTGTTAAAGCATAACACTGTGACTATTGAATCCTCTCTAACCGATCACCAATTTTTTTCTCTAACATTCCTTTTTCAGTCATGTTCATTTTGTGTAAATTTTGTTTATGATTTTAACCAGTATATTAGGAGAAGAAGTTTATGGAATAACCTTTTTAGTATTGTTGAGAAAATGAATAAAAGATGAATCATTCATGGTGATTTCAACACAGTTTTGTGGCCAGAGGAGAAAAATTGGAGTAACTTCTACCGTGCTTCATCCAGGGACTTCTCCACATGTATTGATCAATGTAGATTGATTGAAATTCTTATTCTGGGTGCGGATTATACCTGGCATAGATTCACTCACAATGGAAGGCAAGCTAGTAAACTAGATAGATGTTTGGTGTAAATTGATGAGCAAGGTGATGAAATGGAAGTATCTGGAATCACTTTTTCTAGATTACATTCTGATCATCATCCGATTTTAATTGATATTTGTGTGAAAACTTAAGGTCAGCACCCATGCGCTTTAAGTTTAACAATGCTTGGCTGATGGTTCCTGGATGTAGAGAGACTGTTTTGGAGGTATGGAAAGAGTCTGTCCAAGGCAGTGCGTTGTATATTATGGTTAGAAAATTGAAAATTGTTAAGGTTCGAATAATGGAATGGAGTAAAAAATCTTTCTCTACACATGATTAGTACATCAAAGAGGCTGATTCACACCTGTATAATTGTCAACAAGGCAATATGTCCCACGATACTATATCTGGACAAGAAGTACAGGCAGTCTCAAGGCTTGGTAACTTTTTAAATCTTAAGGAAAACCTGGCTAGGAATTAGTTCAGTGCAAGATGGCTGAATGAAGGTGATAGTAATTCTCGGTTTTTTCACTGCATGCACAGGGAGAAAAAAGTAAGAAGGAATAGGCTTTAAGAATTGGTGATATCATGTATACTTATGAAGATGATATTGTTGACTCTGTGACACACTATTTTGAGAATCTCTATTCTAATTCTTGGGGGGATAATTCAGATAGAGTTTTAAGATGTATTGAACCATTCTTGGATGGTGTGAAGAATAAAAAACATACTGACATCCCTGCCACAAAGGAAATTCCTAATGCTCTCCTTTCTTTGAATCTGGATAGTGTGGATGGACCTGATGGTTTCTCAAAAAAAAATTCATGTTCTACTGGGATATATTACATAAGGAAGTGAGAGAAGCAGTAAGGGAGTTCTTTTATCACTCCTATATGCCTTTTGGAATGAATTCAAATTTTATTGCTCTAATACCCAAGTATGAAAATTCCCTTGATATAAAAGACTTCGGACCAGTTTCAATTGGTAATTATATCCCTAAAGTTATCAGAAAAATCATGGCAACAAGACTAGGTGGTATTGCTAGGTCTCTCATTTCCCTTAACCAATTTGGTTTTGTACCTGGCAGAAATATACAAAATTGTCTCTTCACAGCATCAGAATGTGTCAATATAATGAGTACTAAGGTCAGGAATGGAAGTATGGCACTCAAGGTGGATATATCAAAGGCCTTCTATACTATTGGGTGGGACTTTATCTTCACTGTTTTGAATATGTATGGTTTCTCAAGTAAACTTATTGGCTTGGTTAAAGACATTTTGGAAAGTGCTAGATTATCCATCATGATCAATGGATCACCAAGGGGTTGTTTGAGTGCTCCAGGGGTCTATGTAAGGGTGATCCTTTATCTGGATTATTGTTTTCCATGGTTGAGGATTATTTGAGCATTTGTATTAATGACCTTGTTAATTCTGGGATTTATCAGAGAATGATGTATGGTAGGAATTTCTTCACTCCTTCACACCATTTTTATACTGATGATATTCTTCTCTTCTCTAAATCTGATATGAAAACTATCACCTCTATTAAGACTATTTTCAATCACTATGAGAAAGTTTCATGTCATGTTATAAGTTGGTGTAAATATTTTGTAATATTTGGTGAAGGGGTTCGAGCTGGAAAGAAAAAAAGAGTGGCTAATAGGCTTGGTGTTAAAAGGGGTGCCTTACCCTTTACTTATCTTGGACTGCCCATGTTTTAGGGAAGGGTGAAGAGGGTTCACTTGGAAGGTATCTCTCTTAAAATCACCAATCAATTGGCTAGTTGGAAAGGGAAATAAATGTCCCAGGCTGGTAAGATCTGCCTTGTGAATTCAGTCATCACCTCAATGTTTGTGTATTCCTTTTCACTCTACAAGTGGCCTACTGCTTTGATTAAGGAACTAGATGGCATGATCAGAAATTTTATTTGGACTGGCTCTACTCAACAAAAGAAACTGATTACTGTGAAATGGATGGATTTTATAAAGACTCTCTCAAGTGGTGTAATGGGAGTTAAGGATGTCAGGATTTTTAATGATGCTTTTCTCAAAATATTCACATGGAGACTCATTGCAGGTTCTGACTTCTCCCTGGAATTTCGTTCTAAAAGATTTACTGACAGGTTACATAGGAGGAAGAGGATATATCTGAGATCCTCTGTCTGGCCATCTATTAGGAGCACTTATAATGATCTTATGGCACATTCTAAATGGCTGGTTTTTCCCAGTTCCCAATTGAATTGCTGGACAACAAACTGGTTATCATGTCCTATTGAGAACACAACTAATATAACATTATCTTTGAGAAACATCATTGTCTATGATCTGCAGGGAAATGCACTAGCTCAAGGGGTTCTTCCTCATAATCTGCAAATTGAATTCTTTTCTTATGAATATATGGATCAAGACACTCTGATTTGGGAACCTGATATTAATGTCTTGTTCTCCAGCCGGCTATTATATGACATGTAGTGTGGGAATGTGGAATCAATTCTTGCTTGGGTGATGGGGGTTAGGAAGGCTTTCATCCTTCCAGCTAATGCCCTTCTTATCTGGCGCATCTGGAAAAACAGGATGCCAATCCAATCTTCCCTTCAAAGAAAAGGTTTTAATCTAGCCCCTATATTATTTTTCGGTCTAAATGCTGATGAATCTATTGATCACATCTTTATCAACTACACCTTTGCTGCTCGGTTCTGGAGGTATTAGATGGATATTTTTCACTGACACATTGGCTTTAACTATGTTGGATCCTTGGTCAATTCTATTATGCATGAAGAGAACAGTGATAAGGTTCACTCCTTGAACATTTTTGTTGTTGTTTCTATCATCTCTTATATTTGGAAAGCCCGAAATAATATTGTTTTCAATGGTGGAAGGCCCTCCCTCAAGGAGGGGATGATGGCGATTCACCGAAGCATTAAACTTGCTTCGGTGAAGAATTCTGTCTCTATGAACAATAATATGTCTGATTTCATATTATTGAGAGATCTTAGTGTGAGTGGCAGGGCAAGGAAGCCTAAGGTGATGAAATATATTAGATGGATCCCTCCAATTAGTGACTACTTAAAGGTGAATGTTGATGGATCTTCTTCTGGCACACCGGGTCCTGCTAGATGTGGAGGCATCTTCAGAACATCTCACGGATTTGTAAAGGGATGTTTATTTCATTACATTGTCAATAGCTGCGCTCTTGAGGAGGAGCTCGGGTCTATGGTAAAGGAAATCAGGTAAGCTACTCATTATGGTCGGAGGAATATTTGGACAGAATCAGACTCTTTTGTTGCTGTGCAGGTCCTCAAAGAGTGGTCTAGGAATGTACCATGGAGGATGCTTCCTGTTTGGATTTGTTCTTTAAAGATGGATGAAAAAATTACCCTTGATGTATCTCATGTGTTCAGGGAAGCAAATCAAGTGGAGGATGCACTCTCAAAAAGGGAAATTCCGGAGTTGAGCTCTAGTTAGTCTTTTGTTCTTCCTGAGTATTACAATGTTCTTGTGTGCAATGATAGAATTGGTATTGTGTATACAGGACTGTGTAAATCTCCCCTTTCCTGAGTGGTTTTTACTGTTTAAACTTTTTCTTATTTAATTTTATGGGAGCAGGTTTCACCTGGCTCTCGGGATTTTTCAGTATATATAACATTAATTACCTTTAGTTAGTTGTGTATTTGCCTTTATGGAAGGATTCATATTTACCTTCCTTGCATGTGTATTATTTATATTATTTTCAGTCTTGGAAAAATCTCCAACCTATTTAGATCATTAATTTCCTAAAATATGTATTTCATAAAGATTCATTTGGATCTATAGAGGGAACCTATTCTCTAATTAAAATAGTAGATCCCCAAGACGGGTTGACCACTGACAAGGGGAAGGAATCAGTGGTTTACTTTTTTGAGTAATTTTATTTTCAATTAAAAGTCATGAAATTGTTAAGGATTCCCAATCAAATTAGTGACTCCTCGTGGTCTCAACTCATACACTGAAATGATAAGAGAGATCACACCACATAATATTTAAAAGGCTCTCTAAAAGTCCTACTCATGGCCACGTTGATTATACCCATAACATGGATTCTACACTAAAATAATTTTATCACTAATTATGGTTGAAATAGAATCATACTATATATTAACTATTTAATCCACATAGGATGGTTCAGTATATTACATCACACAGTGTTACCAGATTCCTCACTGGCCTACTCTAGAATCCCACTAGAAATATATCATGCTTCCAACTCTAATCGAAGGAATTCTTCATTTTTTCCTCTGATCAAAAGACTCCTTTAGCTCCTAGAACTCACCGAAATACTTCACCTACTTCCAAAACTAATTGGAAGACGTAAAATGTAATAAATTTAAGATTTAATTTTATGTGATATTTTGATCATCCCCTACGATGTCACTAAATCATACTTTCTCATGTACACTTCATGTACCATCAAAAATACCTAATTGAGTCTTTTGATCATGATCAGTTATTCTGATCACATGTATCTTATACTCTTCTCCTATTGATTTCTAAACACAATAATCTAAACTATTATTCATGTAATAATTTCACGGTATTATCATATTCAATAGACCTAACACATAATATATCAATCTTCTTCTTATTTTATGTGTTATATATATATTCTATACATTTTTCTCATGATTACTTTTTTTAGTTATTCATACATATGGCTAGATAATTTACACCACACACTACCCACATTATTATTATTTTTATTCACACACACTAATATATGCATGAATTCTCCCATGATCATGATAAGTATATCATGTATAGTACTTATAAAATATTCCAGTGTTTCTATTTATCATTTATGTCTTTATGCATGAAATAATGCATGATAATTTATTTGAATTGTACTCTTTATTCTTTGTATAATTACACATGAACATCAAACAACAATTAATTGATATTATTCTCTAACTTGTGCACTCATCTCATTCATGAAGCATATTTTTTCTATCTAATATATCTTCTGATGTCTAAAATATATTATGAAAACTAGGGAAAAAACATGTATTGGTATCATTGCATCTTTAGTGGCTTCATGGAGCAAGTTATTCATGATGAAATCCATGTATGTTAAACACAAGTCTAATTATTGTGAGATTTATTATACATGACAGTCAATTTCGACATGTGTTTCTCCTTTATGATCCAAAAGTTTGTTTTCTTCTTTAATTTCAATAGAATGTAAAATACATTTCAATATAGAAGACAAAATATTAGTATGGATTCTTCCCCTTTTATAGGTGATCCTCACAGCCTTAGTTCTGAATTTTATGCCACATTTGGGTGCTAAAATTAATATCATATTAGGAATTTTCTAAGAACTAAATATCTTAGCATTTCACAAATACTTTATGTTAAAAATAATGGAATAATTTATTATGTGATTTTTCATTTTCTCCTAATATTGAATAATCCATATTCATGCGATGAAGACCACATTCTCCACTATATTTTAAAACACTCCTTTGTTTTTTGATGCATGAACATGCACCTTCAACTATGTTTACATTCAACCATGTTCAACCTATTAGAACAACAATATGCATTCAATATAAATATAACATTACCGGAGGACCTTTATCTCATCACCTTATAATCACTACCTTAGATAAAGTTATGGAAACCTTATATTTAATCATCAGAGGATTGGCCACGAATTCCAATATATAGAAACACTTAGATAAAATTTGAGGTTGAAGAAGGATTCTGGATCAGATAATATAGAATAGATCAATGAAATTGGATGACGAATGTTATATCGGTAACTTTTAATGACGAAGCAACAATACTGGTTACGATACTTGTCCCACATCTATGTTGTGCTCTATTAGGCCCTCCTTTATTAATTATTCAATTATTATGGTTTTTTAGTGGACATTAGGGTTGGAAAATAGATACACTTGAATAGACGTACATGGGATGTGGTCGATCTAATCACCCCTTGTGAACCACCAAAACACACCATATAGGTTCTACGTGCCTAATCTTTCATGTTCTCTCTCATGTGTGCTCTATACATCCACATGCACTCCTCTATCACCATGAAGAATCATTCGGCCCATTTACAATTGTTTTTGACCCTTGGGTCTCACATGTGTGTTAATGGGTTGGTCTTTGTGGCATTTAATGATTGGACCAATTTTTTTAAAGCCCCTCCATTATGTACTTATAACAATTCTAAGTATAGAATAAATTCTCATTACATTCAAAAATACATAATCTAAAATAAATATTATTTTTTATGAATTTATTATAATTCTCCTTCTAAACTATTCTTCCTACACATAATTATTTCTATGGTCTTCACTACCTAAAAACATCTCATACAATTAATATTACATTGATTTATTCAATTATTATTCTCATAAATACATTTTTTTTAAAAATGTGAAAAATTATTTGTAATTATCTTTTCTATATAAGATTATATTCAACATTATTCACACTTACAAAGAGTATTTCTAAATCAAAAGATACAATGAAATTGTTTGAATTAATAATAATTATACAAGAATCACTACTTAATCTTTAACTCATGAAACACATATTTACACATTATTGAAAAAATAGCATTGTTATCACAATAAATCCTTAAGATATATTTTGTTGCTTATCTAATTAATCAATGTTTTATTATTGTTTGGTGGATATGCCAAATTACATGATCATATAAAATAATAAACTAAAATTCATAGATTGAAACAAATAAATACATGATAAATGTTTAATATTTAATTAATTATTCATCTTTGAGTGATAATACATTGTATGAGTCTATCAAATATAAAATTAATTCATTTATCAATTAATATTAAAACACCTCAATAAAATATTAACTCACAACTCCTTTCATCGCTTAGATTTGAAAAACAAATCTAGAGTATGAGATTCTTGTCTTGCCTATTTAATGGTGAATCCTACTAATGGGTAGTTCATATGAGAGTGACGAGTCAACCTAAATAAATATCACACTAAAGAAGTTTATATGGATATTTTATTTTCTCATTATTGGTTATGGTCTGATTAAATCAATGCTATGATTCTTAGAATCTAGAACTTCACTCAATATTTCAATGAGTTGTGAGTAAATGTGGTTATCTAGTATATATCCTATTTTAAACACTCTAATTAGTTTTAAATCCATATCGCAAACTATGAGGATATGTTTCAAGGATACATAACACTAAAATAAATAAGGAAAAATGAATTATGGATACAATAGTGTGTTCTACTAGGTTTTGATAAAATAGTAGGAGAAATTTAAGTATTCAATTTATCAATAAAATCAAATTTATAATTAAGATAAAGTACTAAATATTATGTTTATTATTTGATGATAAAATGTACCTCGCCCTCACTAGTGCATTATCCCTATAGTCAATTCTAGATTAAGGTAATATTTTTACTAGCCCTAACTTCCAATAGTGGTACAAAAACATGCACATAATATCATGCCAATAGAAGATGATTTATGGGATGGAGTCCCCACCTCCTATTTATCCTCCTCATGTAGTAAGAAAATAGGATAAATTCATATATAAGTATAATTTATATGATTGACTGGATAAATAGTGTATCATGTTTTTATCGATATCTAGTCATCTTTAGAAAAATAAATTATGGTCAAATATGCCTACAAGATGATTTATCAGATCTAAGAGTTATATCAGGGGAGATCATGACAAGAGATATATGAGATATCAACTTCACTTTATAGGTTTATGCTAACAAAAGGGAATCCTGAAGGACCTCACATACTTATGATGATTAGATATATCGAGAGAAATTATTTCAGTGGGTTCAAATTGAACAAAAAAATAATGACTAATCTCATTATGGACTTTTGATCAGTTAGATTATAAAATTTTATTATTAATTATAATAGGAATAACATGACAGAGACTCTCTCAGGACTATTGGATTTAGTTATTCAATATGATGAATATATTAATAATTTCAACTCTTAGTCCCTTATGGTGAACAAGAGGAAGAAGGTAAAGGCTAAGGGGTCTAACAATAATTACAAGAAGAAGACATTGATTCACCATCATTCCATGAATCGAAAGATATATAGGGGTAAATGAGTTGATGTTTAACACCCAACGATTTCTTAAAATTTCTGGAATTAATTTAATCTTTTTGATATTTTTCATTTCACATGACCCAAAAAATAAATTATTCTACATTAAAGCACTATGTTAGGATTGTATTATAATTAAAAAATATAATCATGAATTAAACACATAATAAATCTTATATTTATCTACATATAATACAATTGATATCTTGCATTATATGTAATAATTACATTACTCAACGACTTGTGTAGCTTACAAGACAGAGTTTTACTCAACAATAATATATTATTATTTATTATAATAAGAAAAAAAATACATTACATTATAAATTTTTAATAAAATTAATTAACATAAAAAAAATATATCTTTTATATAAATATAATATAATTTCATAGGTTACCAATTAATTAGAAATGAAAATAAAATAACCAATTGAATATGAAGGGTATATTTTTATTTTTATGCCCCAAAGTTGTTTCGTCTTAAATAAATTTAAATAACTAAAATTAATAATTTATATTAATGTAATATATATTTTATATATGCAATGAAATATTTTTGGTTCTCATTAAATAGATTTTCTAGACATAAGATAAGAACATACCCAATTTTATGCTTAAAAACTTTATTTTTATAAAGGTAGTTTCACTTCATTTTAAGAGAGAAACCCTTTTTAAATAAATTTTTTCCCACTTATATAGATTTAATATTTTAAAACATACTTAATATTTTAAATAGAAACATAAAAATTATTTAGGAATAATTTTTGGTATTTTTATATTAGGTTTCATTTTTTAATGAATAGTTAAAAACATTCTATATTAATTCAAAACCGTTTTTTCATTTAATTTATTTATAAAGATAAATTATATGATTAATTGATTTTAATTTTCAATTAGGTAATTTTATTTATCAATTTACCCAATTTAGGTCATTTTAATCTATTTATCATGTTAATTGGTTATAAAAAACTAGAAACAAATTGAACATTTTTACATTAAAACCTCACTTTGTCATCCCATCTGTGGGATTAAATTTAAATTCATTTCTTCACCTTCTATGATTGGAATTTTTTAAAATGAATTCCATATTTTTAATCATAATAATTTCTAATTTATAATATGATCAAATTATTTTTTGTCCAAAAATATTAGTGAAGGTAATTTAATTTAATTACAACTTTTATGATTAAATTAAGCATAATAATGGACTAAAAACTATACATAAGGCATAATATGACACAGAAACTTGTACAAAATCCCATAAATGGAAATATTTCTACTATATTTTTCCTTTTACCAACTTTGGGCCATTATTTAAAACATTTTCAATAAAAATGCTTGTGGGGCTTCCCAATTCCAAAATATTACACAAGTACCACTCCTACCATACTATAAAAGGTCTCATATCATTCCACTTTCATACACCTCTCATGCCACATATTTATAGAATATATCATATAAATTACATCCTAAACATCCCTACCATACTTATTGAAGCCTCACTTTGGTAATAAATCCTTTCAATGAAGCCTTTTGGAATAAACCAAAAGGAGTTACCCGATTAAGAGGTAACACCCTACCTCAAGTTCCTTTCATTTATTTTCTTTATCTATTCACTCTAATATCCTTTGTACTTTATATTAATACAACAATAGTATTATAAATATATTTATATTTTATTATGTTAATATTTCTATCTAATTATACACACACTTCCATCTAATGTGTAACTAATATACAGATTATGTATAAGGCGGACTACCACCTCAAAAATTGAAGATTGTTCATTATTCCTTTACTACCTTTCATAGTAGACATTATGATGGAAAATATGTTTTTATATAATATTAATTATATTTATAATTTATTTAATATTATTTAAATTTTTAAAAAACATGTCTTTAGAATTTACGTCTTATTTAAATACGATAATATCATTTGAGGAAGTGTGGACTTCCACCCCCTCAAAGCGATGTGATTTGATCAAACACTACATGGAATGTATTAAGGTTTTGTTCACTCAAATTATATTATATATATATATATGATATAATAATACTAGTATAATTTTTATATATATAATTTTATGCCATTTACTCTCTTTCTTCCAATACAAAAATAAAATGGAAACAACGTACATGCATACATATGATCAACCATCTGCATGAATGGTGTATTATATTTCATAATTATATATAATATAGATTATTATAATACAGATATACTAAATATAAATGGTAATTATATATTTTTATACATTTATTGAATCATGATATAAATAGAAGGACCAAATATAGGACAAATTAAGATACATGTGAAGAATAAAGAAGATATTACTCAAAGTGAAACTTTAACATCGAATTTTTAACAAGTGGGTAATATAAGGTAATAATATTACCATATATTTTATTAAATATAATAATATTATTATAGATAATATTTATAATAAACATACATTTATTATATAGGAATCTTGTATGGGTATGAAGAGAGTCATGGCACAAGGTTATGTAATTTCATCTCACTCTTTATTTACATGAGATACATTCCTTATTCACTGCTCACTTATTTTGTGTGGTGTGTATAATTTCAATGAATTTATTTTATGAATATTATACCTTAATTTTTGGGTATTTACATTTCCATTTTATTATATTTATTTCATGGGTTTTATGTTCCAAAATTTATCTAATCGATAAAGTAATTTGGTCTTAATTTACATTATTTGAGACACATGCCACGTTACACACTTGTATATTTATATGAGGTGTATAAACTACCTCATAAATATTATATCATCACTCACATTATTTTCATGATATTTTAAACTTCATTTATTATCATTTTCCTTTACGGGGAGTATGATTTAAAGTTACCAGGTGGTGAGAGTTTACGGAAACAATCTCACCATTTATTGAGATTTTTTATGACCACATTTTTATTGATGATATATTATAATCAATTTTTCAAGTAAACTCATTATTTTTATTCTCCGATGGTTATTTCTAATGTATTGATGTATTAGTAAAAATTTTCCACTCTTTGGTACTTATGATAAATGATAAAGTTTTTTAAAAAATATAACCTTACCTCGTTTTTTGGTCAAAAATATGTGTTTCTTAAAAACCATTCTTTCTAAAAAAAATTACAAAAATATTATCATATTATCATATTATATTTAAAAGACATTTTTACCCTTATTTATTTCAAATCAAAAAGGTTTCATAAAATCAATATTCATTTAATTTTATGGTCGAGGAACTTTTATAAACTTTTTATAGCTCAGAAGGAAGGTTTGTCATTTATAGATGTCAACATCATCATTTCCTTTAAGATTCCATTTCATGTTTAAAAGGTTAATTTTTTATATTTTTTTAAAAATAATTTTTTAAAAATGTTTTAAAGATTATTTTATAAGATTAAAGGGAATGGATTTCAAAATGCATTCAAGATTCCATTATAAAATTTCATGTCTATTTTCAAACAAAATAGTTTTCAAAAGGAAATATATTTTAAAAATAATTTTTTATTGAAGAAGGAAATTTTCCTCAAGAAATTTTTTTAAAATATCTTTCAAAATTATTTCCCGTATAAGATAACATATTTTGGTGTTAATATTGAATTTTGGAGAAATAATTAAATGTTTCCATTCATATTATTTATTTTAATGGTTTACATTTTATGTAATGATGTTTACTAAATATGTTTATCTTTATTAGGTTATATTCTTTTGAACCCTGATTATTTTCATGGGTTATGTTTATAATGAGATTATTATGAAACCTTTATCTTTTTCTATAGTTCGTGACATGATTCCATGTTTATGATAACAATTTCATTTCACAAGTTATGATATTATTTTCTATGTTTTTTTTGTTTACGTGTGTATGGTTTCATTATGAGATGTGTGGGAATAATAAAACCCTCAAATTCATTGGGTGAAGATTTATATCTCATGAGATATAATAATATGGTCTTGGGAATGAACATCAACTACTAGGATAACTAGGGGAGAGATTCATGACTACCAAGATGGTATGTGGAGTGAACTCATGCTACTTATATGACAATGGGAGTTAACCATGACTACTAATATGGAATGGGGTGTGAACCCATATAAATAATATGGTCTTAGAATAAATGACTTGGATAATATGGAAATCATAATATATGCTTATGTGTTTTCTAGAATTTCATGTTTCATTCCAATGTTATGCTTTCATGGATTATGTTCTTTATTTCATTAGGATTCGTTTCTTATGAACTGTAAATATTTAAGTCATGATTATTGTTTATAATCTTTGATATGAATGGTATAATCATTAAATGATTTGATCACATTCTCATACTCTTATACTCATGTTTATGCTCACATGTATCCCTTATTTACCCTTAATATTCATCTAAGTTAACAACTTTTTAGGTTTCCTTCCCAAGGTTATGAAGAAAAGTATATATTATAATGTGTCTATGAAGGGTTCTTGTCAAGAAGAACCTGTGGGAGATAATTTAGCTCACTTATGTATTATATTTAATGTGTCCATGATTATAAAAGAACTATACTAATATGGTAATTGTGTGACTATTTGTGTAATGTTTTAACTATTCTGAAAAATTGATTTCATGTTTATGTTTTTTATGATTGGTTCATTATAAGAAGGTCCCCTACTTTTCATGTCTCGAGAAAGTCCACATGAAGATGAATTTCATGGTCAGGGAAAAGAATCAAGGTGACCCTTCTACCTCAGGTATTTTTTTAAAAGAATTAAAATATCTTTATTTACAAGATGTGTATTCGATATAACATGTGGCTAAGAATGTTTTATTCATACACAATACACTAGTGGATTCCAAAATATTTAAACGGGAAAAAACGTAACACCTAGAGGTTTTGTGTAATATTTTTCCTCAAATAAATTTACTCTTTTTGATATTTTATGCAGCACTATGTTTATATTTTATTACATGAAACACTATGTTTTTATTATGTTCCACAAAATTCCATGTCTAGCTTATGTTACATGCAACACCTTGCTTGAGTGAACCATTGTAGACGCTGAAAAGTGATCAAGTTCTGAAGAAGGTTTTCAAACGACAAAGCAAAGTCATATTTGGACCTGGGGACCCCGTCCGAGGGGCCCGGAAGTGTCGTGGGAAATAAATTCATAGGCATGCGAAAAAATGATGCCCCAAACAGAATTTTTCGGGAATCGCAAAAATACTTCGACTTGGGTGCGAACTATTTCACGACCCGACGCGCGCGGTCGACTTTTCGCACCACCATCTATGTCGCGCAATTTTTATGCGCCGACCTAGTTTCTGTGCCCTCAGATGCCTATAAATAGAAGGAGAACCCTTCCACTTCGGGGATAAAGAATCAAAACCATATCTCGTGTGCGAAATTTGTCTTCTGAGCATGAAAAGTTGGCTATCAGGTATTGTTCTTTTGGCACCAAGTCAGCCAGGGGTCCGCCTTCGCACGATATCCCCCCTAGCATAGACTAAATTCCAATCCCTTCAGGGCCCGCCCTTTGCATGCAATCCCTTTCATTTTCACGTAGGCCAACCAATTGTGCGCAACCCCTTCCATTGTCTGCACCCCCTGGAAATTGCGCACAATCCCTTAAATTGAGTACACCCTGGTCATCGCATGTAGTCTCTCCCTCTTTCACACATTTCCAAACCTTGTGCACAATCCTTCTAGTCATACGCAAAACCTCAGCTCCAATTACATGCAAGAATCACCGATTTCTCACCATCCTGGTGTTATTCGCACAGGGATATTATTTTGTGCGCAAGCCTCAATGGTTATGTTCAATTCCCTGGGACCCCTCACCTCGGTGCTCCCTGAGCGCCTCCATGCATGAGCGCTCGATGTTATTATTATGGACAACGTTCACAGGTGTCTCTCATGCCCCAGGCATCCACATCATGCACCATTTTCTAGTGTGAACTTCTCGGCTCGTACGAAGTAACATCAAGGTCCCTCATATGATATCGCCTGTTGCGTTGCTTTTCCTCATGCTTCTTCGCATAGGCATGCTAACGGCTATTGCTTCTTCGCGTAGACATGCTAACGTAGACCCCTCAATGGTTCTCTCCGCGACACCCCCTTGCTATGGAATTCTCGATGCCTTCCCTCCCACAAAGAGCAGAGGGTACCTGTTATGTAATCCCTCAGGGTGCAGAGCAAACCCACCTCATCCGAGCTGCAAGACGTTAAACTGCCAAGCACCATCATACTCAGCACATGACATTAAACTGTGACGTGGCCCCATTCCTTGCACGCAGGGTCCCCCCACCTTGGAAATTCTCCATGCCCACTCGTCTCGACGGGGATGGGATCACCCCTCACATGGGATGATATCCTCCTTATTAGAGTGGGGTTTGTCCGTGGGAAAGGGGAGCCTCTTTGGTCCTCCTTTCATCTTCATCCCCCAAGGCCAGCAGAGGGTGTGATAGGGAATAGGTCTCATCCTTTGTTTGGTCCCAAATCCCTCTCCCGCTGCGCTTTGTTGCCTCGGGCATCCATCCTAGAGTAATCCCCGACTTCCCAGGCTGCTAACCACGCATAAGTCTCTGTTTCCTCTTTGGGCCGCCTTAGAGTGTAATCCCCACCCCATTTACCATTGACACACCTTTCACGACATGATCATCAGGTCTCTATTGTATCTTGTTTCTCACGCCGAGCATGACTCATGTGAGCTTAGAGAAAGCCCCTACCATGACCCAATACCTTGGACCACCTCAGAGTGTAAGCCCTATACCATCCTGAACTACATGGACATTGATCCGTATCAAGGCATGGTACGTAGGAAGCCTCCATGAGGTTCATGCCCCACAACCTTGGCCCACCTTAGAGTATAAGCCCCAACCCATCCCACACTATGGGGACTTCGATCCGTGTCAAGGCATGGTACGTAAAAAGCCTCAACGAGGACCAAGCCCCACAAACTTGGGCCGCCTCAGAGTGTAAGCCCCAACCCATCCCAAACTATAGGGACTTTGATCCATATTAAGGCATTTTACGTAGGAAGCCTCCACTAGGTTCAATCCTCACAACCTTGGGCCGCCTCAGAGTGTAAGCCCGAACCCATCCCGAACTACAGGGACATTGATTCATGTCAAGGCATGGTACGTAGGAAGCCTCCATGAGGTTCAAGCCCGAACACCTTGGGCCGCCTCAGAGTGTAAGCCCCGATCCATCCTGAACTATGGGGACTTTGATCCATGTCAAGGCATGGTACATTAGAATCCTCCACGAGGATCAAGCCCACCAATCGGCTATTCCGACCCCCTTCATGTTGGTTCACCCTCGTCCTACATGATGTTAAAATGTATTTTCCATCTGAACTACTTGTTATTTGATCTATGTCAAGGCGTGGTACGTAGAAATCCTCCATAAGGTTCAAGACCATAAATCTTCTCTCATCCTGATCTCTCCCTTGAGACTATGTGTCTCGGGAAGCTCATGCCCCAACCCAGAGGTTCCACTTCCTCTGGGTCCTGTACATGAATTCATTCTCACGGGTAGCCTCCTCAGGTGTCCCATCGTCCCATCGAACTATGAGGACTTTGATTCCCCGCCACAGGGATACGTAGGAAGTATTTTCATGGCTCAAGACCAAAGCCCTTGTCCTTCCTGATTCTTACTTGGGTAGCCACATCCTGGTGAGATCATGCCACACCATTCCCCATTCCAATTGATAGCATTCAAGAATCCACCCACGTGTTGGCCCTAATATCGGTGTTCCCTCTAAGGTGTTCCTCAATCGGATCCACTCTAACCAGTGTTCCAATCAGTCTGATCCATCTCTGCTGGACGTTAAAATTATAGCATACCCTATGTTAAACATGGGAAGATGAGGAAAACCTCATATACATGCCCATGGCATATGATTCCCTGCGTCCGATGTGGGATGCCTCGGGCTTCCGTGCCCTCAAGAACCCCAATAATAAGGGACAGAAGACAGACATGCCAATACCCCAGTGTCAAGACACGCCATTGGTGCCCAATGTGACAACTCCCCTAACTGAAGGTTTCTGCCCTGACTGGACTCCTTGGAACATCCTCACTGCAGCAGTGTATTTAACTGGTGACCATGAAGTTATGGCATCGGGAAGAGTTTCATAAACAATGTATTAAATCTATGATGGAGACCCGGACTGGGTGACGAGCTCTGAGGAGGAATCCAAAGAAGGAAGAACTGACATCCCATCATCTCTTTTAGATCATAGAGAAGACGTCCCTGAATAAGGAGTAGATGTCGCCCGCCTTTCGAAAGCGGGAATGCGGGGCTACAGTCACGTGTCCTCTACGTGACTGATGTGCGCGCCCCGGCAAAAGCGTCAAAAACTGAAATGGTGAACCCGACGTGAAGGTCTTCTCCTCAGCATGTAGACTAGTTGCGTTTTAGGCACCAATGCATTAGATTTTCATCATACCCAGTCACCTAGCACCAGGTCTCCAAATCAAATAGCGGGCCATACTTGAAACATGCTTGAAGTTGGGACAGTCAGGACGTTGAGAATTCCGTTCTGCGATGTTGTCATCGTGGATCCCTCTTACCGGCCACGAAACACGGAATGACGCTAGGGCACTGGTTGTCGATTTCTTTTCCTAGAATTGTTAATGAGTTCATCTCCCTACTTTCAGAAACAGAGTTGTTGCATCCGGAGCCCGATCACCTGCCCACTGGCGCAGGGACAGGGGAAATATCAATGCGGCTACCCCATGCGGGTCGGCCTCTTCCATGACGGATTCGACCGCCATGATTTCTGGGCACCCATGCCTCCTCTCCCCATTGAAAATTATCCAGATAAAGGTAATTAATTACCGTTTACGCAGGTAAGAGGAGGAGGGGGTCACCCTCACCAGGGATACGACCATCTTGGATCTTGAGGCAGTTGCGCCTCGCCGTCAACACTACACACGAGGTCCGTGCAGGGATCTGCTACTCCCCACCCCAATATTCAATCATTTTTGGAGCTTGTCCCCAGAATGCCTTGACAACTCCCTCACCTACACCGACGAGGTAGGGGATGTCCAGGTTGGCCAAATTGGAGTCTCGCATCATGGGCTCCCTGTGAGGGCTCCCACCAGGCCACGTCAGTGCCGTCGTCTGGCTCCCCGAGCCATGGAGTAGGTAAGCCATGCACCTGCATCACCGGCTCTAGTACATCTGACCTGGTGCTAGCTTCGGGAACAAATGGAAGAGGGCACCCGCCATGGGGAATTAACGGCAGCGACCACTATGGCCCGAGCCACCGCTGACGCATATCCCCAACTCCTGGGATACGTTGAGCAGGGGTAGTTATACGCCCGGCCTGGATCAAGGCCCCAACCGCCCCATGGGCAGGTTTGGTCGACTCTCCTGGTCGCCGGCACAGGAGATGGATATTGCGGACAATCCGCAGCAATTCCATCCAGTGTGGAGGCCCACTCCATGCCGCCACTACGGAAGGTGCGGGCCCTCCCTATTTCAACCTCGTCTTAGAGGTCTTTCTCACGCCTCATTCAACCCAATCGAGGGTCTTCCCCATGACAGAAACTCTCTGTTTGGGGGGGTCTCTCCCCCGCTCACTACACTGGGTACGAGATCACGCCCCCTACCATAGACCGCGGGTATGGAGACATTGAATGTCTGGTCACTCACCTGCATGGAGGTCCTCCCCATGTCCCCATGCCAATCGGTGAAGGTCCTCCTTGCCCCAGCGGTCAGAGAGGTGTAGGCCAACTTCACTTCACCAACGCCCAACACGGAAGTCCTCCCATGGTCCCTTTTGACATTTTTCCCAGTGCTCCTTGCACCCCGGATTTCTCGGGTGGAAACCCTCTCTGCCCCATCACTAGTGCGGCCAGAGGACCCCATGTCAGAAATCAGCCGTGTCTTGAGGAGCTACCCAGGGGATGGAAGGCGGGTCATCACCACCGCAAAAGGGATTCTGGGAAAATCCGGTCAAGAATCAGACCAGTCTGCTTTTCAGACTACGAGGTGGAGTGCAGCTCAGTGCGGGAGCCCTCTCCTCAGTCCTGCGAGTCAAGGGATGGGGCAGGAACGAGGCACAACAGCCTCATGCTCCTAGAATGAGAGGTCCATAGGATCCCTTCCTACCTCCAAAGGTATATCCAGAAGGATGAGAACTTGGAATTTCCCTAGGGACAGACCACACAGTCACCATCGTCATCTCCAGAAGCGCCCTATGCCTCGACTAGAGACTGTGGAGAGCTATTTTGGGTGTCAATGGTAGGAGAGCCATGGCATAGCCCACCCTCAGCAGAAGAAGATGATGTGTCAGGATCCTTGGTCGCTGGTCCATCCTCTCATGATATAACAGCCAGGTCACTATGACCCTCAGAGGACAACCCATGATTCGGTATTCAATCAGCCTGCTCGCCATATTCTCCGTCGGCCACCCACCGTCCCAATGGTCTACCTCGGTGCCACCACCAGTTCCTTATCCACCCTCGGTTGAAGAGTGGGGAAAACAAAGGCCAGACCCTAAATATGAGCCAAGGAGCTTCTGGAATATCCTTGCAGTAGGTCACTTCCCTGAGATGTTTTGGCCGGTCGTAGGACCGAGTTATTATACACCAGAATCTCTCATCCCAGAGGAGTTTGAATGTCTTTTCTATACCCTCTAGGAGACTCACTTCTGTCTTCTCCACCAGTGAGTAACATACCCTGGGAGCCAAGTTCACCTTGATGACATCGATGAACAATGTCGTCTAGTTGACCTGGCCACACTCCCCATGGTCCAGCACCCCGAGTCACCTGGTCACCAAAGGGTCCTCCAACAGAAATGCGTTCAGAGTTTCAAAGTACTCCAAAAAGTTATTAAGTAGGATACCACCCATGCAAAAGTCCATGGCTTTGGACAGTACGCTTCCCTCCTCTTCAGTGAAATTCTTCAGCAGCTTGACTCGCTAGGAGACATTAAGGACATGCCCCCGAGAAGAGTTGTGGTCAACATGACCGATCTATCGGGAGGGGAAAATGAGCTGGAACTTCTTGACGGAAACGTCCTCCCAGAGGACGTGCCACCACTAATGGACCTATCGAGGTGGATTACTATTCAACAGAGGAACCTCCTTCGTGTCCCTCCACCCACCAAGGCATTAGTACTCAACCGGAATGTCAGTAAGGGCAAAGAGCACGTCAGAGTTTTCAAGCACTCGGACCCATCCGCCTCAGTGCAAAAGATGGAAGAGGACCCCGAGAAGGCCACGCTTCACCAACTTCTTGCGGAGTAGAAGATGTTAGTCGGTGAACTTCTGGCTGAACACATTGCAGAGATATGAACTAACTACAGTGAACGTAGGCTGGGGCAGCATGGGCAGGAACAACTACCCCTCAGCGAGATTCCCCAATGCAACTCTGATCATGCCTCATTATTTGACATGGCGGAAGCCAGAGCCCATGGAAAGGGGGCATGGTATGTCTCGTCAAACACTCCCGAACGGTACGACAATCCATGGAACCCCGCTCGAGCTCCTCCGGCCGCCACAAGTGTCGCTCCACGAGCCGCTCCACGATCCACTGAGCTTGTCTACCGCAGTGAAGAACCAGGAAACACACTCTTGGTTAGGGACCCCCGTTAGGATAGGGACCCCCTTCCATACTATCCAAGGGCGTCACTAATAGCCCACCTAGAGGCTTTGGAAATGCGGCAGGTGGCCGTACCACCAGATGGCAAGCCATACCTGACGTGGGTGGATGATATGCCAGCACCCCCGAGATTCAGAAACCCCACCTTCTCCCCATTTAATGGGGTGGGGGACCCGCCGCAGCAGCTGTCCCATTTCAACTCAAGGCGTGGGCCTATGCTAGGGACCCCAGCGCAGCTGGAGACCATCATGCTTCGTTGTTTTGTTCAGACACTGGAGGGGCTGACATTCGTTTGGTACAACCAAATCCCTGTCGGATCTGTGACTAGTAGAGAGGACCTTCACTGTTAGTTCCTTCATCAGTTCAGCTCTACCACCCTGAAAAAGAACATCAAAGACCTCTTCAAGTGCAAGAAAATTCCTGAAGAGAGAGTCACATACTTTGTCACCCGGTGGAAGGGTCTCACGTACTCCCTTGATATGCCACTGACTTAGTAGAAATTACTGAAGATGTGCGTATGGAATTCCAAGACAGAACTGGTCCCATCCCTGATCACTCAGAACTATCCTGGAGGGTTCCACAACTTCTCAGATAAGGTCCAGCACCTCCAAAAAGACCTGCAATAGGCCTGACATGCACGTCCGCTGCCCCATGTAATCCCAGCAAGGAGGGCTGACAGAGCCGAGCCCGCTGCCATGGCCTAGATAGAGGTCCCCAGGAAGCTAGAATTGCTACCAGTGGAGCCTTCTCCGAATCCCCACAGAGGTCCACCACCATGGGCAGAACTTCTAGCCCAATAGTGTCCACATCAAAATCGGCAGGCGCCCCCACGTAATGCGCCGCCACTACCTAGGTGAGATAATCAAGTTCCGCCTCCACGGCAGGCTCCTCCGGCCCCCCGTCTTGGTCAGGCTCTTAGAGCCCCCTTTCCAGAAAGAAGAAATATTACCTACCCATTCAACGAGGCCCAGTTTTCTGGTTACTTCTGTAGCGCCTTAGAGAAGATAATTGTATGACTGCCACAGTGAAGAAATCCAGAGCAGGAGAATCTCGCTGATCACCCCAACTACTTCCCTTATCACCACCATCAAGCAATTCTATGTGTTCAAGGACTATCTCCAAGAATATATTGAAAAAAACATAGTCAGGTTGGCCTCAGCCCTGGAACATGTGGTGGGTGTCTTTGTGAGTTCAGATAGCAGTAGCAATGGCGAAGGTGAGTAGAAGTAGGTTTCTGACCGCGAGTCCCAAAACTATAATGACTACATCGCTCGATGACGGTCGCCCATTCCCATGTCATTATCCGTGCACATCTAAATTACCCAGAGCCTTCAGAATATGTGTCCACCACTTCTATGTCATCATCTCAGTCGGCCTCTTCCTAGAAGAGCATTCATCGGCGACGCATGAAAAATCAGTGCACCCCGCTAATGCCATCGTCATCCTGCACTCTTGGTGACTTCATGACCATAGAGATGGGTATTCCCCACCGGATCCACCCACTGGTGGATGATTCGTCATGTGATAGTCAAGTGTACGCTTCGGTTAATACCATTGAGTTGGTAAACCCCTATATGACTCATGACTAGGGGGAGCGCCAGGCGAACCTCCCCAACGTCCCCAACCAACACCAACGTCAGCAGAGCTGCGGCCATATGGGTCATTGGGGCATGTCAATTGGAATCTCCAGCTAGTTTGTGCATGACGCTGAGACCAAAAAGCATGCCTAGTGCAGAACTCAGCATGCACGACCTCTTCATCTAGTGTCAACAGGACCGCCTCCCCCACCGTTTGTGCTACTGGATCAGGAAGATCCACTTTGGTCGTGTCGCGGCCAGCTTCGCCCCGCTACAAGCCGATCTTAGTCATCCAGTCCTCATCCGACAGCTACTCTCCAGGCTTCGACTGGTGAGCAGTGGGATATTCCCAGTACTAATCAGCAGCAAGTCCGGACGGCAGGGCCCACCATGTCTTCCATCACAGAGCAGCTACATACAAGAAAATGTT
The DNA here is from genome assembly GCA_963277665.1 of Viscum album. Classification (NCBI taxonomy): domain Eukaryota; kingdom Viridiplantae; phylum Streptophyta; class Magnoliopsida; order Santalales; family Viscaceae; genus Viscum; species Viscum album. The sequence continues at coordinate 1,169,838,416 of OY728135.1, read as the reverse complement.
CATGCCTGGAACAAAAGTACGATGTTCTCAAGCACCTCTCTGGTATCCCAGTGAGTATTTCCTTCCTTGAATCCCTTCCCCTGTCTCTAGATATGCACGAATCACTCACCAAGGCTTTAAGGAGCCCCCTCTAGTTTAAGTCAGAGGTAGCAGCTGCAGAAGCATTCCATGCTGAAATAGTTGAGGATGCCAAATGTCAGGCCATAATTTCATTCTCATTAGAGGATGAAGGCTCGCCCATATAGGGGCACATCTACCCACTTTACATCACCGGCCAATTTAACAGTGTGGAGGTTCGCCGCTATCTCGTTGACACCGGCTCCGGAATCAAACTTATCCCGACACAAACACTATGGAAGATAAGGTTATATGAAGATGACCTGACTCCATAAAATTTAAGAATCCAAGGGTATTATAGGACTGAGAAGACCCCGGTCGGCATGATCCACTTGAAGATCCAGTTCGGCGGCCTAGTGGCCAACACCGAGTTCTGGGTTGTCTCCCAGGAAACCGCGTAAAATTCATTGATGGGCAGGCCATGGCTCCACCTACATGCTGTGGTCCCCTCATCGTATCACCAATGCCTCAAGTAATCCCTTAATGGTCGAGTGGGTGTACTCTAAGGTGATGCATCTCCTTTCTCCTCTTGTGAAGCCCGCTAGCTAGACACTTACTATTACAAGAGTAAGGATAAACAAGCCCAGGCAAGCGATGTTTAGCCCGTCACTACTACGACTGACCCCTGGGCAGGCCTGAATGACGCCCATGTCTTCTTGATCAATTGGATGGGGTCCAAAACCACCGGTATGGGGAAATGTTTTGTTATTTCCAGGACAAGGGGGAACCATGCTCCCAAATACAGGAGGCGTCAGAAGATCACTTCGTATTCTTATATGAATTAGGCTTCAGTGATCCTGGAGCCTCCCACTCCTATCAGGTATCGTGGCGTCCGACTCATGGCAACGATGGTATATCAAACTTGTCTGTTCCGTCAGGCTAGAATAAGCCAGCTCTGGACGATGCACCACTACTGCTTTGATATTCTCAAGTGTGGCCCCTTGGGCCAGAGACCAGATGGGATCGGGTCAATAGCCTTCGTCGTTATGGTCTCGGCTGCGCCGGAGTGCCCTGATACTATAACCAGTGCCGCACAAGCTGGTACCAGCCTCCCATCAGGGCCAAGTAACTCAAAATCAGCTTTCCCCAAAGAGGATCCCTCCATAAGTGGAGAAGGGGATATAAAGGATGCCCCCTGCCATTGAGGTAGGCGTCTATGCCATGGTCGACGAGTTGGTATAGGTGAACCTCAGAAGTGAGGTGGACCCAAGATCCGCATTGATCAGCACCGCTATATCCCCTGAGGAGAAGTTGTGGTACGTAGGATTTCTTAAATAGCACCGTGATGTATTTTCCTAGAGTTACGACGAGATGACGGGAATAGATTCTCAGGTAGTCGTCCACCCCCTCGGCCTTCCGCCAAATCATCACAGATTCATGCAGCCTCCCAGAAAGATGCACCCTTCTCACAGTTCCAGGGTCGAGGCTATGTTTGACAAGCTCATCAGGGCCATCTTCATTAAATAGGTACAATACCCCAAGTTCATGGCCAACATTGTACCAGTCAGGAAGAAGAATGGACATATCAGAGTCTGTATCGACTTTCGAGATCTCAACCGCCATTGTCCTAAGGATTATTTTCCCCTTCCAGGGACATAATTGTTGATTGACACTACGATGGGGTTCCAAGACCACTCTTTAATTGATAGTTACTCTTGATATAACCAGACCCAGATGGCCCTCGAGGATGAAGAGTCCACGACTTTCAGGGTTCCCGAGGGTACTTTCAATTACCAGGTTATGCCCTTCAGCCTAAAGAATGTAGGCTCAACCTATCAGCGGGACATGCATGGAATATTCAAGCCAATCCTTGGGACATTGGTGGAGTTCTATGTGGATGATTTGGTAGTCAAATTTCACCATCTCCAGAACCATCTGAAGGATCTTGATAATGTTTTTAGCTTCCTCTTTTCCTGCCACCTGAAGATGAACCCATTGAAGTGTGCTTTTGGAGTCACCTTTGGGAAGTTTATTGGATTTTTTTCAGCTACCAGGGCATCGAGATCGACCCAGGAAAGATCAAGGTCATCACTTTGATTCCTCCCCTAAGCAATATTCCGAAGCTTTGAGGTTTTCAAGGCCACTTGTTCTACATACACCGATTCATTTCAAATAAGGTCAGCAAGTGTAATCCCTTCTCTCGGATCATGAAGAAGGGCGCTGCCTTTGAATGGGATGTAGAATGATAGACCACCTTTGAGGAAATCATTAAATATCTACTCTGGCCTCTAGTCTTGATGCCACCCATCTTCGGGAAGTCGCTGGTCCTCTATGTCACCGCCCTGGAATGGTCCCTTGGCGCCATTCTCACCCAAAAGAAAAATGAGGGGACTGAGAATATCCTCTACTACCTCAGCTGCATGCCACTAAATATGGGGATCCGGTACTCTTCCATCGAGAAAAGATGCCTTGCGCTCGTATTCTCCATACAGAAATTACAGCATTACCTGCTGCACCATGAGGTACTGTAGGTCTCTTGAGTAGACCCGTTGAAGTACATCCTAGGCCATCCCATGTTGACTGGCTGACTAGCCCGGTGGAAGGTAATCCTCTAGAAGTTTGACATCAGGTTAATGTCTCAGAAGGCTATCAAGTGACAAGCATTAGCAGACTTTCTAGCTACCCATCCAACCTCTGCAGGCCTGTCCCTGGACATGGATTTTTCTGATGAGGCAATCCTCTCAGCCGATCAGGCAATCCCATGTTTGAAAATGAACTTTGATGGTTCCTCCCAGAGCCCCATTGGTAAGAGTATCATTGATCCTAGGCTCAACAGAGTAGGTATGGGTATCGTATTTATCACCTCAGCGCAAGCCATTCTGCCATACTCATTCCTACTATCATAAGGTTTCACTAATAATGAGGAAGAGTATGATTCCCTTATAACTATCCTCGAGATGGGCCTCAAGATCGACGTGCCCCATTTTCATGTGAAAGGGGACTCCGAGCTAGTCATTAAGCAGTTCAATGGAGAATATGTTGTCAGGAAGCCAAATCTCATACCATTCTTAGAACGCACTCTCCAGCTAATGGAGCAGTTCCCTTCTCGGACAGAGGTTATCCATGTCCCTCAGTCATAGAATGGTTAAGTAGATGCTTTTTCCAGCTTAGCTGCATCACTTGTAGAGCCTGAACATGATGATCTAATTATCCACATGGTGCATCAGATAGTCATAGCTCCTTTTAACTTGGATGGCGATGACGGTCCACAGGTAATCCATCTTACCATCGGTGCCTCTGCGTCAGGACCCCCAGGTTGTCCGTATTTAGTGATCAAAATGGTTTCTGATTGGAGGACACACTTGGTTGAAAACGTCCAACACGGTAATCTCCTGTTAGATCATGCTGAGCACGAGCGAATCTGATGCCACACACTATAGTTTACCCTCCACAGTGGTCCAAGCCTTAAGCCAATCATCTATAAGTGTGGGTTTGATGGTGTTGTCTTCCGTTGCATTCAGGGGGTTGATATTCCACAGGTCAAGCAAGAGGTTCATGCCAGTTCCTGCGGTGCCCATCAGGATGGGCCAAAACTGTCTCACCAAATATGGAGACCAGGGTAGTTTTGGCCCTCCATGATCCACGAATACATCAAGTTCACCAAGATGTTCTATGTGGGCCATGTTAAATCTAACATTGTGCATCGGCCACCAGAGCCTCTCCACAATACCATGTACTCTTGGTCCATTGCAGTCTAGGAATTAGATGTCATAAGACAATAGCCACCGGCAATGGCTCGCCATTGTCGATTCATTCTGACCGCTACGGATTTCTTTTCCAAATGGGCAGAGGCAATTCTTCTCAAGGAATTAAAGGCCCATTCTATCGTTGACTTTGAAAATGGGAAGATCTAGGAATTCAATAAAACCCTCTCTAACATCCTGTAGAAAATGGTTGGTTAGAACAAGAAGAGTTGGCCGGAAAAGCTCCCCAACGCCCTCTGGGCCTATCAGACGACGACTCTTAACTCCACCCAGGTGACCCCATATTCCCTGGTGTACAGAACTGAGGCTATCCTGCCCATTGAGATTCAATTGACCTCATTATGCACAGTGGTCTATGACCATCTATCACCAGATAGAGTGGCTGAAATCCATCTAGCTGAATTGGAAGCACTAGACTAGAATAGGCTTTTTGCCTTGCACAACCTAGAAAGGCATCAGAGCAGGATGGATTGAGCTTTCAACAAGAATTTCCATATCCTCTATTTCCTATAGGGTGACTTAGTATTGGCCCTTAAGGCGTCAATGACCCCCGACAGGATGAAACCCATGTTGGATCCCAAACGGGAAGGACCTTTCATTGTTCATAAGGATTATCCCAATGGTGCGTACTCACTGGTGACAATGGATGGTGAGAGTATAACTGCTCCCACCAATGCCAAGTTCCTTAAAAAAATATTTTTCCTGACCCTTCCGGGTCCTCCATGACCATAAACTAGATTACGGTCCCATAAGATCTTAAACTGTTGGTCCTGGATGACCCTAAACTGGACGCTCGTCCCGCATTTTGTTTAACTTTATGTCTTCATGCATGGCGTTAAACTGCACGCTCATCCCGCATGACGTTAAACTGCATGTTCGTACCACATGACGTTTAACTATATGTCATCCCAGATGACGTTAAACTATTTGTCTCCCCTCATGATTTTAAACTGTATAGCTTCCCGCATGACGTTAAATTGTATATCGTCTCGCATGACGTTAAACTGTATGTCGTCCCACATGACGTTAAACTGTATGTCCTCCCACATGACCTTAAACTGTATGTCCTCAAACATGACGTTAAACTGTATGTCATCTTGCATGACGTTAAACTATATTTCATCCCACATGATGTTAAATTGTATGTTGTCCTGCATGACGTTAAACTGTATGTCGTCCCGCATGACGTTAAACTGTATCTTCAAGAACTACCTATGGCTTGATTCCCATACTTATGGGATACGTAGGACAAACTGAACATTTAGACATCGGGTCTAGCCCCATCTCTTAGGGATCTCCCGATCTCCCGGTCACTTAGGCCCCTTGTCCTATTCCTCTCCACAGGGGGGATATATAGGTGTGATACAGGATTATGTCATCCCTCGCGTTGGGTTTTTGGGCACCATGCCCCCCTTCTCCTGGGAATCCTCCATCTCTTGCCACTCTCAAGATGAGCCCCTCAACCCTTTACAGTGGTTCGCCGATGTGTATAAGAGTACTCTGGTCTAGGACCTAGAGTTCCAGATTCAACAGGGGCAAGTATCCATCCACTTGTCAAGCATTGTGTTCCCCTTCATTTGGGCCCCTGTTATCTTTCACACCTGAAGGGACCCCAAAAACGGCATGGATACTATGCCTAAGGGCTCTCCTGACATTACGGGCCAATGACCTCAAGGGTTTCATACAACAAATTGATACAAATCCCACGTTGCGAACATGTTCAGCGGTCGAAGCTCATTTGTTTGTATCCATTTCAAGCTAACGCGACCAGATGCTTTGTTGTAAACATGGTCAACAGTAATCCTTCATCGTCACGCCAGCCCCTTCAGGCCTTGAATGTTGGTTACATGATTCACATTATGTTCCACCTCATCATGTCTAGGTGGAATCTCAACACTCTTTTCAGTATCCCGCAGTGCTCCTCCGCACGTTAGGCACAAACCTGCAATACGGCATCCCTCGGGGCTCCCGCGATCCGAGCAATAAGAACGTAAACTAGAATCTTCTATAATAGTAATGTGAATCTTAATCCTAATCCTCATGGGATATGTGGGATCACTCTAACATTGCCTTTTGGGTCAAGCTCAGCTGGGAGATAGCTTCTCCTTCCCCTTATCCTCTGACCCCCATTGGCCTCCTGGCCTGAGGCTCCTCTCCCAGAATCGCACACGGTGATGATGTGGACCTTGTCCTCATTCACGGCAGTTATGCTTTATCGCGTCATGCACATTTCCTTAGGTCCAAGACATATGACCTTAAACTTTGTTGTCGGGTCTAATTACATGACCCTAAACTGTGATTGTATCATCTCGACCGCACGACGAAAAATGTCACTGCATTGTGACGACTTCATCATAGGGGACATCACATTGTGTATCGGTAATTCACCATACCATTTGTCAATGCCTGTATACGGATTGATTCTTGTGGAGATACCAGAAATTTATACCCTAGGTCAGTCGCTTCACAACAAAAAAACATTCATATTAATGTAAAAACACAATACATCAAATACAGCTTCTTTTGGTGCAAGGGCCAGACCCACACGCCCAATTCATCCTTTGCACTGGTACATTACCATGCTAATTCCCAGAACTACGTATGGCTTGATTTCGATCATTTTGGGATACTTAGGAACATCCATGCACTTCCCCATGGTACCAACCAACTTTTCGTGTTCGTTCTCATGACATAAACACTTCCCCAAGGACAACATGGTAATCTGGACTCATGTCCTCATTCATGTCGGGTTTCATAAACACCTTACTATGTGTCCCCGACATTCCGACTGGTCCGAGTTCTAATAATTTAAACTAAACCCTTTCCTAGAACTATATATTGCTTGATTACAATCCTTATGGGATATGTATGAATTCCCGAGCACATCCCCACGGGCCCAACCTACCTTTCGTGTTTGGTCCCTTAACCTAAACACTTCCCCAAGGAACACATAGTAATCGGAACTCATGTCCTCGTTCACATCAGGTTTCATAAACACCTTACCATGTGTCCCCTACATTCCTTCTGGTCCGAGTTCTAAAACCTTAAACTAATACCCTTTCTAGAACTATGTGGGGATTGATTCCCATCCTTATGGGATACATAAGAAATCCCAGACATTTCATCTCAGGTCCAACCCTGGGAATCACAAATCCCCTCCTTTCCCCCACCGTTGGCCCCTTGTCCTGACCCCCCTGGGGAGTTTTGTAGCTACAACATTTCCCTGAACGGGTTCATGATGCCACATAATGAAATTGGGAAGCGACAGTTCCCTCACCAGAGTGGTCCTTTATAAAAGTAGGGATGATCCATGATCAGATTAATGCGCCCGCCTAATGTTGCTTCCACCCCGGTGGCATAATTTTGGGAGAGTTCGATTCTGTTCGAACAAACCAGAACATCACATTCCATGCTTTGCAAGCCCCTTTATTTAGATCCTCGTCCTCTTTCACATCTTACGGGGACCCCTAACAGTATGGATGCTCAACCTATGGCCTTCCTACTGTCTTGGGCCAACGTTCCGAAATAATGATGTACGATATTTGAGTTTGGACCCGTGTTGTGAACATGTTTAGCGGTCGACCCTCATTTGTTGTCCCCATTTCAGGCTAACGCGATATGGATTTTGTGTTTCATACATGTTCAATAGTTGTTATTTATTTCCATGCCCCTCCCATAGTGTTCTGAATGTGGTTAACATGATTCACATTTTTCATTCCCCTAGGTTGGAAATGATTCCAATTCCCCTTGAATTTCCCCGCTCATGTGCTAGAGCACATTGAGAAGACAATACATCGATCGGTCTGAGGTCATGTTCCTTTGATTGGGACTCCCTCCTCTCCTTGTAAATCTGGATTCAAATTTCGAATGCCCGAATCATGGTTGACGCTCCCATGATCAAACGAAGTGACAGTATGAGCATCCCTTGTTTTTCACATTGGGTACCACCCACGTGAGCTTAAGAATAGATTGCTATTTATTTTGGGATTATGGTTGAGCACGTTAAACCAAAGGGACGAGTAAATAAATTCATCCATACATACATTTCAAAGAAAAAAACAATACGCAATAAGGCAAAATGAGTTTATGGGTTCGGCCAAAACAGGGACCTTAGGGGTCGGCTTCTTGGTTGGATTTTTACAACGCCGCTACCTTCTGGCTGATGGGCTCCAGAACTGCTTCCCACTACCTGATGACTCTCTCTTCATCAGTGGTCATGGAGCGTAGTTCGCTGATCCCAGATCATGCCCGCGATTGTTTAGTTTGGAGCTCAGTTATCTGGTGACTCACTTCAACTAGTTGCTCTTGGGTGTCTTCCAGCTAGGCCCTCAACTACTCCACGAGCTTTGAACAGTATGCAATTAATATCTCCTATTATTTCGCCTATTCTTTGTGGCTTCAGACCTCCTTCTATGCCCTCAAAAATGCTCAGGTACTCCCTGACTCCTCCTGACATTGGGTGATGTTGGAGTACCGGCTGCTCTCGCGCATCTTCCCAGCCTTGTAATCACAGACCTATAGCTAAAGGAATTGAGAATCTACCCCTCGAGCACATAGGAAACGTTGCCAGGTGTGGAGTGATCCCATCCACTTCATCCAATCCATCTTAGGCTGACTTTGAAAATGTCGGATGCACTTCCACCCCTTGTGTCGCGTCATTTGGCTCTCCTCGACCGCTTCCGAGTCTGAATCATGGATTTACTCAGGGTCAGAAGGCCAATAGACAAGAAATATAGCCAACATGATAGCAGTAGGGTCCTCCTCAGAGATTCCTTCCAAGTGAATAGGCTCCTCTAGGTCTGAACAAACTTCCACTCCCACCTCGACCCTAGTGGAGCCTTCTTCTACTACCAGCCCTGCCCTGACAGCAGCACCACTAGTGTCTGCCGCTCCCTGCTCACAAATTTCTAGGGCCGACCTAGTTTTGGAGGCATTTTATGGATGGGGCGGTACGTTTTCCATCGGCTCACTTGCAGACGGTTCAGATTCCGCAGCTTGACTAGCCTCCATTGTCGTGATCACTGTACAGACAAGGAGCACCCTAATCAGTTGACTCCTCTGACAGTAAGTACCGGTATCGAAACAAGTAACATATAGGAACCTAAGGCACCAGACTCTAGTGTTCTGGACGCTACAGGATCTATCATAGTAGGGGATCCATCAGCACTTGTCAGCTCGGTAATGAGCGTTGGTGCCCCACCTTGTTCCATTGGCGCTTTCCCCCCTCCTTCGGCTTAAGATGTTTGATCAGCACCAATATGCTCCTGAGTAACATAAGGAAGGTGGATTAAGGATTGCAAAGGAAATTGGGAAAAGGAGGAGGGTAGATAAGGGTCGAATCATACTTAGAGCATCTTAGTTACATCTATATTGGAGCCTATGATCTCATCGCTCTTCCAGAGACTCCCTTGGTGGGACGCCCTCTGAGACCCTTCACCTTTGGGAACCTCTTATCCTTCACCTTCTCCTTCACCATCTCCTTCTACCCCCTACTCTTCTATCTCGCCGCCCTCCGACTTATCATTTTTGTCATCAACCCCCGACTTCATCGTTTTCGGATCATTCTCCTGGTCGATCCTCACTTTCACCAAGAGAGGTGGCTCCACACTCCGACCTCGTTGACATGCGTACATGTCCATGTATGTCATATATTCATGTCTTCGATGGAAGGTCACTCCATCGACCACCTGAATGAGCCCGAATTCTGGAAGTTGGATCTCGTCTTGCACTATCTTCTCCCAGAGGGTTTCAGTACTCACTGACAACCATAGGGTCAGACAAGCCAACCATAGTTCAGGGAAAATGGCATCTTGAGAAGGTTGAAGAAGGTATCTTATTTGCTTCCCAGGAAGTCCTCTGGAAGCTCCGTGGGACCCTCCTCCTCTAGGAGACAAGGACATGGCCACGCCATGTGACGCCCCCTCTATTGAGGTCTCGGACTCTACGGGCCCCATTGCCTGACGCACTTCTGATCTTCCCCATCTAGTGGCACCCTTCCTACTCTCTCGCCGCCCGGGTTCCACACTAGCAACCATGAGTTTCTGAACATGCTTTTGAAAAAGCCCCTCAGGGTATGCTATGGCCCAATGTTCGGCATACTCTGTTGAGAGAGCAGTGTCGACTCCGGTGGGAGGAAAGGTGATGACATCGCTGGAGCCATAGGTCATGAACATCAGCCACATATGACGAAGAACACATGGATTCCATTCTTCCTGGACGTCTATGTGTACTTTTTTTGGCATTAGATGAAGGCACCCAAACTACCTGGTGAACCTGGATAGAACGTAAGGCTCACAGAAGATCTTCCCATCAATCTGAGCCACAAGCACCCCACCTCTGATGCTCTATAAGTACTCCTTCTGATTTAGTGAGCCTTGACCATTGTCTATCATCTGGCCAGTTGGAGTTGGGATTGGGCTAAAGGCGATGTTGGAATGATTTCCAATTTTGATCCTTACTCCATCATCCTTGAGCGTCAGCGGCATGACCCCGACAATGTTCAGCAGAGAGGGTCGTAGGCCATTTCCTGGAGGAATGATGGCTTTCGAGAAGGTGTATCCACCGCAATGACCCGCAACCCTGAAATGGAAAATCTCTAAGGGGCCACAAACTCTCCTAGGTGATCCCCCTCTAGAGATGTGTCCTAAAATGGCATACAGTCAAGCCAGCATGGGGACCCCCAGGTTGAACCTATTTTTGGCAGCCATGATTCCAGCCATCACTAGGGTCGTTGGACGGACACCCATCCTTGCGTCCCTCACTGAAAAGAGCCACTCGATCCGGAATGTAGCAAGAAATCTGGCATACCAAACACTAGGGTCCTGACTCTCATTTATGCTGTAGCCCCACGACAGGTAGTGCCCCGCCTCCAAGATCCTTGAGTATGATCCGCTCTTGCTCCTCTATGACGTGGTTGAACACTGTCTCCCCCGCCCTGGCATCTTGACTTCTTTAACCCCCTCCAAGAATAGGCTAAACCAGTCCTTATAGGAAATGTCCTTCAGGAAGTCCCTGACCCCCATCTTCTCCTCGGCCAGCTCCAGCAGGTGCCACATCACTATGGGGGTTCATGATTTGTCTCCCCAGGTGTTCATTGACGGAAGTAATTCGTCTTATTGTTGGCCCCCAAAGGGATACCCTTGATGCAGTGGATGTCCTAGAGACTGATCCCGACTTCCCCATGATGGAAATGGAATGTGTTGGTATTAGGGGAGAATCGGGTGAACAACTCTGGCCTGAGCTCGTGATGGCAGTAGAAGTGGAATTGGGATGTCCATACCGCCTCATGTAAGCCAATATGTTGTAGCTCGACCCCAAATTGGTCACAAGTATGGTGGACCTAGTACCCCAGGCCCATTCGCTGGTGAAATAGCCTCCAGATAGTAGGTACCAGTCCTACAGCTAGCCTTTGGTCTCGTTTGTGACGCTCTGATGAAAGGTTCTTTCATAGAGGTCTGGGGAACTCTCCGCAATAGGGACACCCCCAGCAATGGTCCTAGTCCTGTGATTAATGACATATATGTCCATGTGTCTGGTTTCTCTAGCAGGATGACCATTTTTGGTGATGTTGTATCGAGGGAGATCGTCCTCACTAGTCACCGATGACCATGGTGTATCCACCTCACATCCCGGCAGAGGGAACTCCTCCAGAATGTCAAAGTCCCACATTGGAAGATTGTTGGACAAAGCCTACTCTTTTTGGATGGGGGTTATCATATTGAATAGGGTATGGTAATTGGAGACATTCCTTTTGGAGCCATAATCCTCTGGGTTTGCAACCATTTTATCCCTTCAAGTAGAGGCTTCTCCCTCACCAGGTTCGTTTGCGTTCATCTACTTCAGACAAGTGTTTGGGTGGTTTGCGCGAAATAGGAGAGGGTGACATGTAAAATCAGCAGGTGTCACAAAATTTCAGACTACAGAACAAAAAATCCCTGGTTTGTGCATAAAATGACCCCAGATCTCGGTGGAATTACACGCAGCTGGAGCGGTTTTTTGTGCAGGATGAGAGAAAATTTCGCGCACGAGGGCTCAAAGCGTGTCGCACAAGAAAAGTCATATAGAGAAAATGACCCGCGACGACTTTTATAGGCTATTCTTGGGTTCAGCGCCTGCGAAAAAAGTGATTTCCGTGCCGTTCGGAGTTTTGTGCGCCGCTTCAAAGTTTTGCACGCATGGACCCTGCGGAGCCCTGCAATTCGGCATTTACCTTGGAATCCGACCGTTGTGACCCCTCACCGATCCAATTTCGAGGGGGGGCATTTGTAGATGCTGAAAAGTGCTCAAGTGCTGAAGAATATTTTGAAGTGACAAAGCAAAGTCATATTCGGACCTGGGGACCCCGTTTGGGGGACCGCATGAAATAAATTCACAGGAGAATGAAAAAATGATTCCCCACATAGAATGTTCAGAGATTCACGAAAATCCATCATCTTGGGCATGAACTATTTCGCGCCCCGACATGCGCGGTCAAATTTTCACACCACCGTCTAAATCGCGCAATTTTTACGCACTGAACTGGTTTTCGCACCCCCCAAACGCCTATAAATAGAAGGTGACCCCCTTCCACTTCGGTACTGAAGAATCTGAATCGACTCTCACACGCAAAATTCGTCTTTCACGCATGAAAAGATGGGCTTCATGTATGGTTCTTTTCATGCCAATTCGCCCTGGGGTCCTCTTTCACACGAGATCCCTATGGCTTAGACTGAATTCCAATACCTTGGGGGTCTTCCCTTTGCGCACAATGCCTTTCATTTTCATGCAGGCTGACCAATTGCGCGCAACCCTTTCCATTGCGCGCACCCCTGCCAATTGCACACAATCCCTTAATTTGCGCACACCCTGGTCATCGCACGTATTCTCTCCCACTTGCGCACATTTTGGCACCTTGCGTGCAATCCTTCTAGTCGCGCAAAAAACCTTAGCTCCAATTACGCACAAGCATCACTGATTTTACGCCAGCCTGATGTTTTCGCATATGACTATTATTTTGCGCGCAAGCCTCAAAAGTTGCGCGTGATTCCCTAGGATCCCTCCCCTCAGTGCTCCTTGGGCACCTCATTGCATGACCACCTGATGTTCTTCTTATGGATTCCGTTCATTGGTGTCTCTCACGCCCCAGGCATCCACGTCTTGCACCATTTTCTAGTGCGACCTTCTTGGATTGTACGAAGTAACTTCAAGATCCCTTGGATGATATCGCCTGTTGAATTGATTTGCCTCATGCTTCTTCGCATAGGAATGCTAACGGCTATTTCTTCTTCGCATAGCCATGCTAACGTGGACCCCTAGATGGTTTGCTCCACGACACCCCCTTTCTACGGCATTGGTGATGCCTTCCCTTCCACAAGGAGTAGAGGGTACCAGTTATGTAAGCCTTAGGGGTGCAGAGCCAACCCACCTCGTTCGAGCTGTAGGATGTTAAACTAAAAATCACTGTCATCCTCATCACATGACGTTAAACTGTGACCTGGCACCATGCCTCGCACATAGGTTCCCACCACCATGGACATTCTCCATGCCCACTCATCTCCATGGGGATGGGATCACCCCTCACATGGGATGATATCCTTCTTATTGGAGTGGAGTTTGTTCGCAGGGAAGGGCATACTCCTTGGTGAAATCCCTTAATTTTCCTTCCATGAGGTAGCATCCCTGCTCCTCCTTTCATCTTCGGCTCCCAAGGCCAGCAAATTGGATGATAGGGAATGGGTCACCACCTTTCTTTGGTCCGAAATCCATCTCCTGCTCTGATTTGTTGCCTCAGGCCTCCATCCTAGAGTAAGCCCCAACTTCCCGAGCTGCTAACCACTCATAAGCCCATGTTTCCTCTTTGGGCCGCCTTAGAGTGTAAGCCCCACCCCATTTCCCATGGACGCACCTTTCACAATGTGATCGCCAGGTCTCTACAGGCTCTTGTTTCTCACACCGATCATGACTCACGTGAGCTTAGAGAAATCGCCGACCATGAACCAACTCCTTGGGCCACCTCAGAGTGTAAGCCCCAAACCATCCCAAACTACGGGGAAATTGATCTGTGTCAAGTAATGGTACGTAGGAAGCCTCCACGAGGTTCAAGCACCACAAACTTGGGATGCCTTAGAGTTTAAGCCCCAGCCCATCCCGAACTATGGGGACTTTGATCCGTGTTAAGGCATGGTACGTATAAAGCCTCCCTAAGGTTCAAGCCCCACAACCCTGGTCTGCCTTAGAGTGTAATCCCCAACCCATCCCGAACTATGGGGACTTTGATCCATGTGAAGGCATGGTATATAGAAAGCCTCCATGATGTTCAAGCCCCACAGCCTTGGGCCGCCTCAGAGTGTAACCCCCAACCCATCCCGAACTACGGGGAAATTGATCCATGTCAAGGCATGGTACGGTGGAATCCTCCACGAGGTTCAATCCCCAACACCTTGGGTTGCCGTAGAGTGTAAGCCCCGATCCATCCCAAACTACGGGGAGTTTGATCCATGTCAAGGCATGGTACATAGGATGCCTCCATGAGGTTGAAGCCAACTAACCGGTCATTCCAACCCCCTTCACGTCGGTTCGCCCCCATCCCGCATGACGTTAAACTGTATTCGCCATCTGAACTACGTGGTCTATGGTCCATGTCAAGGCATGGTACGTAGGAAGCCTCCACCAAGTTCAATACCATAATTCATGTCTCATTTAGATATCTCCCTCAAGACCATGTGTCTCTAGAAGCTCATGCCCCAACCCAGTTGTTCCAGTTCCTCTGGGTCCCATCCATGCGTCCATTCTCATGGGTCGCCTCCTCAGGTGTCTTATCGTCCCATCGAACTATGAGGACTTTGATTACCCACCATGAGGATATGTAGGAAGTCTCTTCGAGGCTCAATCCCAAATCCATTATCCATCCTGATTCTTACATGGGCCGCCTCATCCTGGTGAGATCATGCCACCCCATTCCCTGTTCCATTTGACAACATTTGGGAAGCCACCCACATGTTGGCCCCAATATCGATGTTCCCTCTAGGGTGTTCCTTAATCTGATCCACTCTAACCAGTGTTTTGATCAGTCTAATCTGTCTCCGCTAGGTGTTAAACATAAAACATACCCTATGGTAAATATGGGAAGCTGAGGAAAACCCCAGATACATGAGCATGGCATATGATTCCCCGCGTGTGATGTGGGATTCCTCGGGTTTCCACGCCCTCGAGAAGCCCTATAAAATGGGATAGAAGACTGACATTCTAATCCCCATGCGTCAAGACAATCTAGTCATGCCCAACGCGAGTACTCCCCTAACTGAAGGTTACTTCCCTTGCCGGACTTCTTGGAACATCCTGGAAGAAGCGGTGTAATTAACTGGTGTCCATGAAAATATGGCATCAGGAAGAGTTTCACAAAGAATGTCTTCAATCTATGAGGGAGACCTGGACTATGTGACGAGCTCTGAGGAAGAATCCAAGGAAGGAAGAACCGACATCCCATCATCCCATTTCGATCAAGGAGCAGACGTCCCTGAATAAGGAGCGGATGCCGCCTGCCTTTGGAAATCGTGAATGCCGGGCTACAACCACGTGTCCTCTACGTGACGGATGTGCTCGCCCTAATGAAAGTGTTGGGAACAACCATTAAATAATATTATATTAAATATAATCATTATAACCAAATCATGTAATAGACATGTATGAATATTGTTAACTACTTTATGAAACATAAATATAAATTTCCAAATAAATATGAAATGATTTATAAATCCTTAATAAATAATGAATCAATTTTTACCAATGTGATAATATTATGCAAAAAAAATTTCATTAAAAATGAATTTTATTTCTATTTTTGGAAAATATACCAATTGTGATTTAAAAAAATATATTATCTAAAATTAATTTCATTTTTTAAATAAACATATTGAAATTATCTTTTGGTGATTTTTTTTTGATTTTTCAAAATATGATGATTTTTAATGAATAGTCACAATTACAGATTTTTGTAAAAATATCATTTATTTTGAATAAAATAAGTAATTCAACATCCCCATTAGATTTGAAAGAAACATAATAATTATCTAGTTATATTTACTACATCTAATTAAAATTTAATTAACATTATTTTTTTAATATAAGTTTTTTTAGTGTTTAAAAAAAGGTTTTGCTGAAAATTCATTTAATATAAATAATATTTATCATATATAATTAATTATAATAATCCATAGTAATGAATTTTTTAAATTAAATTTATATATTATATATAAAAAATTAATTTATATTAATAAAATTTTTATTATAAGACATAATTTTAAATATAAACTCATTTTATGATTGAATAATAAACTTCTTGAAAACACTCTTTTTTATTAGGTCTTATAGTTTTGTTTGAAATTTAATTTTTTCCAATTTTATAATATTTATTTGAAAAAATAATGTTCATTTTTGAAATAATCATGTCAAATATTTATTAGGGTCTATTTTTTATAATTTTTAAAAAAGATTGATATTTTTTGAATAGTGAAAAATAGAATTTCAATTAGAAACATCCTTTTAATTTAATTTATTTAATGAGAAAAATAATCATTAAAATTTGTTTTAAAGTATAATTGGTTTAATTATACATTATTTCCCCAAATTTAGTTAATTGAAATTAATTTCATATTTAATTTTACTATAAAAACTTTTTAATCTTATAAACCTTTTTGCTTTAAAACCTCGTTTTCTCATCGCATCTACGTAATTACTTTTAAATCAAAAAATTTCATTTATGTTAATTGAATTTGAAAAAATTGACTACATATTATTAATAATAATAACTTATTTATATAATAATTTCAAATTAATTTTTGACAAAAATTAATATTGAAAATAGTAACAAACTATTTACTACGGTTAAGGTAAAAATGGGTGTACGCTGGGGTTAAACTAAAATGATATGGATGAAAAAATACACAAAACATGTACAAAACACATTTTATGGCCATATTTATATCGTATACATTACATTATATGTTATTTTATTTTATTGGTGCCTTTTAAAAGGAAGAAAAACCTGGATGGTGTGCCACTCACCTCACTAAAAAAAGGCCACCCCTTCTCCTCAACTCCTCATGCGTTTAAAAACATTTGGTTGAGAAAATACATACCCAAATAACTTCCCAAATTCCCTCATATAATCTTATAAGGATTTATTTAGAGATGAATCCATCCTAGGAAGGCTTGTGGTGATAACCTAAAGAGGATATACGATGAAGAGCTAATGTTCATTAATGAGTGTTTTTTTCTTATTTCTTCCTCGACATACTTTAGTTATTATTATACCATTTTAATACAGTATCATAATTATCATACATATAATTATATTTGGTAATGTTATTTTAATGCCCTAAAACCACCAGCACTTCGATCGAAGGGGTTAGAAATCATTGTTCGTGTGTACGACAGACTACCACCCCACAAATCGATGTCATTCATTTTTCCATTATCACCACTCATGGTTGGAAATAATGAGGTATATATTGTTTAAATATATTAAATTAATGATATAATTATTCTTTTTAAATTATTATATCCCAAATACATTTATTATTTACATTTTTTGATAATATTATAATGTCACTCGTGTGTACGGTGGACTGCTGTCTCGCTAAGTGATGTGATTTATTAACGATTTATAGGGAAGGTAATAAGGGGGAGTTTAATAAAAATATTTGATATATATAACCTAAAATTATTTTTTAATTATAACATACTTTTTCCATTATTTCATTCAATCTAAAAATATGGAATGATCGTATAATCGTACGTGTGACAAAACATCTCCAAAAATGGTGTATTTCATTTTATATCATTAATTTTTATCAATAACCATAAATAAATATATAATAAATATATATGATATTATAATAATGATTAAAATTATATATATTATATAAACATGATAATTTTATGAGTTTTTAAAATAACAAATGAAAACATATAAGACAAACACAACGGTTATTACATGAAACGTGAATTTTACATGGAATTGTTAATAAAAAATGTAATGAATTTTCATTAGTTAATCATATATGATATGATATATATAATAATGGTTAATTAATATATTTATAATAAACATATATTTTTTATATTGGAGGTTTTAATGTGTATAAAAGAATTCATGATTTACAATAAGGGATTTCTCATCTCACTATTATTTCTATAAAAATTATACAATATTCACTAATTATTTTTATTATGTGGTGTATTGTCTATTCATGTATGAATTTTATTATTACTATAATGAAAATTAGTTTTATTTCAATATCCACTTTAGGTTTTTCCTTTCATGGGTTTTATTTTATAATAGACATCGGAGCGGTAATGGGTTCTTTTCTTAATTTTCCATATTTCATACATATGTTACATTATGAACCTAACTTATTATGTGAGGTATTTATACTTCTAAATTGACATGTTATATAAGGGATATAATAATTTTCATTATAATATAAGTTTTATTTAATTTTATTATTTCATGTTATAATCTTTCATTGTTACCAATGTGATTAGAGTTTTATTATACAATCTCATTGTATAAAAATATTGTTTATGATTATGTCTCCAATGATGAATTATTATGATCCAAACCTAATTAAACTCGTGATTATTCCTATAATATAGTTATTAATTTTATTTTAATGTAATATTGACATTTTTACACTCTATGTACCTTAAAATAATTGATAAATATTTTTTAATAGAATCTGACATTAATTCTCTATTTGGTCAAAAACATTTTTTATTCCCAAAGATTGTTTTCTAAAAAAATTTAATACTGTTTTTAATTTTCATAAAATTATTTATTAAATAAATTTTTACCTATGATTTTTTTTTACAAAAAAAATGAAAGGAACCCTCATTCTGTATTCTCACCATTTCTTGTCATTATTTTAATGAAAATGTGAAAAGAATCTTGTATTTTAACATGAACAAAATTAACAGTATTTCTCACTTTTTTGACTGTGAAAGGATTTCAAGGATCCCATACAAGTTTTCAAAGTTATTTTGAATGAATATTTTTTCATAAATATTTGGGAATTATTTAGATATATTATTATAAATGAAAAAGTGATTTTCAAAAAATTTTAAAATTTTTTTTTTCAAAATTCAATGGTTATTTCTTTTAGAAAGTATTTCAAATAGTTTTTAAAGATTTATTTATAATATTCAATGTGTTTTCAATGAAAATTATATTAAAAAAATTTTAGAAATGTTTTTATTTAAATTGGGGAATTTCAATGAAATTTTATCTTCCTCATGAAAAATTCAATGTGATTTATCATTCAAAATCATTCTCCATACAAGTTGACTTCATTTGATATAACTAAAAATTTTATAGGGGTATAATCCAAGGATACCATTATTATAATTTATCTGAATTTTTTATTTTTATGATGACAATATGTTTAGGAAATTTCATTCTCTTGCACATGCTCTACCCTGAATAATTTTTGCGAAACCATATTCTTTTCATGGGTTATTATATGTTGAAATATTGAAATAATTATGAAATGCTTCTATTTTCCACTCCTTAAAAGATAATGAAATACTTATAAAACCCAATTTATTTAATGTATTATTATTTTTTGAAATATTTATGATATTTTGGAACACGTATGTATGATTCCCATTATGTTATCGTTGTTACATTATAACAAAGGAATTTTTTGTGTGATATTCAAGGACTGTGGTAGCATTGTAAACAATGATTGGTTGAATGTATATCTCCCTCCACTGAATTGGGTAAAGATTTATTTTTGATGATATATACAGGACTGAAATGGGGAGTGAACCTAGTTTAGTAAGCAACGTTTTTGGCTTCGGTGGTATTGGGAGTGAACCTTGACTACTATGTTATTATGGGGAGTGAACTAATTACACTCTGAGGAATGATATAAACTGGTGATGGTGGTGTGTCCCACTCTAGATTTATAGACACCCATGGAGTTCCCTTATAAGTCCTTGAATTGAGCCTTGACTACTATATAATTTATTTTCTATGATTATTTGTATTCCACTATTTTATCTATTATTCCAATGTTATTCTCTCACTACTCACTTCTTTTATTTACTTATGATTCATGTGTTATGAACTTCAAATATTTAGAAAATAAATCAGAATTTTGATATTTGATATACAGGTTTTTGTTTTCATATTTTATTATCACATTATTATACGCTTATGCTTACATTATGTTTATGTATTTACCTTGTTTACCCTTACTGGGAATTTGATCTCAGCATCTTCTATGATTTTATTCCCTAGGTTATGAATAATGGTTTTATATAGGCTATGTATATAAGAAGTACTAAATTGTAATATCATTATGGGAATAATTAAATATTTCTCACCATATTAGATGATTATGTTTCAATCTTCTATAGGTATTGAATAATTATTATCATTAGGCATGTTTCTTTTGTAATGTAATGAATATTCATCTGAAAAGATTTAATATTCATGTATGTGATGCCTATGATTAGAGGAAGGTTTTATTTAAACATTGGAAACTTGTATGAGAAAACATTATTGAGATCCCTATGGAAATTTCTAAAGATATATCTAGGTATGTATCAAAGATAATTATATTGATTAGTTACTTTATAGGAAAATGTTCTAGAATTTTGGTAAATATAGAGAAAGTGGTTGCCAATCAATTGCATCAATTTCCAAATACTACAAGAATATGTGGATTTTGGAATTAAGTACCTGGTGTTAATAAATATGTAAAGGGTTAATTGACCTAGACTCAATCATCACATTGTACATGACAACATGCCTTACTGCACACTTGGTTTGAAAATCCCACAGGATATGCTATTGAAATTTACAAGCTCATTAAAACTATCTTGAATAATTTAAATGGATGGTGACCATGAATTACCTAGGATAAACCTAAGATGTCATATATTGAAAAAAAAATTTCCTTATTTAGATATCCTATAAGTTATTTTCATGATTATTTAGTTTCCCATTATGATTAGTGTTTCTCACTCAAATTTGTTTTTTTAGTTAATGGTGGGAATTAGAAGGAAATTTGTAAAAATAGAATGTGATGTAAAATTTGATGATGATCATACAAATGTGATTATTACTGGATTAATAAATTTGTATATTATTATTAAGTAGTTTTCAAGAATATGATTAACTATATACACCTTAACCAACCCTTAGACTCACCAAATAATGAAAGGAAAGTGTTCGCTGATAGTTTGGGTAGTAGAGACTGAGGACTAAAGAAAATTATATTTCTTATATGTCAATTATGATAGAAGAAATACCCAAAATGGATATCTTCCTGGAATGGGAAGATGTTTTGACTATGGAAAAGAAGGTAACAAATAATGAAACTATAAATGGAAAATGACAATTTTTCTTAATGAAATGGATGAGAATAATGGTCTCCGTAAGATATAATTATATTTTCAATACTTTAATATTGTAAAGTATATGAATTATGAAAATTTATTCCCTAAGGGGAAATCATAGGATGAAATTCAAAAAGGTTTTAAAAGTAATGATTTTATTGATGATGATGATGATACCAAAGATAAAATATTAAAGGAAAGAGGTATTATAGAATAATATGATGAATCCTTGTTAATGGTTTGATAAGGTAGGGGTGTGATGAATTATATGTGTTTTATAATTCAATGACTGTGTAATTTGAATCATATATATTTAAGTATTTTTTATAAAATGTTTCATTAATGATTTTCAATAATATTTTGAGTGGTTCCGATGACCTTGAAATTTGATTAAATGGTATGGTTTTATTCAGGGAGAACACATGATTAAGGGAAATATTACACTTAATATGTTTCTGAT
This sequence comes from Viscum album, assembly GCA_963277665.1. Classification (NCBI taxonomy): domain Eukaryota; kingdom Viridiplantae; phylum Streptophyta; class Magnoliopsida; order Santalales; family Viscaceae; genus Viscum; species Viscum album. Next base: position 1,169,816,753 of record OY728135.1, on the reverse strand, counting down.
ATTGAAATGATGATCTTTGGATAAATAGATAATCGATTTGGATAATGTAAATTAGAAATTACCAATAACATAGGAACTGATTAATAATTTGTGGAAAAAGTGGTTAATGTTTCCATTGATGGAGTTTAAAACATTATTTGATCTATGAAAATATTCGAAACATAGTGTTTTATTAGAGTAATGAGTAAAAATGCATGTTTTCATTGATGTTTTATGGAAATTCATGTTATTACCATGCTTAAAAATAATACATGATGAAGTTATTCATGTGATTGGTATGTGACAATTAGGAGATACTTCACATTTATTGGTATATTAATGATGAGTTCATTTTGTAAATTTAACAACCTTATTTATAATGTCTTGGATTTTTATATTTCGTAAGGCTAATAAGGATTAACATTTATTAAATGGTTTATATTGAAATATAGATTAGGTTTTAGAAATTAATTTATTATTTTATGATATTATGATTTATGTATAATTTTTCCTAACCATTTTTATTTGATGATAAATAATGATAGATTCAATGAATTATCTTTCTATTTATTGATATTATGATTCCTTATTTATTTAGGCATAACACATTTATTTTAATTTAATTAAGAGAGAGATGAAATGGAAAGTGTTCAATGCCTAACCAAAGTATGAGATTGTGCTTAATAGAGTGAAATCAAGTTGGTTTATATTATCATTTAGAAAAGGTTGATGAAATAAAATGTTATCTTATTATGATAATTTTTTATTATTTCAATGACCATTTTCATACCTCTATGGATTATGATTTTTAGGTAATTAACTTTCTCTATATCACCCACTTTCTTGTGATTGATTATCTCTATATCTCTATATAATTATTTAGAATATTCTTCCATGTCTAAATAATCACATCACAGATATATTAGTATATGTGTAAATATAGTTATGAGTTACTTTAGTAAACCTTTATGTTTCCAACATTTTCTTTTTATATAGGTTTTATTACCCATTTTTACCATTTGGATTTCAATGAAGGTATTTTCAAAGGTTAATCCTGTATTGAGTGAGAAGTATTTGGAGGGTGAAATTAATTTTAATGGGGTTAGAATGTTACACTCTGATATTTCACGAAATGTTTTTTCAAATATATTAAATATTTATTTTTTATTTTAAATAGATTTTTTTTGGATTGCGTTAAATTCATGACTATGTTTTGTATGTGTTTCACACAATACCGAGTTTAACATGTGTTACATGTAACCCTGAGCATTAATGATCTATGTAATAATATTTTTCAAAAAATATATCCAATAAAATATATCCATTAAATAGGTTGGTATGAATAGTATTAATGTATTTTTTAAATATAAATATAAATTTCCTACACAATATAAATTAATTTAACAATTATTATAAAATAATCAATCAATTTTTAGTATAGTAACTATATTCTTCAAATATATGTTTTTTTAAAAAATAATTTATAATTCTATTATAATACAATATATATTAGATATTTTAAAATTTTATTTTATAAATTGAAATTAATTTTTTAAATCATCATATCAAAATTAGCTTCTGTTGAGATTTTGGTATTTTATGGAAAATATTAATTTTTCAACGAATAGTGAAAATCTGAATTTTTTTAAAACTATCATATATTTTAAATGAAAATATGTAATTTAAATTAAAAATTATATTATAAAATTAGATAAATAATATTTATTTATATTAAATCCAATTAATTACATTTCAATAAATATTATATTCGATTTTATCATATGTTTATATAAGCTTTTAAAAGATGGTTTTTTGGAAATTGTTCAAAAGAGCATAATGTTTATCCATTTTAATTAAATAAAATACTCCCAAATTTGGAAATTTTAAATGAAATTTATATATATATAAGTAAATTTAATTTAGTTCCATTAAATTATTATTATTAAAAGTCATGTTAATAAAAAATCTTCTTGTGCATGAAAAATACACTTTTTTAAACCCTATTTTACATCAGGTCTTTGGGGTTTATTTAAAATTCAATATATTATAGAATTTTGAAATATATTTGGAAAAAAATATCATTTTTTAAATCACAATTTCAAAATTATATTAGTGTCAATTTTTTATAATTTTCTGAAAAGATTAATTTTTTGAGGAATAGAGAAAAATGCTAAATTTTAATTAAAAACAACATTTTTGTAACAATTATTTATAAAGATAAAAAAATTTCAATATTTTTAGAAGGAAAATTAGTTCAATTATACATAATTAATCCAATGTAGGTAATTTTAATAAATTTCATAATGAATTTTGATATAAAAACATTATAACCTTTTTAACATTTTCTCGTTAAAAATTTATTTTCTTATCATGTTTGTGGAATAAATTTTAAATAATATTTTTCCTCTTATGTGCAATGAATTTGGAAACATTTATTACATATTTGTAATCATAATATGATATTATATCATATTTTAAAATTACTTTTTGATAAAAATGAATAGCGAAATGAGTAAAAAATTATTTATCGCGATTATGTTAAAAATTGGATTCTCGTGGGGTTAGATTAAAATGACATGGGTAAAAAATGATACAAAACATTTTAAACACCAATTTTATGGTCGTAGTTTTAGAATATAATTTTTTTGAACTATAAGTATTCATTATTTTATTTTTTTTGACATGAAACAAAAATTATGTGGAAATATTTCATTAAAAAAATTATTGTTGGTCCACTCACCACACTTATAAAAGGCCACTACTTATTATCTCCTATTCATACCATAAAAACCATTTGTATTTGACAATAATTGCCAAAATAACTTCCCATATTCTCTTCTCTCATACTATAATATTTTTTTAGATATAAATTCATCATTAGAAGGCTTTGGTGAAAACTTAAACAGGAGACCTGAAGATGGGTTAATGTTCATCAACATGTAATTTTATTTTATGTATTCATAAATCTTATTAAATTATTATTATAGCATTATTATATTATAAAATAATTATATTAAATAAATTTATATGTTTTTATATTATGTTCATTCCCTAAAAACATCATATATTCCATCAAATTCATTACGAAAACATTGTTCGTGTATATGATAGACTACATCCTCAAAAACTGATGTCATTCATTTTTCATTACCACCACTCATAGATAGAAATAATAATGTATTTATTATTTATATAAGATATTTATGATATTATTATTCTTCTAGAATTATTTTTCGCTCAAATGCCTTCATGCTTTCTATTTTGTTGGAATATGATAACATCACTCATGTGCACGATAGACTTCCACATCACGAAGAAATGTGATTGGATACCACATTACATTAAAGGTAATAATGATGTTTATAATGAAATTATATATATATATATATATGAAATAAAATTGGTTTTAAAATGATACATTATCATTTACCTTTATTTCATTCAATCTAAAAATAAAATGGAAACAATTTTCATGCATACGTACGACCTACCGTCTCCTTGGAAAATTGATTTCATTTTAGAAAACTAATTTTTATTGATCAAAACGAATAAAAATATACTTAATATATATGATATTTATATCATGGTTAATTTTTTATAGATAATGGAACCATTATTAAAGTAAATTTATCTAAAATAACAAATCACAACATATATAAAAAAGCGGTTATTACCTGAAATGTGACTTCTACATGTAATTGTTAACAAATAGGTAATAAAATGTCATAATTAAACTATATATGGTATGATATATATAATTATGGTTATATAATATATTTATAATAAATTTATTTCTATTATTCATAAGGTTTGAATTTGTACAAAGGAAGTTGAGACTTACGGTAAGGGTATTCTCATCTCACTTTTATTTCTAGGAGAATTATTCCATATTCACCACATATTTATATTATGTTTTATACATAATAGACATATATTTATTTTATATAAATTATAATAAATATTATTTGTATTTAAATATACATTTTATGATATCTCTTTTATGGGGTTATGGTTCAAAAGATATTGGAGAGGTAAGGTATTTTTGTCTCAACTTCCTTTCTTTGAGACATGTGTTACATTATGCACCTATCGTATTCTATGAAGCGTATATGCATACACATTGCAATGTTATATCATGAATATAATTATATTTAACATATTCTCATTTTTATTTATTTTAATTCTTTTAGGAAAATAATAATTCAATGTTACTAATATGGTATCAGTTTTCTGCCATAATTTCATTGTTTATCGGGATTGTTTATGATTATGTTTCCAATAATAAAATATTATGATCCATACCTAAAAAAACTCGTTATTTTTATTCTAAAATGGTCATTCATGATATTTTAAATTATTATTACCATTTTTTACTCTTTATTACTGAAAATAATTGAGAAAATAATTTTTAAGAAAAATCAAGTTTATTTCTCTATTCGATCGGGAATCCTTTTTCCTCAAAAATGTTGATTTATAATAATGTTTTGAAATTTTATTTTAATTTTCTTGAAATTATTTATTAATGAAAATTTTAACTATTTTTAACATTTTATAAAAAATATTAAAAGGAATATTTTTTAATTTCCAAAAAAATGATTGTTCGGATTTTAAGGAAAATGTCAAAAGAATATTTTTTTTAACAAGAACTGCATGAATAATTTTTCTCACTGTCATGACCATGAATGGATTTAAATCATACCTTACAAGTATTCTAATTTATTTTCATATAAAATTGTTTCCTTAAATTGTTGATAAATTTTTAGATAAATCAATTCATTATTAAAAGGTATTTGTAAAATGTTTTAAAAGGTGTTTTCCAAAGTGGAATGGTTTTTTTCATAATGAAATGATTTATATGGTTATTAAATATACCTTTATATATCTCATACTATGTTTTCGATGAATAGGATTTCCTAAAAAATTAATGATTTAATATGTTTAAAAACGTGATTTTCATTGAAATGTTATCTTCCTCAAGAAATATTCCATGGGATTTATCTTTCAAAATCAATATCTATATAAAAATATTTAATTTCATGTAACATATTATTTTATATAGATTTTAACTAAGGATATAATTCTTATCCTTTCTAGGTATGGTTTTTTTATGATTACAAGTGGTTTATAAAACCCATTTCTCTTCCATGGGTTATACCATGATAAAATTTAATGAAGCCTACATCTTTTAATCTATTATGAAAATATGAAATATTGAAATTATTATGAAACATATCTCTTTTACAAGGATTATTTTATGATGAAATAATTTTCAAACCCTTTTTATTTCATGGGTTATGATATGGTGAATATTTTTCGATATTTTGGAACACATATGTATGATTCATATTATGGGTTCATGGATACATTATAACCAAGGATGGTGGTTATGTTATATCCAAATATATGGGATACCTATGTCTTCATCCAATGAAGTAGATAAATATTAATATCTCATGATATAGACATGAATGGAGTGGATAGTAAACCCGGTTCCAAAAGGGACTTTTTCCACAATGACAGTATTATGCGTGAACCTTTACTACTATGATAGTTTGGGGAGTGAAGCCATTACACTATGAGGAAAGGGCTATGACTAGGGATGGTGGTGTGTCTCACCTAGGAGGTATAACTACCCATGGAGTTCCATGATAAATCTTAGCAATGATCTTTTACTAATAAGGAATGGATTTTTTTAGGATTATATGTATGAAATAAATTAATGTATTATAATAATGTTATTTTCCCAAGAATCGTGCATTTTTATTTCCTTATGATCAATTTTTTATAAACATCCAATCGTTATGTAATTATGTGTGATTTTGATCTTTATATAAAAGGTATGGTTTTTAGACATTATTCTCACATTCTCATACCCTTATGCTGACATTATGTTTATCGATTCCCCATTTTTACCCTTGATAAGAATATAAGTTCACCATTTATTATATTTCTTTTCCCTATGTTATGGAGACATGTTTTATATAGGGTATATCTATAAAGAATACTTAATGGGAATATGATTGTCAGAAATAGTGAATATCTTTCACCAGATTATAAAATTATCTTCCATGTTTCCAAAGGCACTAAACTATTATAGTCCTCAAAAATGATTTGGGTAATGTAATGAATATTCATCTAAAACGATGAAATATCCACGTATGGGAATCCTGGGGTAACTATAAATGTAAATATATGGGATGAAAATGGTGTGAGGTGAGTATCTTTGGAAATAAGAGATTATCCTTTTCTCTTGCCTTATGGCTCAATTTCGGTATTAAACAACTACTATTATATACCTCCAATTAATATAAGCATAATCATAATGTCAATCTTGGACACAGTGGGATTTTATATCATTTTTGGAAATAAATTATTTCTCTTTTATAAGCATTTAATATGTTATTGTTTTGTTCATCATAATAATGGATTGTATATACATGAACTCAAAAACACTATAATGGAAATCAATTAAAAAACTAGTCAAACGACTCATATAACACATGCCTATGGAAAGTTAGGCTTGGTCATATAAATGATAAGAATTTACAATAATTATTAAAAGAAGGGTATATAGAATGTACTGATTTAAAACTCATGGATGTATTCCATACCTATTTATAATGTAAAATGTCCAAAGTTCCCTTCACTCAGAAAGACTTAAGGACCACTATAATGCCCCAACTCCAGAAACCCATAGTTGGCACATTATTTTAATACATTTTCATGATTACAAGGAATGAAATACTAATGGATTGATAAATTTAGAATTCATGGAATACTATATTGCATACATGATAACCATAATACAGTGGGAAATATAAAATACAAATATGATGGACTATAAAATGAAATTAACTTCATCCTTAAATAGTATTAAATGACTACTTATTCATAACCAAGGTAAAGGAAGAAAAATAATGGTGATCTCAAATGATAATTAATGGTAAATAGAGTAGAATAAATAATAGATCAATGCTAATAAATTAATAGGTAAAGTGTAGAAATTGAAAAACATGGAATTTAATTAAGGAAATGATAATTATATGTATCCATAGATATGTTGATGAAAAATATCAAGGATGAATAATAACAGAAAATAAATGTTAGAAATACTTAATTATTAGTTAACATGTTTTCTAGGTACATGGAACAAGTACTGTCATGAACTTTCACAAGGAGGTTTAGTTATTGGGTAAAACACCATCTATTTTGGCTAACTATTTCATCTCCTGATACATCCAATGCATTGGGGGGTTTTCATTAATTGTCCCATAACCCATATGGCTTAACAAAAATGGTCCCCATCTTGTGTATCTCATGTGAAAATAATTCCTCATATATCAAATAAATAATTTGTCTTGTAAAATATAAATATTGAATAAATAATATTTATTTATCAATAATACCTAATATGAGGATAAGTCGCAACAAGGTTTGTTTATATTAAAACATTCTTTAGGGAAAATGTTATTTAAACATTCAAATGTGTCCAATAACAGATTGAAACCTGTAAACCATAAATCCATATGAATTAAATTAAACTTATAATATCATGAGAATAATTAAATTCACTAAATAAAATTGAAAATTTTATTATGTGCACTAAATAAAATTGAATTGGTTGATAACAAAAATATGTCTCAATGGAATGTAAATTGAAACGAAATCACTTACTTTAACCTTACATTTCTTTTGGGTTATTTTTACTCCTATATATTGGTTTAAAATTTTCTACACACTATTAAAATAACTAAAATAATGTTTATAACATCATATATTTACATCTTATAATATCTCATTACACATTTCCTAACAATCATTCATTAATTTCACTATTTCGGGTGTTAATTACAGTCTTCTCTCGAGTATGTCATATCTTTTTTACTTTTTATAATTATTTAGATAAAATTATCATCATATGACTAATTTAAAAAATTATTTAATTATTATATATATTTATTATGTATTTATTTATATTAGTCCATAATATTTTGAGATTAAATGGGAAGTGCACCATTCATGGGGACGGTGGGTCGTATGTACGCATGAATACTACTTTCATTTATTTATTATATTAAAATAATTAAACCTAAATGATAAATATCTATATTAAAATTCTAATATCCTAACTACTTTATTTATGTTACGAAGTTTCCCTAAAAATATCCTTTATACATACTATGTATCGCATGAACGTCATATCTCTTTGAGAGGGAAGTAGTCCACACTTCTTCAAAAGAAATTATCATATTTACACACAATGGAACGAATAAAGGTATGTAATAAATAAAAATTATAAAAGAATAATGAAATTATATATATCATATATAACATATATAAACATAGTGTCCATTATAATGGCCACTATGAGAGGTGGTAAAGGAAAAAATGAATGATCATCATTTCAGGAAGAAGTAGTCTGTCGTACAAAAAAACAATATGTTTGTTACTCGTTAGATGGATGTGTTTATAATTTTAGTTATAAAATTAAACATAAAGAAATAATAGTATATTTATGCTACTGGTTTTCAAATAAAATCACTGAATAATGAGATTTTATCATTTGGAGAATAAAATAAATATAAAAAGATTAAGGAAGTTTATTACTTCTTAATAAAGTAACTCCTTCTAGTTTGTAACAAAAGTATTCCTTGGATGGATTTATTCCAGAATTGATATAAGGCCCCAGCCATAAACATTACTTAATCTTGAGATATTTCAAGAATACACCTTGATGATCTTTTCAGGTTTAGAGTTTTAGAGAATTAGATCATAAAACGTGCATTACATCCCACATTTAAACAAAGTGGTTACAATAAAAGATAGTATTCATTTTTCCCATCAACGGAAACATATTTAAAATAAAACATGGATTCTTCCTTGACACTTCCTTGACACTATCATCATATCATGAACCATTCCCTTGACCTGTGGAAAACATTTCAAAAACTTGGGATGAGCATAAAAATCTCAGTAAGGGTTATAAAAAATATGGAAAGGAAACATGAATTCATATATACATAAGAATGAAATCATACTTTACCCATTAAACATAAGAACTTTAACCTACCTCATCAAATCATGAATAAATCATATAAATCATAAGACATAAAGGTAACTTTAGGCATTCATAACATTCTTACGTAGGGAGTAACCCTCTTGGTTACGTTTGGAATACCCATCACAGTATATTCCCTTAATCTCATCAGAGAAACCTTAACGTTTAACTCCTTCACGTTACCTAATGAATTGGAGAGCAATATCGGGCTCACCTGCCCTTACTTTATCACGGAACCACCCGTCTTCATAACAATGCCCAAAAACCATAACATAATCGTATCACATAAAACATACATAAAGGATCATAACATTTCCACTTTTCAATCACAAGATAGCAATACAACACATTGATATAAAAACACTATGAAAACCATTTTCAATACCAAAATAAAAGAAAAGTAAAACATGGTATTTATTTTTATTTAAAAAAGGTATGGCTTGTAGAGGAAGATGAAACTCAAATAATGGTCACGGCGGCGGAGAAGTCATTGTCGCCGCATATGTACAACAAAAAAATCCCTTTTGTCGTTCAGTAAAATGCTTCGTATAAAAAATATTCCTTTTGGATAAACGTAAAAGTCAAAGGGGTTTATACACCGTATAAAAGAAGGTTGTGTATAAAGCAAAATAATTCCTCAATGAAAGGAGATTGAGACATTGTCCCATACCACATTGAAGCTTTTAACATTTTAAACCATTAATATCTGTATAAATAAATCCTTAAAACCATTTTGATAACATGGATATTAATGATAAATATTTATAAGAATAAATCATTAAAACATTTAAAACGAGATTTTAGATAAAGGGTTTTTAACAAAATGAGAGACACTTGAATACAATAATTGAGGAATAAAATTTAATCAAAACATTATAATATCATGAGAATAAAGGTATTCATGATATAATATTCCAAAGGACAGTATATACACCATATAAGAGTGAATTGGTGGATAACAACAATGAAGTTTCAATGGAAATGTAAATTGAGATGAAATCCATTATAAAGATGGTATCCTTAAATTAAGGAAAAATCAATCTCATAATTATGTGTGAAAAATAAAAATACACCAAATATAAGTGGATATTAAGTGTAAAATAATCAAAGTTCATTCACACATATTCAAAGGATGAAATATTCAATAACTACATGTTGAACCCGAAGAAATCGAAATTGGGTTTAGAAGTTCCCATGACAGCCTAACGACGTCACATCAAATTTTAGAAAAAAAGAGTTGATGAGAGAGATAAAGGGTATCTCATCACTTGGAAAAACAATTTACATCAATAAGGATATATAAGTACATATCCCCACATAATAAGATGAAAATTAAAAGACATAACAAAATAAGTCTTTTAAAAAGAGGAGGGTGAAAGGTTCCCTTACCGATTTGGGTAACTTTCGAAACATACACCCCATGGAAGAAGGGTCATACAATGAAGATGTAAATACCCATAATTGAAAATATACTACATAAAGAGTATAATAATGGGTAGTACATACACCACTCAAATGAAATGGTGTCAAATGTAGCATAAATGTCTCGAGAATAAAAGTGAGATGAAAAATCGCTTTTGAAAACTCGGCAGCCTAACAGTGCCACATAAAACTTCCAAAAATTGATTTATGAGATCAAATAGGGTCTCTCATAATATGAACATAAAAATTAAAGTATGAAGAATATAAAATAACATCCCCAAACATAATAAATATTATCTTAAAAGAAATTACATAAAAGAGAGTACATAAAAATAAAGAGAGAGGTTGGATCCCTTACGAAAATTCAGCAGCCTAACGACGCCACTCAAAACTTACAAAATGGATTGATGAGAGAAAATAGGGTCTCTAATCATATGAAAATAAAAAGTACAATAGGATTAATATAAAACGACATTCCAATCATAAGAAATATGAGCTTAAAAGTAATGAAATAAAAGAATGTACTTAAAAAGAAAGAGAGGGATTGGATCCCTTACCTCAAGTCCGACTTGGCTTGTTCGTTTCTTTATATTCCTGAATAATAAACTTTGGTCAATTTATAATTTTTTAAGGAAATACTTTAAATATTATTATTCAGTTCATATCACATTTTATAATGTTATAATAATTTGTTTAATAATTTTACTTCATATCATATGTTTTTGCCGATGTTTGGTACATTAGTAAAAAAAATAATGAACTTGTTTGAAAATGATTTCCCATGTAGTTATAAGTAAATCATTTATAGAATAGTATTAATGATTAAAATATCATATATATATCAATTACATATTCATTTTATTCTATTCCATAACATTTGGAGATAAAAATGAAAAGCACCATTCATGGAGACGGTAGGCCGTACGTAAGCATGAACGCTAATTTCATTTTTTTCATATTAATGGAATTAAAAATAAATGATATATATATATATTATAATTACATTATAATATATATGTTATATAGGTCATATATTTTCATTATTTTCATTCTTTATACATTCAATGTATTGCATTAATGAGTCACATCACTTGAGGGGGTGGTAGTCCACACTTCCTCATATGAAATTATCGCATTTTCACAATATGGAAAAAATAAAGGTATGTTTTGAATATAAAATACATAAGAATTTTTTAAACATAAATACAATATATATCATATATAAAATACAGTGACATCATAATGGCCACATTTAAAGGTGTTAAAAGAATATTGAACAATCATCATTTCGTGAGGCAGAAAATCGCCAACCACAGAAACAGTATGTTCTTTAACCATTAGACGAAGGTGTGTGTAAGTGTAGCTCGAATACTTTACATAAAAACATCGTAGTATATTTAAGATACTGGTGTTGTTACAATATAAAAGAATAAAAAGAGTTTAGGGGGTAGGAGAAGCAAAATAAAACATAAGAACACAAGAGAAAACACTACCTTTAAAACGGTTAACTCTTTTTGATTTAAGCTCAAAGGATTCCTTGGAAAGGATTCTTCTCAAAGTGAGGCTTCAATGATTAAAATAATTATGTGGAGAGATGAAATGGGTAGGGGTTGGACGAGCCAAAGGCTTTGGATGTGTGGGTATGGTGGTAGAGCTGGGGGCCTTTTATAAGAGGAGAGGAGGGGCACTCTTGGAAAGTTATAAACGAATACTTTATTACAATTTGCTTTTTGAATTTTAATGGTCCCAAAATTATATATTTCTAGGATAAGGTGATAAGAGTTAGAAATAAACCCATACAATAGGTTTTTGACAAGTTTAGGTCTTAGATGTTACATTATATTTTCATTTTATTTAAATTGTTAAATAATGAGGTAATCACTGCATCATCATGGTGTCATAAATAATTTAATATATTTAATGTCTAAAAATCATAAAAAAAATATCATGATGTATTAAATATTTTTATATTTCTAATGACTATTTATAGTAAAAAATATGACTTGTATAACCCCATGTAATGTTTTTTTAGTAAAACAACTCATGTTTGTGACATTTTTACTTTTACTTTAAATAAAAGGCATTAATGTCATTATCTTACCCAAGTGGCTCCATGGGGATCCAAAAATCGACCCATGGGTTGTATTGGTCGGAAATGACACATAAAATAAGGGTAGGACATGTGTCTATGTCATTTCATATTATTAAAACATTATTTTTACCTTAAACTACACTAAGTATCTCTAATCGCGATTAAAAACTTAAAAGTTACTATTCACCAAAAAATTATTTTAATCCCATTGAACCACATTTTACATCCTAATGAAAACCATTTATATCTGATTTTTTGAAATTCAAAACACATAGGTGTTAATATTTCATTTAAACGAAAAATCATTTTTTTAAGTACCACTTAGTGGTTTCACTATTCATCAAAAATTGAAGTTTTCAGAAAGATACCAAAACATCACCCTAAGCAATATTTGATATTCAGAATTAAAAAATTATGTCTATTTTAAAAAATTAGAAACATATATGTTACATTAATTAATTTAATAATTAATTCCCGGTGTCAGAGCAAATAGAGTGTTTTTATGAAACAATAAGTATCAAAAGATTGACTCTAGTTTAAGTCCAATTTCAAAGTGAAATTAATTCCAATGACCACTATTGGATTAAATGGTAAAAATATATTCTAATTGAACTTTAAAACCAATTAAAAAGATAATCTAGTCATATAAATAAATTAGATTAAAAAAGATTTTGAATTAAAATACAACATTTCTCACTATTCAGTAAAAAAATGAACTTTATCGGAAAAATACAAAAAAATTACACAAAGTAAATTTTGATGTCCCGATTATAATGAATAATTTTATTTTGTCAAATATAACACCTAAAATTGTCAAAAGTGGATTTATAATAGGTTATCCATCAAAAGGCGGTTAATCGACTTTTTAAAGAATATTAGAATGTTTACGCTTAAAATTGGATTCATTCACATTTTTAATCCTCTAACATTTATTATAAAGAGTAAAAATATTTTAAAAACATATATAATCATTTTTTAGTTAGTTCTGTTAAATCCATCCATTACAATGGCTTGGCGTTAACTACCATTTAAAATAATATTATTTTATTATTAGAGTGCAACGTAAGATTCCCAAGAAACTCGTTGTTGCGTATTGGGTATGCCATCGAGCATAGCGTTCCCTTTAAAGTAATATTAATATTTTATTCACAAATAGGGATAAATGTGAAAATGTCATATTCTTTATTTACCTGGGGTGTTACATCCTTCCCCCCTTTTGGAAATTGTGTCCTCGCAATTTTAAAATTGGGCTTGTAAACTTCATTGAAAATCCCACATCCGAATAAGATTCAGTAAAACAATCATTTTAAAATATAGAAAGTGAAGTACAAAGGTCACTTGAGTTGACCCATACTAGGATTCCATATAGGAAAACATGGATATGGAGGAAAAAACAAAGGTTCATGTTCTGAGGGAGAGTGATATAAAACATGTTTTGGACAAAGTTAACCACAATAAAATCACATACTTGTGGTGGGTTAAACGGTATTTGATTCCCCCGTAGGAAAAGTTAATAGACAACATTTTTGTTTTAAGTTACTTTTCATTGGGGAATTTATTTTTGATCTTAAGGAAACATACATACTTTTCATGTTGACTTTCAAATTTTACTAGATTTCTTACACAAACTCGTACTTTCCCCAAATGATGAGTATTTAGGAAGACTTTTTTACATTAAGAGAGCTATAATAAACTACTAGATAATCACCTAATCCACAAAATAGAACTATATACTTCCCATTTATTTAGACCTTAACCAAAACTAAAACCTAAAAGGTTAGTATGAGATCAGATAATACCCAAAAATGATAAAAAATCTATTCTTAATCTCCAAAATTTGTCAAACAATACCCAAAGTTCAACAATGACCATTCAATAAACAATTTTTCCATAAAATTTTCAAAGTAAACCAAACTATGATTGAAACCCAAATATTTGAAGGATTTAATCACATAGTCTTCCAAGGTACAAATTAACACTTATCTCCAAATAACATCTATTGCTCTTAAAGTCTCATATTGAAAAGTAATTAACCTAATCACTTATCCTCCATTATAGGTTAATAATTTCCATAGATAACCCAGAATCAACATACTCTTAATTCATAAAGTAATATAACTAAAAAATAATAAGTTATACTAATCAGGGACTTCACGTAGTCCAGTGGTTGTGAAAAATACCATTCGCACATTGGTTGTGGGTTCGATTCCCACAGCTTTTTCCGACGTGACGGGTTGTCACACGGTATGCGTGTTGTCCTTTTTATAAAACTCCAAAAATAACTCTAACATGTTTTAACCAAAATATTTTCCTTATACCTCTCATTTTCATCCAAATTCATTACGATCTCAACATCTTAATTCTTGAAGTCTTATTTCACCACCATAAGATAAAATAAACATATTTCCAAAATGAATAACATCATACCTTGATCATGGTGTCCACTCGGTTTCATCATCATCTTACTCATGTAGGTAGAAGTCCCATGAATTACAAAAAATTATTTAGAGATCCTTCAAAATCATTTGCTTCATCCATCCAAATACACCTTGTACAACATGGGTCATATGGGTGTTCACAGAAAAACAGTTTTGGAAAATAATCATGTCTGACATATAATTCCAAAACATCTGGTAAAACATGATTTCTATAAAATAGTCGGGAAGAATTTGAGTTGAAACTTTCTATTATTGGTCCTTTTAAAATACCATAAGTATGTGCTGAGAGACTATATTTTAAAATAAAATATAAATAGGTTTCTCAAGGGTCTCCTTCCTCAGCACCATTTTTAAAATCATAAAATTCTTCAATTTCTTGTGATAAGGTAAAATATTTGAAAATAACTTGTTAATATTTACCTTTCTTGAAAATATGAGAATATTGTGCAAATAGTATTTGTCTAAATACAACCCATGATCCATGATGATAACGAGGTATAGTGAGGGTGTTTGATATCTCGAACAACTTCTTGCAAGTGAGTTGTATGCTAGAAAATGTTTCACAATCATCCGAACATGACTTTGCAATAATTATTGCAGGCATGTCATCAGGAAGAGATGGGAATTTCGTTTTAAATCCTTCTACTTCCATTCATAACCGACTTTACTTGACCTGAAAAAAGTTATAAAACAAGGATTTAACTGAAATAATAGATATAGGGACTAATCATGCATCTAACAAAAACTCTTAATCCCAAAAGTTGTCTAAATCGACCTCTGATACCAACTATAAGGCCCCATCCTTAAGCATTACTTAATCTTAAGATATTTCAAGAATACACTAGGAGGATCTATTCAGGATTAGAGTTTTAGATAATTAGATCATAAAACATGCATTACATCCCACATTTAAACAAAGTGGTTACAATAAAAGATAGTATTCATTTTTCCCATCAATAGAAACATATTTAAAATAAAACATGGATTCTTTCTTGACACTTCCTTGACACTATCATCATATCATGAACCATTCCCTTGACCTGTGGAAAAAATTTCAAAAACATGGGATGAGCATAAAAAGCTCTGTAAGGGTTATAAAAAATATGGGAAGGAAACATGAGTTTATATATATATAAGAACGAAATCATACTTTACCCATAAAACATAAGAACTTTAACATACCTCATCAAATCATTAATAAATCATAGAAATCATAAGACATAAAGGTAAATTGAGGCATTCATAACATTATTACGTAGGGAGTAACCCTCTTGGTTACGTTTGGAATACCCATCACAGTATATTCCATAAATCGTTTCAGAGAAACCTTAACTTTTAACTCCCTCGCGTTACCAAATGCATTGGAGAGCTATATCGAGCTCACTCACCATTAGTTTATCACGAAACCACCCATCTTCATAACAATTCCCAAGAACCATAACATAATCGTATCACATAAAACATGAATAAAGGGACATAACATTTCCACTTTTCAATCACAAGATATCAATAAAACTCATTGATATAAAAATATTATGAAAACCATTTTCAATACCAAAATAATAGAAAAGTAAAACCTGGTATTTATTTTTGTTTTAAAAAAAGGTATGGCTTGTAGAGGAAGACAAAACTCAAATAGTGGTCACGGCGGCGGAGTAGTCGTTGTCGCCGCATACGTACAACAAAAAAATTCCCTTTTTTCTTTTACTAAAACGCTTCGTATAAAAAAGATTCCTTTTGGATAAACGTAAAAGTCAAAGGGTTTTATACACCGTATAAAAGAAGGTTGTGTATAAAGCAAAATATGCCTCAATGAAAGAAGATTGAGTCGAATTCCCATACCACATTGAAGCTTTTAACATTTTAAACCATTAATATCCATATAAACAAATCCTTAAAAACATTTTGAAAACATGGATATTAATGAGATATATTTATAAGTATAAATCATTAAGTAATTTAAAACGATATTTTAGTTAAAGGGTTTTTAAAAAAATGAGAGACACTTGAATACAATAATTGAGGAATAACATTTAATCAAAACATTATAATATCATGAGAATAACGGGATTCATGATATAATATTCCAAAGGAAAGTATATACACCCTATAAGAGTTAATTGGTGCATAACAACAATAAAGTCTCAATGGAAATGTAAATTGAGATGAAATCCATTATAAAGATGGTATCCTTAAATTAAGGACAAATCAATGTTATAATTTTGTGTGACAAATATAAATACACCCAATATAAGTGGATATTAAGTGTAACATAATCAAAGGTCATTAACACATATTCAAAGGATGACATATTCAATAACTACATTTTGATCCCAAAGAAATCGAAATTGGGTTAAGAAGTTCCCTTGACAGCCTAACGATGTCACATCAAATTTTAGAAAAAAAGATTTGATGAGAGAGATAAAGGGTATATCATCACTTGGACATAAAATTTACGGAAATAAGGATATATAAGAACATATCCCCACATAATAAGATGAAAATTAAAAGTCATAACAAAAGAAGTCTTTTAAAAAGAGGAGGGTGAAAGGTTCCCTTACCGAATGGGGTAACTTTCAAAACATACACCCCATGGAATAAGGGTCATACAATGATGATTTAAATACCCATAATTTAAATTATACTACATAAAGAGTATAATAATGGGTAGTACATACACCAATCAAAGGAAATGGTGTCAAACATAGCATAAATGTCTCGATAATAAAAGTGAGATGAAAAATCCCTTTAGAAAACTCGGCAGCCTAACGGCGCAACTTAAAACTTCCAAAAAATGATTTATGAGGTCAAATAGGGTCTCTAATAATATGAACATAAAACATAAAGTATGAAGAATATATAATAACTTCCCCAAACATAATAAATATGAGCTTAAAATAAATTTCATAAAAGAGAGTACTTAAAAAGAAAGAGAGAGGTTGGATCCCTTACGAAAATTTGGCAGCCTAACGGTGCCCCTCAAAACATTCAGAATGGATTGATGAGATAAAATAGGGTCTCTCATCATATGAACATAAAACTTAAAGTAGTATTAATATAAATTAACATCCAAATCATAAGAAAGATGAGCGTAAAAGGAATGACATAAAAGTCTGTACTTAAAAAGAAAGAGAGGGGTAGGATCCCTTACCTCAAGTCTGACTTGTCTTGTTCGTTTCTTTATATTCCTGAATAATAAACATTGGTCAATTTATAATTGCATAAGGACCTACTTTAAATATTATTATTCAGTTCATATCACATATTATAATGTTATAATAATTTTTTAAATAATTTTAGTTCATTTCAGATGTGTTTGTCGATGTTTGGTACATGAGTAAAAAAATAATGAACTTGTTTGAAAATGACTTCCCATGTAGTTATAAGTAAATCATTTAAAGAATAGTATTAATGATTAAAATATCATATATATCCATTACATATTCATTTTATACTATTCGATAACATTTTGAGATAAAAATGAAAAGCACCGTTCATGGGGACGGTAGGCCGTATGTACGCATGAACGCTACATTCATTTTTTGTCATATTAATGGAATTAAAAATAAATAATATATATATATATATATATTATAATTAAATTATAATATATATATTATATAGGTCACATATTCTCATTAATTTCATTCCTTATACATTCCATGTATTGCATTAACGAGTCACATCACTTGAGGGGCCGGTAGTCCACACTTCCTCATATGAAATTATCGCATTTGCACAACATGAAAAAAATAATGGTATGTTTTGAATATAAAATACAGAAGCATATAGTAAACATAAATACCATATATATCATATATAAAATATAGTGACATCATAATGGCCAGCTTTAAAGGTGTTAAAATAATATTGAACAATCATCGTTTTGTGAGGCAGAAAATCACCAACCACAGAAACAGTATGTTATTTAACCATTAGACGAAGGTGTGTGAAATTGTATCTCTAATACTTCACATAAAAACAACCTAGTATATTTAAGATACTGTTTTTCTTAGAAAATAAATGAATAAAAAGAGTTTACGGGGTTGGAGAATCAAAATAAAACCTCAGAACACAAGAGAAAACACTACCTTTAAAACGGGTAACTCTCTTTGATTTAAGGTAAAAGGCATCCTTGGAAAGGATTATGCAAAATGTGAGGCTTCAATGATTAATAGAGGGATGTGTAGAGATGAAATGGTCATGGTTTGGCCGAGCCAAAGGCTTTGGAAGTGTGGGTAAGGTGGTAGAGGTGGGGGGCCTTTTATAAGAGGAGAGGAGGGGCACTCTTGGAATGTTATAAAAGAATACTTTATTATAATATTATTTTCGGATTTTAAAGGTCCCGAAATTATATATTTATAGGATAAGGTTATAAGAGCAATAAATACACCCATAAAATTCTTTTTTGAAAAGTTTAGGTCTTAGATTTTACATTATATTTTAATTTTATTTAAATCGTTAAATAAAGAGGTAATCGCTGCATCATCATGGTGTCATAAATAATTTACTTTATTTAATGTCTATAAATAATAAAAAAAATATCATGATGTATTAAATCAGTTTATCTTTCTAATGAGTATTCATAGTCAAAAATCGGACTTGTATAACCCCATGTAAAAATTCTTTTAGTAAAACAACTCATGTTTGTGACATTTTTACTTTTACTTTAAATAAAAGGCATTAATGTCATTATCTTACCCAAGTGGCTCCATGGGGACCCAAAAATCGACCCATGGGTTTTCTTGGTCTGAAATGACACATACAATAAGAGTAGGACATGTGTCTAGGTCATTTCATATTATTAAAACATTATTTTTACCTTAAACTACACTAATTATCTCTAATCGCCATTAAAAACTTAAAAGTTACTATTCACCAAAAAATTATTTTAATCCAATAGAACCACATTTTACTTCATAATGACAACCATGTTTGTCGGATTTTTAAAATTTAAAACACAGAGGTGGTAAATTTTCATTTAAACGAAAAATCAGTTTTTTTAGTACCACTTAGTGGTTTCACTGTTAATCAAAAATTGAAGTTTTTCAGAAAAATACCAAATCATAACCCTAAGCTATATTTGATATTCTGAATTCAAAAATTATTTCTATTTTAAAAAATTCAAAACATATAAGTTACATTAATTAATTTAATAATTAATTCCCGCTGTCAGAGCAAATAACGTGTTTTTATGAAACAATAAGTATCAAAAGATTGACACTAGTTTAAGTCCAATTTCCAAGTGAAATTAATTCCAACGACCACTATTGGATTAAATGGTAAAAATATATTCTAATTGAACTTTAAAACCAATTCAAAAGATAATCTAATCATATAAATAAATTATATTAAAAAATGTTTTGAATTAAAATACAACATTTTTCACTATTCATTAAAAAATGAACTTTTTCATAAAAATACCAAAAATTTACACAAAGTAAATTTTGATGTCCCAATTATAAAGAAAAATTTTATATTGTCAAATATAACACATAAAATTGTAAAAAAGAGGATTTAAAAGAGGTTCACCATTAAAAGGCGTTTAATCAACCTTTTAAAGAATATTAGAATGTTTACGCTTAAAATTTGATTCATTCGCATTTTTAATCCTCTAACATTTATTGTAAAGAGTAAAAATATTTGACAAACATATATAATCATTTTGTAGTTAGTTCTGTTCATTACTGCCACTAAAATGGCTAGGTGTTAACTACCATTTAAAATAATATTATTTTATTATTAGAGTGCAACGAAAGATTCCCAAGAAACTCGTTGTTGCGTATTGGGTACGCCATCGAGCATAGCGTCCCCTTTAAGTAATATTAATATTTTATTCACAAATATGGATAAATGGGAAAATTTCATATTCTTTATTTACCTGGGATGTTTCAATATATTCATATATTTTCGGTTTTGGGATTTTTGGAGACTATTTGGGTATATTTTGGACAAGCCAATGTGGCTTTAGAGGTGTGAATAAAGGGTAGAGTGCTTGTTTTTTATAGTGTAGGGGGTGTGGCACTCTTGTAAATACCAAAGGATATTCATTAATTGGAGGTCTAAATTACCTAGAGTGAATCATAAATGGTCCCATAATGTATTAAATGGTAATAATGGTATATTAAAACATTCACCACAGAAAACTATGTGAATTTTAATTATTTTCTTCCTTAACATCTAAGATTCCAAAATTTTATCATTTTAGTTTTTATTAAAGCGTATAATTTTCAAATATAATAAATATAACAATTAATACTAAAATAAAGTGAGATTTATTATAAAATATTGAAATAATTAATTATTAATATGATATATAATTTATAAATTAAAAATATTATTTGTTTTGGAAATTAATTTTAAAACAAGCACATGGGACATGCTGAATAACTACTTAAATCCAAACCACGTTTACAATGTTTTTACAGTATATGGGTCATCATATTAATTATGAAATATAAATTGGTCCATTAATATAAAATATTTAATATTTTTTAACCCTTAAAAATCATTTGGAATAATATAGTATTTCGATTAATTTTAAATAATTTAATAAAATATCATTTATTGTAAAACCAGAATATTGTAATTTTTTTAATTATTTATTTAATTTCCATTTTTAAAATATCAAAACAATATTGGAATTAAAATATATTATGTTTAACCTATTTATAATATGATATATTAATATAAATAAATAAATACAACAATTCAATCAATTTACTTCACTTTTAATATTTATAGTATCATTTATTTATTTTGGTTATTGCCTAAATAATCACTATGTTGGTGTTTCTTAATCAGTTGAAGTAACTAAACCATCTCTAAAAATTGTCGATAAATTATTATTATAAGGCCCCAGCCTTAAACCTTACTTAAAATTGAATTAAATGAATAATTCACATTGAGGATCTTTTTAGGTTTAGAGTTTTAGAGAAATAGGACATAACTATTACATCTCAAAAGATTACAAAGTAGTCTCTTCTAATAAATTTCCATAAAATAAAAACTCTTAAAAAGAAACATGTCTAGTTTCTTGTTTTAGGTAGCATGACTTTCCCTTGATCACATCCTTGACCCTATTCCACGCTATGTCCTGTGAAAAAACATTTCAAAAAACTTGGGATGAGCATAAAAACTCAGTAAGGGTTATAAAAATATGGAAAGGAAACATGAGTACATGTATACATAAGAATGAAATCATACTTTACCCATAAAACATAGGCATATCAAATCATGAATAAATCATAGAAAACATAAGACATAAAGGTAACTTGAGGCATTCATAAAATTCTTACGTAGGGAGTAACCCTCTTGGTTACGTTTGGAATACACATCACAGTATATTCCCTAAATCTCTTCGGAGAAACCTTAACGTTTCACTCCTTCGCGTTACCCAATGCATTGGAGAGCTATATCGGGCTCACCCGCCCTTAGTTTATCACGGAACCGCCCGTTCTTCATAACAATGCCCAAGAACTATAACATAATCGTATCACATAAACATGAATAAAGGAAACATAACATTTCCACATTTCAATCACAATATAACATATTAGGATATTGAAATAATGAAACCATTCAAAAAGAAACCATTTCCAAAACCATTTAAAACATTTAATAAAGAGATTTTTGAATCAAAGTTTCCCATACCACCTTGATGCTTTTAACATTTTAAACCATTAATATCCATATAAATAAATCCTTAAAACCATTTTGAAAACATGGATATTAATAAGAACAAATAATTAAAACATTTAAAACGATATTTTGGTTAAAGGGGTTTTACCAAAATTAGAGACACTTGAATACAATAATCGAGGAATAACATTTAGTCAGAACTTTATAATATCATGAGAATAAAATGATTCATGATATAATACTCCAAAGGATAGTATATACACCATATAAGAGTGAATTGGTGCATAACAACAATGAACCCTCAATAGAAATGTCAAATGTGATGAAATACCTTATAAAGAAGGCATCCTTAAATTAAGGACAAATAAATTTCAAAAATATGTGTGACAAATATATATACACCAAATATAAGTGGATATTAAGTGTAAAACAATAAAAGGTCATTCACACATATTCAATGGATGACATATTCAATGACTACAAGTTGAACCCAAAGAAATCGAAATTGGGATAAAAAGTTCCCTTGACAGCCTAACGACATCACATCAAAATGAGTTGATGAGAGATAAAAAGTGTATCTCATCACTTGGAAATAAAATTTACATCAATAAGGATGTATGATAACATATCCCAACATAAAAATATGTAAATTAAAAGACCCAATAAAATAAGTCTTTTAAAAAAGAGGAGGGTGAAAGGTTCCCTTACCGACTTGGGTATCTTTCAAAACATACACCCCATGAAAGAAAGACAATAGGTCATTGATGTAAATACTCATAAACGAAAGTATATTACACAAAGAGTATAATAATGGGCAGTACATACACCACTCAATGGAATTTGTGGCAAATGTAGCATAAATCTCATGGGAATAAAAGTGAGATGAAAAATCACTTACGAAAACTCGGCAGCCTAACGGCGCCACATAAAACTTCCGAATATGGATTGATGAGATCAAATAGAGTATCTCATCATATTGCAATAGAATTTACAGCAAGTGGAATATAAAATAAAATCCCCCAACATTGCAAGGAGGAGTTTAAAAGAAGTGACATAAAGGAGAGTACTTAAATAGAAGGAGAGAGGTTAGATCTCTTACGAAAGTTCGGCAGCCTAACGGTGCCACTCAAAACTTCCAAAATGGATTGATGAGAGAGAATAGGGTCTATCATCACATGAACATAAAAATTACAGTAAATTTAATATAAAATATCATCCCAATAACAAGAAATATTAGCTTTAAAAGGAATGACATAAAAGAGTGTACTTAAAAAGGAAGAGAGGTGTAGGATCCCTTACCTCGGGTCCGACTTGACTCGATCGTTTTTTAATCTCCTGAATAATAAACTTGAGTTAATTTCTACTTCATTAAGAAACCTTTTCAAGTTCATTATTCCTTTTATATCACTTATTACCATGTCATAAACATTATTTAATCATTTAAGTTAACAATATTTGTTTTGCCGATATTTGGTTCTTAAGTCGAAAGTGGACTTCTTACAATTACATGTTTTTTCATGTGGCCAAATGTTTATTATATCCAGAATTTTATTCATGATTTAGATATAATATATGTCATATATATCCAGTACATGCATGCATTTATAACATTACATAATCATTTAGTGGTAAGAAATGAAATGCACCATTCATGGAGACGGTAAGCCGTACGTACGCATGAACGCTACTTTCATTTCTATTTCACATTTAATAGAATGGAATAATAATTATATAAAGGTATATTATAATTCCAGTATAATATCATATATAATATCATATTTCCATCCTTTATACATCCCACATATGGTATTTAACGAATCAAATCACTTTGAGGGGGCGGTAGTCCGCACTTCCTTAAATGAAGATATCGCGTATACCCATAATGGAAGCCATAAAGGTAAGACAAAAATGAAAAATACAGAAGCATAAATAAAACATAAACATATTATATATCATATATAAAAATAGTGACATCATAATGGCCACCTTTGAAGGTGTTAAATGAGTATTGAACAATCATCGTTTCGGGAGGCAGAATTTCACCATCCACGGAAACCGTATGCTCTTTAACCATTTGATGTAGTTGTGTGAGAGTGTAGCTCGAATAAATCTTATAACAACATCCTAGTATATTGAAGATACTTGTGTTGTTACAAAAGAAGTAAATAAAAAGAGTTTAGGGGGTTGGAGAAGCAAAATAAAACAAATGAACATGAGAGAATGAATTACCTTTAAAAGTGTAACTCCTTTTGATTTGAGCCTAAAGGCTTCCTTTGAAAGGATTATGCCCAAATGTAATCCTCTAGGATGAGGAGAGGGATGTGGAGAGAGTAAATGGGCAGGGGTTGGCCGATCCAAAGGCTTTAGGAGTGTGTTAAATGAGGTAGAGTTGGGGGCCTTTTATAAGAGGAGAGGAGGGGTACTTTTGGAAAGTAAAGAAATATTACATTATTTGAAAATGTGTTTCGGTTTCAAAAGGTCCCACATTGATATACTTCGTGTATAAGGAGATAAGGCTTCGAAATCCACTCATCCAATAGGTTTTGGACATGTGTAGTGCATAGAGTTTACATTATCTTTCCATTTTATTTAAATCGTCAAATAATGATGTCATCGCTGCATCATTATTATGTCATAAATAATTTAATTTATTAAATGTCTAAAAATTATACAAAAAATACTATGATGTAGGAAATCGTTTTATCTTTCCAATTAATATTTATAATCAAAATTATGACTTGTATAACCTAACTTAAAAATTGTTTTAGTAAAACATATCATCTTTGTGTCATTTTTACGTTTACATTAAATAAAAAGTTATTTATGTCATTTCCCAACCAAAATGTCTCCATGGGGTCCCCAAGTTGACCCATGGCTTGTCTTGTTCGGACATGACACAACCAATAAGGTTGGGACATGTGTCTAGGTCATTTAATATTATTAAAGCATTATTTATACCTTAAACTACACTAATTACCACTAATCGCGATTAAAAACTTAATAAGTTACTATTCACCAAAAAATTATTTTTATCCCATTGAACCACATTTTACTTCTTACGGACAAAAATGTATGTCGGATTTTTGAAATTCAAAACACATAAGTGGTAAAATTTCATTTAAACGAAAAATCAGCTTTTATAAGTACCACTTAGTGGTTTCACTATTAATCAAAAATTGATGTTTTTCAGAAAAATCCCAAAAATTCACCCTAAGCTATATTTGATATTCCGAATTAAAAAATGAAGTCTGTTTTAAAAAATTCAAAACATATTAGTCACATTAATTAATTTAATAATTAATTCCCGCTGTCAGAGCAAATAGCGTGTTTTTATAAAACAATAAGTATCAAATGATTGACACTAGTTTAAGTCTGATTTCAAAGTGAAATTGATTCCAACGACCACTATTGGATTTAATGGTAAAAATATTTTATAATTTCACTTTAAAACCAATTCAAAATATAATCTAATCATATAAATAAATTATTTTAAAAATTGGTTTAGAATTAAAATACAACATTTTACACTATTCATTAAAAAAATGAACTTTATCGGAAAGATACCAAAAATTTACACAAAGTAAATTTTGATGTCCCGATTATTAATAAGAGTTTTATTTGGTCTAAAATAATGTTTAAGAGTAAACAAAACTATATTTAATGACGGTTCTCCATCAAAAGGTGATAAATGAACCTTTAGTGAAAACTATGGCATATACGCCTAAAATTGAATTCTTTCCGTATTTTAAGCCTCTATCCTCTATTGGATAAATGTAAAAACATTTAAAAACATATAGAATCATATTTTAGTTATTTATGTCCATTCCCGCCAATACAACGGCTACATGTTAACTACCATTTAAAATAATATTATTTTATTATTAGAGTGCAACGTAAGATTCCCAAGAAACTTGTTGTTGCGTGTTGGGTACGCCATCGAGCATATCAACCCTTTAAAGTAATATTAATACTTTATTCACAAATATGGATAAATATGAAATGTCATATTCTTTATTTACCTAGGGTGTTACATCCTTCCCCCCTTTTGGGAATTGCGTCCTCGCAATTTTAAAATTGCGCTTGGAAACATCCTTGAAAGTCCCACATCGGAACAAAAGTCGGTAAAACAAACACTTTAAAATAAAGAAAGATAAGTTCAAAGGTCACCCGAGTTAACCCATACTAGGATTCCAAGTATGAAAATATGGACATGGAGGAAAAAAAGTGTCATGTTCTGATGGAGAGTGATAGAAAACATGTTTAGGAGAAAGTTAACCACGAGAAAATCACAAACTTGTGATGGGTTAAACGGTCTTTGATTCCCCAGTAGGAAAAGTTAATAGACAACATTTTTGTTTTAAGTTACTTTTTATTGAGTAATTTATTCATAAGGAAACATAATCACTTATCATATTGACTTTCAACTTTTATTAGATTCCTTACACAAACTCATATTTTCTCCAAAAGACGAGTATTTAGGAAGACTTGTTCACATTAAGAGTACTATAATCAACTTCTAGAGAATCAACTAATCCACAAAAGAGAACTATATACTTCCCATATCT
Source organism: Viscum album (assembly GCA_963277665.1). Lineage (NCBI taxonomy): Eukaryota > Viridiplantae > Streptophyta > Magnoliopsida > Santalales > Viscaceae > Viscum > Viscum album. The sequence goes on along the minus strand of OY728135.1, from coordinate 1,169,789,558 downwards.
TTAGACCTTAACCATAACCAAAACCAAAAAGGTTAGTACAAGGTCAGATAATCAAGAAAAGGATAACCCTTTATAAAAGGAAAATCTATTCTTAATCTCCAAAATTTGTCCAACAAAATCCAAAGTTCAACGAGGACCATCCGATAAACAAATTTGTCCATAAAAATTCCTTAAAGAAAACCAATCTAAGATTGAAACCCAATCATTTTAAGGATTTAGTCACATAGTCTTCCAAGTTAAATCGTAACATTTATCTCCAAACAGCATCTGTTGCTCCTAAAGTCTCGTATTGAAACGTAATTAACCTAATCAGATATCCTCCATGATAGGTTAATCATTTTCATAAATAACCCAAAATCAACTTACTCTTAATTCATAAAATCATATAACTAGAATGAATCAGCCAAACTAACCAGGGACTTCACGTAGTCCAGTGGTAGGCGATAAATTCCAGTCGCACTTTGGTTGTGGGTTCGATTCCCGCAGCTTTGTCCGACACAACGAGATGTCACACAGTCTACGTGTTGTCCTTTTTCCAAAACTATATAATTCTTAAAACATTCCTCAAAATGAGATAAAATCTTCAAGAATAATCATAACATATTTTATCTTCAAGTTTATCTCATTCCTTTCATTTTCCATCATATCATAGAGTAACCCTAAATATTAAGTATCATATAAACCCTAATGGTTACCTTAATAATTATTACATGAATTTCCACATCGAGTTGGCCATATCGTACATGATGCATTAGAGAACTCACCAAGGTTGAAGTGGTTGATCATGACTCCTTGATATTTGGTTTAGAACAACCACGAGTTTCCTCATTGAATCCTCCATTTTATCTAGTATCTTAATCAGAGAACCACCACAGTTTCATTCAATCCTGTTGTCTCTTTGGTGCCTGCTAGATCCATCCATTCACTAAAAATAGAAATGTCAGTGTGAGTATATCAACAAAACCATCATGTACTAATGTGGAAGGTAAACACTAAGATACACTTACTCATTCACTTTATCTAAAACTAGGACTCTTTCTGAAATCCTAACCATTATGGTAATGTCACTTATGCTTAAAGAATACCCTAACCTCTAAAGTTGTCTAAACCGACCTTTGATACCAACTATAAGGCCCCAGCCTTAAACCTTACTTAAAATTGAATTAAATGAATAATTCACATTGAGGATCTTTTCAGGTTTAGAGTTTTAGAGAAATAGGACATAACTATTACATCTCAAAAGATTACAAAGTAGTCTCTTCTACTAAATTTCCATAAAATAAAAACTCTTAAAAAGAAACATGTCTAATTTCATGTTTTAGGTAGCTTGACTTTCCCTTGATCCCATCTTTGACCCTATTCCACGCTAAGTCCTGTGAAAAAAATTTCAAAAAACTTAGGATGAGCATAAAAACTCAGTAAGGGTTATAAAAATATGGAAAGGAAACATGAGTACATGTATACATAAGAATGAAATCATACTTTACCCAAAAAACATAGACATATCAAATCATGAATAAATCATAGAAAACATAAGACATAAAGGTAACATGAGGCATTCATAACATTCTTACGTAGGGAGTAACCCTCTTGGTTATGTTTGGAATACCCATCACAGTATATTCCCTAAATCTCTTCGTAGAAACCTTAACGTTTCACTCCTCCGCGTTACCCAATGCATCAGAGAGCTATATCGGGCTCACCCGCCCTTAGTTTATCACGGAAACACCCGTTCTTCATAACAATGCCCAAGAACCATAACATAATCGTATCACATAAACATGAATAAAGGAAACATAACATTTCCACATTTCAATCACAATATAACATTTTAGGATATTGAAATAATGAATCCATTCAAAAAGAAACCATTTCCAAAACCATTTAAAACATTTAATAAAGAGATTTTTGAATCAAAGTTTCCCATACCACCTTGATGCTTTTAACATTTTAAACCATTAATATCCATATAAATAAATCCTTAAAACCATTTTGAAAACATGGATATTAATAAGAACAAATAATTAAAACATTTTTAATGATATTTTGGTTAAAGGGGTTTTACCAAAATTAGAGACACTTGAATACAATAATCGAGGAATAACATTTAGTCAGAACATTATAATATCATGAGAATAAAAGGATTCATGATATAATACTCCAAATGACATTATATAAACCATATAAGAGTGAATTGGTGCATAACAACAATGAACCCTCAATAGAAATGTCAAATGTGATGAAATCCCTTATAAAGAAGGTATCCTTAAATTAAGGACAAATAAATCTCAAAAATATGTGCGACAAATATATATACACCCAATATAAGTGGATATTAAGTGTAAAACAATAAAAGGTCATTCACACATATTCAATGGATGACATATTCAATGACTACAAGTTGAACCCAAAGAAATCAAAATTGGGTTAAAAAGTTCCCTTGACAGCCTAACGGCATCACATCAAAATGAGTTGATGAGAGATAAAAAGTGTATCTCATCACTTGGACATACAATTTACATCAATAAGGATGTATGAGAACATATCCCAACATAAAAATATGTAAATTAAAAGACCCAATAAAAAAAGTCTTTTAAAAAAGAGGAGGGTGAAAGGTTCCCTTACCGACTTGGGTATCTTTCAAAACATACACCCCATGAAAGAAAGACAATAGGTCATTGATGTAAATACTCATAAACGAAAGTATATTACACAAAGAGTAGAATAATGGGAAGTACATACACCACTCAATGGAATTTGTGGCAAATGTAGCATAAATCTCACAGGAATAAAAGTGAGATGAAAAATCCCTTACGAAAACTCGGCAGCCTAACGGCGACACATAAAACATCCGAATATGGATTGATGAGATCAAATAGAGTATCCCATCATATTAAAATAGAATTTACAGGAAGTGGAATATAAAAGAAAATCCCCCAACATTTCAAGGAGGAGTTTAAAAGAAGTGACATAAAGGAGAGTACTTAAAAAGAAAGAGAGAGGTTAGATCTCTTACGAAAGTTTGGCAGCCTAACGGCGCCACTCAAAACTTCCAAAATGGATTGATGAGAGAGAATAGGGTCTCTCATCACATGAACATAAAAATTACAGTAAAGTTAATATAAAAGATCATCCCAATAACAAGAAATATGAGCTTTAAAAGGAATGACATAAAAGAGTGTACTTAAAAAGGAAGAGAGGTGTAGGATCCCTTACCTCGGGTCCGACTTGACTCGATCGTTCTTTAATCTCCTGAATAATAAACTTGAGTTAATTTCTACTTCATTAAGAACCCTTTTCAAGTTCATTATTCCTTTTATATCCCTTATAACCATGTCATAAACATTATGTAATCATTTAAGTTAACAATGTTTGTTTTGCCGATATTTGGTTCTTATGTCGAAAGTGGACTTCTTACAATTACATGTCGTTCATGTGGCCAAATTTTTATTATATCCAGAATTTTATTCATGATGTAGATATAATATATGTCATATATATCCATTACATGCATGCATTTATAACATTACATTATCATTTAGAGGTAAGAAATGAAATGCACCGTTCATGGAGACGGTAAGCCGTACGTACGCATGAACGCTACTTTCATTTCTATTTCGTATCTTATAGAATGGAATAATAATGATATAAAGGTATATTATAATTCCAGTATAATATCATATATAATATCATATTTCCATCCTTTATACATCCCACATATCGTATTTAACGAATCAAATCACTTTGAGGGGGCGGTAGTCCGCACTTCCTTAAATGAAGATATCGCGTATACCCATAATGGAAGCCATAAAGGTAAGACAAAAATGAAAAATAAAGAAGCATAAATAAAACATAAACATATTATATATCATATATAAAAATAGTTACATCATAATGGCCACCTTTGAAGGTGTTAAATGAGTATTGAACAATCATCGTTTCGGGAGGCTGAATTTCACCATCCACGGAAACCGTATGTTCTTTTACCATTTCATGTAGTTGTGTGAGAGTGTAGCTCGAATAAATCATATAACAACATCCTAGTATATTTAAGATACTTGTGTTGTTACAAAAGAAGTAAATAAAAAGAGTTTATGGGGCTGGAGAAGCAAAATAAAACAAATGAACATGAGAGAATGAATTACCTTTAAAAGTGTAACTCCTTTTGATTTGAGCCTAAATGCTTCCTTTGAAAGGATTCTGCCCAAAGTGAATCCTCTAGGATGAGAAGAGGGATGTGGAGAAAGTAAATGGGCAGGGTTTGGCCGAGCCAAAGGCTCTAGGAGTGTGTTAAACGAGGTAGAGTTGGGGGCCTTTTATAAGAGGAGAGGAGGGGAACTTTTGGAAAGTAAAGAAATATTACATTATTTGAAAATGTGTTTCGGTTTCAAAAGGTCCCACATTGATATAATTCGTGTATAAGGAGATAAGGCTTCGAAATATACTCATCCAATAAGTTTTGGAAATGTGTAGTTCATATATTTTAAATTATCTTTCCATTTTATTTAAATCGTCAAATAATGATGTCATCGCTGCATCATTATTATGTCATAAATATTTTAATATATTTAATGTCTAAAAATTATACAAAAAATACTATGATGTAGGAAATCTTTTTAGATTTCCAATGAATATTTATAATCAAAAAGATGACTTGTATAACCCCACATAAAAATTGTTTTAGTAAAACATATCATGTTTGTGTCATTTTTACTTTTACATTAAATAAAAAGTTATTTATGTCATTTCCCAACCAAAATGTCTCCATGGGGTCCCCAAGTTGACCCATGGCTTGTCTTGTTCGGCCATGACACAACCAATAAGGTTGGGACATGTGTCTAGGTCATTTCATATTATTAAAGCATTATTTATACCTTAAACTACACTATTTACCACTAATCGCGATTAAAATTTTAATAAGTTACTATTCAACAAAAAATTATTTTTATCCCAATGAACCACATTTTACTTCTTAAGGACAACCATGTATGTCGGATTTTTGAAATTCAAAACACATAAGTGGTAAAATTTCATTTAAACGAAAAATCAGCTTTTATAAGTACCACTTAGTGGTTTCACTATTCATCAAAAATTCAAGTTTTTCAGAAAAATCCCAAAAATTCACCCTAAGCTATATTTGATATTCCGAATTCAAAAATGAAGTCCGTTTTAAAAAATTCAAAACAAATTAGTCACATTAATTAATTTAATAATTAATTCCCGCTGTTAGAGCAAATAGCGTGTTTTTATAAAACAATAAGTATCAAAAGATTGACACTAGTTTAAGTCTGATTTCAAAGTGAAATTGATTCCAACGACCACTATTGGATTTAATGGTAAAAATATTTTCTAATTTCACTTTAAAACCAATTCAAAATATAATCTAATCATGTAAATAAATTAGATTAAAAAGTGGTTTTGAATTAAAATACAACATTTTACACTATTCATTAAAAAAATGAACTTTATCGGAAAGATACCAAAAATTTACACAAAGTAAATTTTGATGTCCCGATTCTTAATAAGAGTTTTATTTGGTCTAAAAGAATGTTTAAGAGTGAAAAAAACTATATTTAATGACGTTTCTCCATCAAAAGGTGATAAGTGAACCTTTAGTGAAAACTAGGGCATATACGCCTAAAATTGAATTCTTTCCGTATTTTAAGCCTCTATCCTCTATTGGATAAATGTAAAAACATTTAAAAACATATATAATAATATTTTAGTTATTTATGTCCATTCCCGCCAATACAACGGCTACATGTTAACTACCATTTAAAATAATATTATTTTATTATTAGAGTGAAACGTAAGATTCCCAAGAAACTCGTTGTTGCGTGTTGGGTACGCCATCGAGCATAGCAACCCTTTAAAGTAATATTAATACTTTATTCACAAATATGGATAAATAAGAAATGTCATATTCTTTATTTACCTGGGGTGTTACAATTATGATATAAATTACACATAAATATTTAAAAATGATATTTATATATGAAAATATGATGTTTTTTTCAAATCTCAATGATTTATAAATTTTAAAGTTATGGAAAGTTACCTTTTTTTCTTTTTCTTTACTTAACCTTTTATATAGGGAAATTCCATTTTATAATATCCAAACAACCCATAAAATTATAACTAATAGGTTATATGATCTAATTAATGGAATCTAATGGATTTTGGACAAGTTTTCAGGTAATTTTGGTTCTTATGATTAAGGTTTATTCCGTTATTAAACTTAATCTTACCTTAATTGCCATAATTAATTTTTATCACATTCAATAATATTTTTGGTCAAAACTAAGATGATATTATTAGACAAAAAACATTATATGTGTTACAGTCCATTATTTTTTTTTTATCAAAATTAAAATCAATGATGTTTGAAAATTAAGATTAATGCTAATCTCGTACACATAAAGGGAAAACAAGTTTTTAAAGTTGAAATATTCAAAATTTCAATAAGTTATATATATAATTTTAAAATGAAATGATTTTAATTAACTATATTGGATTAATATATGTATAATTTATCTATTTTTACATGAAAAGAAAATATTTATTATGTAATTCAAAATTAATAATTATTTAAAACAAAATGCGATTTTTTACGAAAATGTAGTATTTTTCACTATTCATCAAAAAAAATTCATAAAATACCAAAGATTGACCCTCAGATAATTTTAACATTCATAATTAAAAAAATAATTTTTTTTGACAAATAATATTTATAAAAGTTATAACATATAGTATGAAAATAGGTGCACCATTAAAAGTCAATAAAACCCAGTCATGCATGTAAAGAAACTAACTTATTGTGGTGTGTATCGTAAGCTTAAAATCATGGTGAATAAAAAGAGATAAAAATAATATTTATTATAACATTTAAATATTAAAATGTCTTGGGGTGTTATATTCTCCCTACCTTAATTAAATTGTGTCCTCAAAATTTAAACATGATCTTAGAAATAAAGGAATGATATTTGAGAAAACTATTGTTGAAAAACCCACATCCTGGATTGGGATAATAACAAATATTCTTAATAATAGATAAATAAAACTACAATGGTCATGAAACTAGGTTCCCTATTAGGATAACATATTTGGGAAATGAAACCATGGATATATAGTAAAAATCTAACGATCAAGTTCTAATGGAGAGTGATAGAGAACATGGTTAGGAGAAAGTTAACATTCAGAAATACCTAAATCTATGATGATCAAAGGGCCATATGATTCATCAGAAAAAAAGTATTGGGTAAAACATTTTTATTAAAGAACATTTTTTCATGGAGTTGAGTATTTATTTCACTCTCTATAAATATATGTAATTATATGTACATAGTATGTTTCTATAAGAACTTTCTTATCCTTTGGTTGTGCATTGAACTGTTTCTACACCTTCTTATTGAACAAGATTTGTGGTATAGTGAAATTATATATTAATCTTTAAAACCATATTCAAATTTCAACATATTGCATTTCATAAATGGATAAACTTTCCAAAATATTATGATCCAACCCATTAGAATTTTGGTCACAGGATTTTAAAAATAAACTTATCATTATCCTTTAGTCAATATATAGAATCTCTAAATTCTCACATTCCAAACATGTGAAAAACTTCATCATGAATCTTCTTGAAATATAGTAATAGATAAATCACCAAAAAACCTTACTGGGTGTAACACCCCAGGATTTCAGAGTGTGTTATTTCTTAAAAATAATTCAATAACTTGCACTACATGAAACACCGAGTTCAATCACACCATTAAAAGGGGTCATGAATAGTATTAACTACATTTTGAACTTTATATAATCCTTATAATTTTAGAATCCCTATTATGAGTTTCTTAGTCATAATGCAAGAACAGATTCATTTTCAGTATTTCACTTTTATCAACTTCTAATAGTGAAACCTTTTTAAATACAATATTTTAAACTTTTTGACTAAATGGGGACATCAAAAATTTAAAATGAAACACCCCAAGCTTCCACGGTACGTTTCCCTTTGAATAATGTGATAGCGTGTGTTGTACGCAACACCGAGTTCTAACACACCATAACCAATCAAACTAGCCGTTATAAATAGTAATACCTACTTTTTGAAAATATATATATTTTATATTTCAAAATGGACTTCATTTTTGGATTCGGAATATCGAATTTAGCCTAAGGTGAAATTTTGGTACTTTTCGGATAACTTTCATATTTTGATGAATAGTGAAAATTACTAAATTTTAATTAAAAACAACCTTTTTAATCAAAATAATTAATAGTGATAAATTATGAATTTGAGTGGTTTTAAAGTATATTTAGAATATATTTTTACAATTTAATATAATTTTGGTCATTAGACATAATTTTAAAATTAAACCGAACATAAAAAAGTGTCAATCTTTTGATAGTTATTATCTCTTAAAAACACGCTTTTTGTTTTGACAGCGGGAATTAATTTTAAATTAATTTCTGCCACTTCTGTGTTTTGAATTTAGAAAAATGGATTCCATATTTGGAATCAGGATGTTCAAATTGTGTAAATAGGTAACTTTTATTTTTATACATTTTGAATAATTACTACGGTAAATATTTTATTTACCATGGTTAAGGGTAAATCCGGTAAATAAGGGTTAAAAAATAATATTATAATAATACTAAATTACCCTAAAACGTGTCTTAACCCTATTGGTTGATACATGGTCGACCATGGGCATCTTTGTGTCAATTTTGGGACCCCATGGATCCACTTGTAAGTGATAATGACACTTTATTTTAATTAAGTCAAAATGAATACAAAAATGACACAAGCATATATCTTTTAGAACAACAATTTTTACATAGGGTTATACATGTTGGATTTTCGATTATAAATATTCATTAGAAAGATAAAAAGATTTCCTACATAATGATATTTTATTTATAATTTTTAGACATTAAATAAGTTATTTTATTTATGACACAATGATGGTGCAGTAATTACTATAATAGTGAAAAATTAAAATAATTGATATTATAAATACCCAAATAAATATAATATGAAACTTTTAATGAATTAAACTAATTTTATAGGCTAATATGATATATTAGGATTGATTTAATGGACTTTGTTCGAAGTAATCAATCTGTTATGAGTTTCACAAAAATCAACTATTGAATAGTGTCAAAATTGACATAAAAGAGTTCTTAAAACAAATATTATATTATTAATTGATATTAAATTCCTAAAAATCTATGGTTCGGACAAGAGACTTATATTATGATAGGTTAATCATTAATGGACCACTTGGGGGTCTCTTGGATGTATATAGTAAGTTTATTAACCATAATATATAAAAATACAAAGAGACATTGTAAAAGTGAAACTAATTAACTTAGAGTTAATACTTAAAGATAAGGTTAATATAAGTACCCAAACCTGTCTAAATTCTATTGGATGAGTTGTTTTCGACCTATCCCCACCTCATCCTTTGAATAGTCAACTTTGGAGCCTTTATAAACCGAATATGAATTTATTATAAATTAATATTTCTAGCTTTTCCAAAGGTGCCCCTCACCCCTCTTATAAAAGGGAACTCCTCCTTCTCATTTCTTCACACCTTCAAAGCCTTTTGGTTCGGCCAAACTCTGCCCAAATAATCTCCCAACATCCCTCACTACAACATAGAGGCCTTAGTTTGATCAGAAAGCCAACCTAAGGAGCCCTTTTGATCAAATCAAAAGGAAGAACCCGAAGAAGAGGTAATGATTTCACCACCCTTTTCTAAGTTCATTTCTTCTTCCACTTCTTCTTCCTTTGTTCTTACCATTCTAAAATAATAACTCCAGTATCTCACATATACTGTGATGTTATTATAAGTATGGTACAACCATATTCATTATTCTATCCACCCTTTGAATAACATGTCACCATACGTGCGTACGTACGGCTTACCGTCTCCACGTCGTGGTGTAATTGTTATTCAATATAATATTATATGGATGGGTATAATAATTATGTGTAACTCATGTAAATAATAAATATAACATGTTAATGATTATGTATATATGATATACCATTCATTTATATATTATTTTAATATCAAAAGAATGATATTGTCGCTCGTGCGTACGTACGGACTACCGTCTCCACGAACGCGATGAGATTCATTCTCCATCGTATCCATTCAAGTATAATTATCATTTGATGATTTAAAAATGATGTTTAAGGACTTGATATCATTTTGGATATGAATAATATACAACCTATCCCTTACAAACATGTATTACGTAACAAAACATATAAAAGAAATCAAGTAAGTTAACACCCGAAACGACGATAATTCTAAGATATTATTAACAAATCAATGTTAAAAGATCATATATGATATCATATTAATATATATGATTCTTGTATAATTTAATAACAATTATTTCACCATTATACAGGAGGTTAACCTACCCCAACCAAGGAAAAGTACAAGGTAAGGGTTATTTCACAATCTCTTCATTATCCGAGGTTGTTTATACGTAATAATCTACTGGGATCTCTTTATCATCCACATCCATGTTTCTTAAAAATGTATTTCAAAACATTTTTACTATTTACAAGAATATGGGTTAAAGTCATTTATACCTTTTTTTGACTTTTTATAAGAGGTTTATAAAGGAATCTTTCCGTCGTTTTCAAAACAAGGTCCTTTTTAACCTTTTCGACAGAATTGAGGTAAGAATGTTTTTTTAACTTATACGGCGGGTGCGGTTATTTTACGCCGTTATAAAATCTTCAAAGCTTTCCTTACAAGCTTATAAGAATATTTTCAAAGAAAATGTTTTATTTTATATGGATCTTAAATGATTTCAAAATAAAAGGAGATATTTCTTTAAAAAGAATTTTGATTTCATCTATGTCAACATCCTTTGATGGATTTTAAGATTATTTGAAGTTGATTTATTATGATACAAAACTTCTATATTGTATTGAAGGTTTTGTGATATGTTTGACTGTGGATGTGCTATTTTTATACCATTCATAGTTTATTGTGAAAGTATTGACATTTCGTATGCTAGTTTTAATACGAATGTTTATGTTATGTTTAAACCTTTTCATATGGGAATGCATTGGACTTAATAAGTGACGGGTGGAGCCCGCTGTAGCTCCTCGATGCATCGGTAGGTCTCATGAGACAAACTAGTGTCTTGGCACAAGGCCTTGACAAAATCTTATTTGTAGTCTTGGCACGAGGCCTTGGCTATGTGGTTATGATAGTGTGGCATTATGCATTCCAACATTATGAAAGTGGTTATTGATTTTTGCATGTGATTATTCGATTAGTAGAATATCCATGTGAATAAGTAAATGGCATTATTTCATTTTATTTATACCATACTATGTTAAATGTTCAAGTTTAAAAGGCTTTTGTTTTAGTTATACATTGCCTTAAATGTTTATTTTTATTTATGAAAGTTTCCTCTATATTGTTATCCTTACTGGGCATTTGAGCTCACCCCTTTTCTATGTTTTATTTTTCCCAGGTAGTGAAGAAGTAAATTATGAATGACTTGCAAGGATATTATGAGGGGTTAATAGTGTGGATATGAAGACTTTGTTGTTGTAGTAGTTTTTTTCACTTTGAAATGTAATGTAAAACTTTATGATTATATCTAGTGTTTCCAAGGCTACTAAACCAATCGGTCTTTCGTGATTTGATCTTTCTTGTGATCATGCCAATGTTACGAAGTAATGCACCGACTCTGGGTAGCTGGGGTCGGGGCGTTACAGTTGGTATCAGAGGAAGTTTAGTACAAACCTTGGAAGCTAGATTTAGATAAACTCTGATTAGAGCACGTAGACCTAAGATGAGCTTTGAGGATTAGTGTAGAAGAACTTCCTAGAATTTTGGTATTGTAGAGATTTTGTGAGTTTTCCGAGCAATACATCCCTGTCTGGATACGAGCAGGTAGAGGCGGCTTTGGCACAGATGTACCTAGGGGTAAAACCCGAAAACACCGCTTTGAGCTAGACTCGAACGGGAACTAGTGCACGACAACGGGCCTTGCTGCACTCTTGGTTACGACACTCCCGGGGGATATGCTTAGGATAACTCTCATTTTCTTTACAAATCATTTTGAAGGGATTATGAGTATATACTTCCTCAAAGAAAACATTCTTATGATTATGGATTATATCCATAAATAGATCAATTTATGTTAAGTGTTTTATAAGGATGGGATTATGTATTTTGATTCATAAACTGATCAAGTGTATGTCATTGTTTAGAAATGGCGCCCAGTAGAAGGAATGAGAACTCCAGAAATGCACATGATCCAAAGAGAAGGAAGGATCATATCTCTCATGGTCTTAAGCTAGAATTTATAAGAGAAATAGTCTCCCATGTATTATCATCATATGAAGAAATAATATCATGTATTGATAAGATAAGTAAAGAGTTTACTGAGTCCTATGGCTTTGAAGGGAAGCAAGAGAAGAAAAGGATGGAAGAGAGAAATATGGATAAAGGGAAGAGGGAAAAGAAGAATTTTCCCATATGTGGTAACTGTGGAAAGAAACACTCTGGAACTTGCCTGAAAGGAATGGGAGTTTGTTATAAGTGTGGAGGAAAAGGGCACAAAGTACGTGACTGCAAGGGTAAGAAAATGGGTTCAAATGTACACTGCTTCATTTGCAAGGAGTTTGGACACTACGCAAACCTATGTACCAGTCATCAGACTATGCCGCAAATGATGTTATTGGATAATAATCATGTTATGATACTACCACAGATGAAGAGGGATGATTAGAGTTCTTATGTTGATTATGTCAATTGAGTGTTGTATCAACAATGTACTTGTTACAATAATCATGGAGTATATAAGGATTGTACTGCAGTACTATTTCATTAAGGACTTGAGATTGTGTGGAACAAAGAAAAGTGACTCAATAGCAGGATAAATTTTTGGAAAATATATGGTTGAGAGAATGATAAATCATAATACAGTTCTGATACTGAGGTAGTGATTTTGGAATAATATGTGATTGTTTTGGATAAATTATATTGGATATTCTTGACTACCTTGGAACTGATTAATGATTTGTATATTCCATCATTGTTGGGGTTTAAAACTTTTTTGGATTAATGAAGTATATCCAGCATTCTATATGGAATAAGGGAGCATGAATGTAATCAATAAGGAATATGGTAATACATGATGAAGGTATTCATATTCTATTACGGGGTAAAAAGGATCTATATTATGTTTACCTTCCTTATAAATGTTGGACTGTGAGTTTAGACAGAAGTTTTTTGGATAGTTCTAGTTTGGACTATTTTGGATTGCCATAAAAGGACAACCCGGAGGTCGGGCGGCAACCCGTCGCGTCCGGCAAGGCTGCAAGACTTGAACCCGCAACCGAAGGGCGACAAGGGTGTATCACCTACCACTATCCCACGAGATGTCCTGGATTAAATAAAGTAGTTTTTTAAAAGATCTGGTAGATGAATTATAAATTTGTTTATTTTGGAACCCTCTATGAATAGTATAAATAGAATTTTTTTTTACGAGTGAATGATGAGTTTTGGTAGAAATTTATTAATGGATAAAACTCTAATTATAAACTAATTATATCTCCTTATTATCTTATCCAATCTCATAAATAAATTCCTCAACATTAATAATATAAACTTAGAATAAAAATGTTGTCCTAGATGGTACCTTAAATCATCACAAATTTATGGCTTTGGGATTGTTGGCCTTTTCATAGCCATGTTCTCTACCACTCTCCATCAGATAATTGATGGTTAGATTTCTCTTCCATATCCATATTTTCCTACATGGAACCCTAGTATGTGTTATTTTCGGTAATCTTTATACTTTCCACTCTTTATTTTAAATAGAGGCCTCATTAATTCATTTTTCGATGTGGGATTTCAACTAAGATATTTTGAAATGTCAAAAATGTGTTGTCCCAATACCATATATTTTGTTGAACCGATGGTACTTCAAATCATCATGGATTGATGAGTTTAAGGACCTCAATTTTATACTTGTTTGTGATTGATGACCTCAATCACTACCTATAAATATTTACGTTTTTCCTCCAATTATATGTCTCTAATTGCCACCAATGTTCTCCTAATCGAGATCATAATTTGGTGGTGACCCTTTAATTTCTCTTTTCCTCATATTAAGTCTAAATTTTAGTAACCCAATTTCCAATGTGGGTTTTCCCACAAATATATTTTCTACTCTCAACCTTTTATTTTCGAAGAACAATTTCAAATTGCGAGGACGCAATTTATTGAAGGAGGGGAGAATGTAACACCCCAGGATTTCAGAGTGTGTTATTTCTTAAAAATAATTCAATAACTTGCACTACATGAAACACCGAGTTCAATCACACCATTAAAAGGGGTCATGAATAGTATTAACTACATTTTGAACTTTATATAATCCTTATAATTTTAGAATCCCTATTATGAGTTTCTTAGTCATAATGCAAGAACAGATTCATTTTCAGTATTTCACTTTTATCAACTTCTAATAGTGAAACCTTTTTAAATACAATATTTTAAACTTTTTGACTAAATGGGGACATCAAAAATTTAAAATGAAACACCCCAAGCTTCCACGGTACGTTTCCCTTTGAATAATGTGATAGCGTGTGTTGTACGCAACACCGGGTTCTAACACACCATAACCAATCAAACTAGCCGTTATAAATAGTAATACCTACTTTTTGAAAATATATATATTTTATATTTCAAAATGGACTTCATTTTTGGATTCGGAATATCGAATTTAGCCTAAGGTGAAATTTTGGTACTTTTCGGATAACTTTCATATTTTGATGAATAGTGAAAATTACTAAATTTTAATTAAAAACAACCTTTTTAATCAAAATAATTAATAGTGATAAATTATGAATTTGAGTGGTTTTAAAGTATATTTAGAATATATTTTTACAATTTAATATAATTTTGGTCATTAGACATAATTTTAAAATTAAACCGAACATAAAAAAGTGTCAATCTTTTGATAGTTATTATCTCTTAAAAACACGCTTTTTGTTTTGACAGCGGGAATTAATTTTAAATTAATTTCTGCCACTTCTGTGTTTTGAATTTAGAAAAATGGATTCCATATTTGGAATCAGGATGTTCAAATTGTGTAAACAGGTAACTTTTATTTTTATACATTTTGAATAATTACTACGGTAAATATTTTATTTACCATGGTTAAGGGTAAATCCGGTAAATAAGGGTTAAAAAATAATATTATAATAATACTAAATTACCCTAAAACGTGTCTTAACCCTATTGGTTGATACATGGTCTACCATGGGCATATTTGTGTCAATTTTGGGACCCCATGGATCCACTTGTAAGTGATAATGACACTTTATTTTAATTAAGTCAAAATGAATACAAAAATGACACAAGCATATATCTTTTAGAACAACAATTTTTACATAGGGTTATACATGTTGGATTTTCGATTATAAATATTCATTAGAAAGATAAAAAGATTTCCTACATAATGATATTTTATTTATAATTTTTAGACATTAAATAAGTTATTTTATTTATGACACAATGATGATGCAGTAATTACTATAATAGTGAAAAATTAAAATAATTGATATTATAAATACCCAAATAAATATAATATGAAACTTTTAATGAATTAAACTAATTTTCTAGGCTAATATGATATATTAGGATTGATTTAATGGACTTTGTTCGAAGTAATCAATCTGTTATGAGTTTCACAAAAATCAACTATTGAATAGTGTCAAAATTGACATAAAAGAGTTCTTAAAACAAATATTATATTATTAATTGATATTAAATTCCTAAAAATCTAAGGTTCGGACAAGAGACTTATATTATGATAGGTTAACCATTAATGGACCACTTGGGGGTCTCTTGGATGTATATAGTAAGTTTATTAACCATAATATATAAAAATACAAAGAGACATTGTAAAAGTGAAACTAATTAACTTAGAGTTAATACTTAAAGATAAGGTTAATATAAGTACCCAAACCTGTCTAAATTCTATTGGATGAGTTGTTTTCGACCTATCCCCACCTCATCCTTTGAATAGTCAGCTTTGGAGCCTTTATAAACCGAATATGAATTTATTATAAATTAATATTTCTAGCTTTTCCAAAGGTGCCCCTCACCCCTCTTATAAAAGGGCACTCCTCCTTCTCATTTCTTCACACCTTCAAAGCCTTTTGGTTCAGCCAAACTCTGCCCAAATAATCTCCCAACATCCCTCACTACAACATAGAGGCCTTAGTTTGATCATAAAGCCAACCTAAGGAGCCCTTTTGATCAAATCAAAAGGAAGAACCCGAAGAAGAGGTAATGATTTCACCACCCTTTTCTAAGTTCATTTCTTCTTCCACTTCTTCTTCCTTTGTTCTTACCATTCTAAAATAATAACTCCAGTATCTCACATATACTGTGATGTTATTATAAGTATGGTACAACCATATTCATTATTCTATCCACCCTTTGAATAACATGTCACCATACGTGCGTACGTACGGCTTACCGTCTCCACGTCGTGGTGTAATTGTTATTCAATATAATATTATATGGATGGGTATAATAATGATGTGTAACTCATGTAAATAATAAATATAACATGTTAATGATTATGTATATATGATATACCATTCATTTATATATTATTTTAATATCAAAAGAATGATATTGTCGCTCGTGCGTACGTACGGACTACCGTCTCCACGAACGCGATGAGATTCATTCTCCATCGTATCCATTCAAGTATAATTATCATTTGATGATTTAAAAATGATTTTTAAGGACTTGATATCATTTTGGATATGAATAATATACAACCTATCCCTTACAAACATGTCTTACGTAACAAAACATATAAAAGAAATCAAGTAAGTTAACACCCGAAACGACGATAATTCTTAGATATTATTAGCAAATCAATGTTAAAAGATCATATATGATATCATATTAATATATATGATTCTTGTATAATTTAATAACAATTATTTCACCATTATACAGGAGGTTAACCTACCCCAACCAAGGAAAAGTACAAGGTAAGGGTTATTTCACAATCTCTTCATTATCCGAGGTTGTTTATACGTAATAATCTACTGGGATCTCTTTATCATCCACATCCATGTTTCTTAAAAATGTATTTCAAAACATTTTTACTATTTACAAGAATATGAGTTAAAGTCATTTATACCTTTTTTTGACTTTTTATAAGAGGTTTATAAAGGAATCTTTCCGTCGTTTTCAAAACAAGGTCCTTTTTAACCTTTTCGACAGAATTGAGGTAAGAATGTTTTTTTAACTTATACGGCGGGTGCGGTTATTTTACGCCGTTATAAAATCTTCAAAGCTTTCCTTACAAGCTTATAAGAATATTTTCAAAGAAAATGTTTTATTTTATATGGATCTTAAATGATTTCAAAATAAAAGGAGATATTTCTTTAAAAAGAATTTTGATTTCATCTATGTCAACATCCTTTGATGGATTTTAAGATTATTTGAAGTTGATTTATTATGATACAAAACTTCTATATTGTATTGAAGGTTTTGTGATATGTTTGACTGTGGATGTGCTATTTTTATACCATTCATAGTTTATTGTGAAAGTATTGACATTTCGTATGCTAGTTTTAATAGGAATGTTTATGTTATGTTTAAACCTTTTCATATGGGAATGCATTGGACTTAATAAGTGACGGGTGGAGCCCGCTATAGCTCCTCGATGCATCGGTAGGTCTCATGAGACAAACTAGTGTCTTGGCACAAGGCCTTGACAAAATCTTATTTGTAGTCTTGGCACGAGGCCTTGGCTATGTGGTTATGATAGTCTGGCATTATGCATTCCAACATTATGAAAGTGGTTATTGATTTTTGCATGTGATTATTCGATTAGTAGAATATCCATGTGAATAAGTAAATGGCATTATTTCATTTTATTTATGCCATACTATGTTAAATGTTCAAGTTTAAAAGGATTTTGTTTTAGTTATACATTGCCTTAAATGTTTATTTTTATTTATGAAAGTTTCCTCTATATTGTTATCCTTACTGGGCATTTGAGCTCACCCCTTTTCTATGTTTTATTTTTCCCAGGTAGTGAAGAAGTAAATTATGAATGACTTGCAAGGATATTATGAGGGGTTAATAGTGTGGATATGAAGACTTTGTTGTTGTAGTAGTTTTTTTCACTTTGAAATGTAATGTAAAACTTTATGATTATATCTAGTGTTTCCAAGGCTACTAAACCAATCGGTCTTTCGTGATTTGATCTTTCTTGTGAACATGCCAATGTTACGAAGTAATGCACCGACTCTGGGTAGCTGGGGTCGGGGCGTTACACTGGGACCATGAATTCGTCCTTATTACTTAATTAAGACACGTGTTATTGAATATAATATTTAAATCCAAAAGTGTTGTAAACTCCCTCAATGATACAATGGACCACTTATTAACAAGTCAATCATTAGCTCAAAATTTTCCAATACTTTTCCAAATAAATCTTTTCTTTATTATTATCTCAACATCAGAAAAATATTACAGGTTGTACTTCCCTCAATCACAAGTTTTTAAAAAAGATTATATTTCAACTGGATAACATTTTGGGGTAGCTTTTAGCATATGATCTCAAATTCTTAACGACAATGTACTATAGCACAATCCTCATATATTCCATAATACTTATAAACATCAAATTAATAATAAAATAATCAAATAAAAAATTATTTATTAGGAATATTAATAATTTATAATCATATATGGAAATTGAAAAATTTAATCATTATCAAATAGTATCATTTGGGAAACATTCCTTATCGCTTGAGATATTTATTTTCATAGAGTTCCATCACCGTATAGTTGAATCATTGTATGTTGGAAAACTTTTTCTTACCCTTTAAATAAAAATAATTATGGCCTTTGTTCCCACACTTCTAGAAAGTCTCATTCCTTTTAAAGATGTTCTGGGGTGTTTCTTTCAACAATATCACATATGGGACAATCCTTCATTCCATTCTTCTTTATTGACTCGTTCCCTTCTTCATGGTGCTCAGATGGCTTCATCTTATTTTTCTTTCCTTACAATACATAGGTATTGGATAATTCTTTACCCATATCATCATTATATGATATTATTTCCTCATGTTATTAGATTGTTTGGGAGACTATTTCGCTTTCAAATATTAGCTTAAGATAAGGAAAGGTTTGATCATTCTTATTCTTTGGATCACATTCATCGATGAGGTTCTCATTATTTTTACTATAAACCATTTAAAAATTATTAAATGCACTATATTATATCTTATCATATGGTATAATTTCTAAACTAGAAAAATACATAACATAAATTGACAAATTTATTTGTTTTTCTCTCATAATCATAGTCATGGTTTCTTTGGGGTAATATTTAATTTCAGATCCATCACAATTGTATTTAATGATAATGTGAACTCTCTTAATAATATCCCCTATTATTGTAAAACTAGGTGCAAACTAATGCCAATTTTCATTTACCAAGTTACCCTAAGTTAGTCCCTGAACACCATGTTAGAGTTATTACTTCTAGGTACATCTGTTCCAGAACCACATCCACTTTTAGAATCCATACTAGGATGTGTTGCTTGGAATATTCACATAATCACTACCTTATAGAAATTCTAGGATATTCTTATATAACTATCCAAAATGTATATTTTGGGTTTTTAAACCCAAATCAATGTTTTTTATATATATTTTCCAAGGTTGTTGCTAAAATTCCTTGGATACTGACTATAATCCCTCAACCCGAGAAGCATAGAGTTGGTATATGATTTTATTACATTGGTAAGATTACAAAGAATAAAATATTGAAGTACTGGTCAATTTAGAATTCTTGGAAATCTATATTGAATAAATTATACACATAATTAATTGGAAAATATAAAATAAAAACAAGATAATTAATAAAATCAAACAAACTACATCCTTGAATGTTTATTCAACGATTTATTCATCATAACCTGGAGAAAGGAAAAATCACAAGGGTGACCTCAAATAATTAGTAAGGGTAAATATAGTTAAATAAATAATGTATCAATGAAAATAAATTAACATGTAAAGGTAATAAACTGAAACACTTTTCATTTAATCAATGAATTGATAATTATATGTATCCATCGATATGTCGACCTAAAATCTCATAGATGAATAATAACTAAAACTAAATGATAGAAATGATTAATTATTGGACTCCATGATTCTATAGTAAATAAAACCAATACTATTAAGGAAATTCACAATATTGTTTAGATATCGTGTAAAAACCCCTCTATTTTGGATAATGTTTTCATATAATGAGCCTAACGATGAATCAAGGGGATTTCATTAACTGGTAACCAACCCATATGGCTTGCTTTGAACGGTCCTCAACCCATGTATTTCACATCCAAATACTTACTCATTTATTGACCAAGTAATCTTACTTATAAAATATACATATTGATTAATGAAAATGTATTTATCAATAATACCTTAGATGAGTATAAGTAACAATAAGGGTTGTTTTAATTAAAAACTTATTGAGGAAAAATAATATTTAAACATTCCAATGTGTCCTATACCACATTGAAAAAATTAAATCATAATTTCCCATGAATTAAATGAAACTTATAATATCATGATAATAATAATATTCATGATATAACATGTCAAATGGTAGTATATACACCAAATAAAAGTGAGAAGGTGAATAACAAAAATAAGTCTCCTTGGAAAGTAAATTGAGGTTAAATCCCTTACCCTAACGTTGATTTTTGTGTGGTATTTATCCTACTTTATATCCACTTAATATAAATTAATAATTTACACTAGAACTATACTCGTGTTTATAATATGGTATATTATCTTATTATAATATCTCATTATTTATTTGTTAACAAACATTAACTATTTAACTATTTTAGGTGTTAATTGCAGAGTTTCCTTGAGTATGTTATAACTTATTACTTACTATTATCATTAATTAGATCATGGTTTAATCATATATATAATTTAAACCATGAATAAATTATCATATATATTCAGTATATATGTATTTATATTATTCCCTAATATTTTGATATTATAAATTAAGTTCACCATTCATGGAGACAGGAGGTCGTACGTACGCATGAACGCCGCTTTCATTTATTTTTGTATAAAGAATAAAAACTAAATAATAATTATGTATATTATAATTATAGTATCATATCTATGTTATATATTTCACATAGGTTTGTTAAAATAATCTTTTGTGTGTTTTGTGTATTTAATGAACAAGTCATATCACTTTGAGGGGGAGATAGTCCACACTTCCTGAAACAAAATCCTTGTGTTTCTCTATGATGTAAATAATAAAGGTATTTCATTAATAAAAATTGTGTAAGAATAAAAAAATTATAAAAATAATTTTTAAAATATTTAAATATATTTTCCATCATAATGGACACCATGAGAGGTGGTAAAGGAAAAAATGAACAATCATAGTTTCATGAGGCAGTAGTTAACCATACACAGAAACAATGTCTCCATTACCCATTAGATGTTGGTGTGTGTAAGTGTAGGTATAATGGTTAATCTAAAAACATAATAGTATATAATTTATACTTGTGATTTTATTTATGCATAAAATTAATATATTTTAGGGGATGGATAATATAAATGAAACTTAAAAACATAAGGATGTTTTTTACCCCTTAATCGGGTAACTCCATTTGATTTATACCAAAAGGCTTACATAGATGGATTTATGAAAAAACGTTGGATCCTAGGTCTATGGGAGGGATTTTGTGAGACTATTGTGGAATATTTTGGACGTTCTAAAGTTTATTTATAGGTGTGAAGAAGGGGTAGAGTTATTTTCTTTTAATAGTGGAGGGGGTGGAACTCTAGTAAATACCAAAAGTTATTCATTAATGGGTGGTATATCTTACCAAAAGTGCCACAAAATTGAAAAATTAATGTCTTAAAGGGGAATAATGGTCAATAAAACCCTCCACCAAGAAAAAATATGTTCATTTTATTAATTAGGTTCCTTATTTTCATAAATTTTCCAATTTTAGCATTTTGTTTGTTATTAAAGCATCTTGTTTTATAATCTAACAAATTTAACCATTAAGAATAAAATATAATGATATTTATTATAAAATTTAGATGCATTGAATTATTAATATTATATATAATTTTTAAAGTAAATATATTATGTGTTTTAGAGATTAATTTTAAAACAAGCACATGTCAAGTGATAAAACATGGTCAAACTCAGACCACGTTAATAAATTTTTTCATTATATTTTTCAACATGTAAATTATAAAAGATCCATTAGTCCATTAGTAGTAGATATTTATAATTTACTGACACTTAAAAAATAACATGGAAGAATATATGTTTTTTATTAGATTTAAATAATTTAATAAAATATCATTTATTTCAAAATAACTGTATTTTCAAATTTATCATTATTTATTTTATTTGAATTTTAAAATTTAAAAAAAATATTGGAATTAAAATATATTTGGTTTTAACACTTTTTTAACTTGATATATTCATCTAAATAAATAAACAAGGAAAATAATTCACTACGTTGGTGTTTCTTAAGAATTTTAAGTAATTAAACCATCTCCAAAACTTATTGATAAATTATTATGATAAAAATAACTCATTTATATTTAAAAATGATATGTACAAACGAACATATGATGTTTTGTACATATCTCAAACATTTATAAATTTTCAAATTAATGAAAGTATCCATTTTGTCTTTTTCTTTACTTATTCTTCTATATGGGGCACATCCATTTCAACATATCCCAATAAACCATAAAATTAGAAAAAAGTGTGTATATAGTATAATTAATGGAATCCAATAAGTTTTATCCAAGTTTCCTTTTCAATTTGATAATTAAGAATATGGTTTTTTCCCTCATTAATATTAATTTTACATTAATCATCATAGTTAATTTTAATCAGATTCCATAATATTTTTTTTTCCAAATTTATGTCAATATTTTTAGACTAAAAATATCTTACCTATTACAATATTTTTTTCCTATTTTTAAAAAATCAAATCACAAAATTTGAAAATTTAATATGAACAAAAATCCCACACATGTTGTGCGAAATGAGTTTTTAATGTATAAACGTTCAAAAGTTCAATAAGTTTTATATCTAATTTTTATATAAAATGATTCTAATGAACTAAATTGTATAAATATTTGTACGTTTTATCTATTTTGACATTAAAAAATATTTAAGATATAATTTTTCATTAATAATTATTTAAAAAAATGAATTTATTACTAAAATGCATTATTTTTCATTATTCATCAAAAAAATGAAACTTCTTATATAAATACAAAAAATTAACCCTAAGATAATTCTGGAAATATTAATTAAAAATTATGTGTATGTTACTAATAAAATTTATAAAATTTCCAAAATATTGTTTTTAAATAGTTCTG
This sequence comes from Viscum album, assembly GCA_963277665.1. Classification (NCBI taxonomy): domain Eukaryota; kingdom Viridiplantae; phylum Streptophyta; class Magnoliopsida; order Santalales; family Viscaceae; genus Viscum; species Viscum album. Next base: position 1,169,766,060 of record OY728135.1, on the reverse strand, counting down.
CAAATTAAAAGTCGGTAAAACCCAGTGTTATATGTAATAGAAGATAACTTTGTCTGGTTTGTAGTGTAGTATTTATATGATATTGCGTATTAATAGAGAAAAAATAATATTTATTATAACATGAAAATATGGAAATTTCATGGGGTGTTACAACCACTGAACTGTTGTAATTGATTTGTACTTATATATGGTGTCCATTATCATTAGAGAAAGGGGTTGGATTTTATAATTTATTAATTTTATAAATAACTATAATAGGTATCCCTATTTATACTTAATGAGGTATAATTAATATTTATTTCACAAGTCCAAATAATAATAGAATAAAGTAGAAAACCATCTCGGTAAAAAAGTACGGAACATCACTCATGATGAGGCAAATAGTATCCAAACCATGATTTCATTAATCGCTTAAAGAAGTGTGGGATAGTTCCCAATTTTCTCATTCAAAGAGACCTCAATAGAATAGTATTTGTGAAGGGAGTAATCACAATATTATTAACATGGTTAGATATATTATTAGTCATACAACTCCTTCGTTATCCTTTTAGGGATATATGTGGTAGACATAGGCATATACCACTAATCAGGTACTAGATAAAGTTCTTTATTGTATTCTATTTGATTTATGGTATGGAAAGAAACCCAGTTCACACACATACATGTGTGGGGATGTGAGGATTTTTCATGATTATTCCTAGTGAGTAATTATCATCTGGATTCATGAAGTGAATATTTATAGGTAATACAAAACAAATAAAATAATATTAACTATATAATGCTTAAATAGAAAAGTAATTATGGAAAAAATTGTCTTGTTTTTATAAATTAGGCACATATAGAATGGAAATAGTGGTATAAAGATTTAATTTTATGAAGTTGATACTCTATATGTACAAACATAGGTACGATAAAAATATCTATTAGAGACAACGCTAGATGAATATGTTATCAGGATTAAAGTATTGTATATTTTTAATCCAGAGTTTAGTGATCCAAATTGATATGGTTTTATTTTATTCAAGTTATGTGACATATTACATTTAGAGTATAATTAACCTCTAACACACAAGTGAATAAATTGATATAATTCTAATAAATTGTAAGAATCCTTGAATTCTTATATGAATTCTATGTATTAAAATCAATTTTTTTTATTTTAGTAGGCCATCTAGCTAATATATAAAACATTATGTGTACATGGGTATCCAATATAAATTTGAGCATGTATTGTAATGTAAATTTATGTAATGAAATACTAGATATGGAGGTTTTTAGGTAATGTTAAGGAAAATTTCATAATGAAGCCATATCACTAGTTACGATAAACAAATCCATCAAAATATTAATTATTGTAGTGTCCTTATATGAATATGAAATTTGGAAAATGGATGTCCAAAATTATTTTATAAATTGAAAGTTGGTTAAATATTCTTATATGACTAAACCAAAATGTTTTATAAATTCAAAAAGAGTCAATAAAGTATATAAGCTGTAGAAATCCATTTATAGGTTAATGTATGCATCATGATCATAAAATTTCCAATTTGGTGAGGCTATAATAGAATTTGGTTTCATCATGATAAATAGTGATTCATAGATCTATATGAAGGTTAGTGGGAATTCCATCATTTTTCATGAATTATATGTTCAAAAATATTGATTATGGAAAATTAAGTGCATTTGTTACGATATGTTAAGACTTGGTAAAATGAATTCTTCTCTATGAAATAAATAGGTTAATCATCTTATATCATAGGGATTATTATGTACTGAGATAGATCTTAGAGGCAGATAGGGATAAGTGAAAGTATATACATTAATAAAGTACTCATAAATTATAATATGGAACAATCTATGAGAGGGTTGTTTCTAATATCACATGGTATCAATATAAAAAAACAATTTATAAAAAATAGGAAGAGATTAAAATAATGTAGACAATCCATTTTGACATTGTAATGGGATATATCATGTATGTAGTTCTATATAATTGGTTTCATGTTTCCATTACTTTATATGTGGTGGGATGATATCAAGCTAATCTGGGATAGCTATATTTGGTAGCTACAAAAGCTATCCTAGTATGGATATGTTCTTAGTTTATGTGGAATATAGATAACTATTAGTAATGGGATACCATTTTCTAGTTTCGAAATAGATCACGATGATCTAAAATTATAATCATGTTTAAATATTCTTGAATAGTGGTGTGGTGAGCTAGAAAATCTAAAATAATCTTGTGGTTTCTAATTATAAAGTAGAATCTAAATATTTAATGGCCTCTAATGTAGCTAAGAATGTTTTCTATATAAAATGATTTATCCTAGATATTGGTGTTTTACCTAGTAGTTCAGACCATGTTCTAGTTTATTATGATAGTATTACTACATAGGTATTTTTCAAGGATCCCATGTTATAATAGATGTCAGTTCCCAAATGGGAATAGATACCTTGAGAGGGGGGTGAATCAACGTATGGATATTCTTTTCCAATTTCTTCTTAACCCATTGGATCTTGACACCTTTATTATAAGGGTCACCTTGTTTTCTCTTTAGTGTTGATCGTATCCTTTCCAATTTTTTCTAATGATGATACATTGAACATAAGTAAATAAAGAAATCCCAAGGACACATATATTTTTACAAGGTTCACCCTCACTATGCTATATCCATGGGGTATAAAATGGCATCTTTCTGATTCGACCACATTCACTAAGGCACACTGCAAAATTTCAATATTCCATCTTGATCAATTATATTCCCATGATCATCAACTTTAAATGTTTTAGGGTGTTCTCGGCGCATTCCCAAGGTTTAATCCCTATGTCTCAGTCTTTAGATAAATTTCGGTCGAAAGTATCAATGTATTCCACTTACATTGCTCACTCCTCTAGAAAGGATCTACTCATTGTTTTTGGACATTGAGGCCCCACAATTTTTTTAGACATGTAGGTCTATTAATTTTCATAAATTCACACATCCTAAATTTTAGATGTTTGCTCTTTTGAAGTTCCACATTCATCCACTGATTAATGACACTTTACAACAGATGTACTGGAAAACATAAAACATTCATAAAATCGTAAGATGAATTTTAAAAGCCACTTTTTTATTTTTTTGAACCTCTAGAACCCTATATAAACCCTTTGTTCCTGGTACAAATTTCTGGAACTTTTTGAAAAAACACTTGCATGAACCCCTGTTACATTTCACAAACCTCTGACACCCTATTCAAACCCTTGATGTATTCTGCAAACCTATTTCCCTATGAACGAACCCCTGGTGAAAAAGCCTAGCACCTTTCACAAACCTCTAGAACCTTGTGTGGACCACTGGTGCCTTACACGAACCTCCAAAGCTTTTCAAAAACCCCTAGTGTGAACTAGTATCACCTTTTGTGAACCTCTATAACCTTTTCTGAACCCCTAGTTTCTTGTGTGATCCCTTTATTTAAACCCCCGATCCCTAAAAGTCGTTGGTGTGAACCCCTAGTCACCACGAACCCTTGGTGAAAACCCTTGTTAACACTCTCCAATTGTGAACAAACCTTGTTCAGATCGTGCCCAACAGTTAAGTAAAATCAATCACATAAACTATTTTTCTCTAAACCTCTTTTTTGAGATCTCAAAGTGAGTTTCATATTCGAATGAGAATAAGATCAATCTTTAATGAAAAACATTATCAATATTTAAGGATGGTTAATGGGGTATTCATAGGTGAGTGTCCACCACCTTAATTCCAAAAATCATGAAAATCAATCCACCTCATTGGGATCATGTACTCCACAAGAACCAGATACAATATTTTCTCATAGTTTGTGTGATATTCGGGCGCGATTCCTCTTTCAACATTCATGATTTTCATGACTACCCAATCAGCCTTGCTGTATGGAAGTCCTCAGATATTTCCACACAACTCCATGGCACTCTAGGGATAAGAAGATATATTTCTTATGATATCCCTATAGTGTATCTATATGAACTATATTGATCGCATAATACGACTTTGAAAAATCAAGTATAAATCATAAATATCACTTATACAAAGCTTCATGATCTATGACCTATAAAAAATAACACAATGAGAAAATCAATGGTGGTGGAGAGTGGTTTTCACAGTTTCTATATAACATGTGATGCGCACCCCAGAAACCCCATATGGAATCAGGATTCTCAACAGACATGTTTGATACATCATGAAAATACCGTTTTAATTTTATCATTATCACTCTTCGAACCATCATTCTACGTTCACACTCAAGTGTGAGTCCTATGTACTATTTTACGCAATATCTGGGAACGAGCTCTAGAGATAGTCATTAGTTTTGCGTAAGAACCCTCAGTAGAATCCAAATACAGATATTATTGCTGCACAAAACCTATCCTTGAGTTCAAAATATAATCATGTGTCCTTCATTGAGGTCTTACAACTGGACCCAAATTCAATCCGATGCTGTTATGTGATTTACAATCTTATTTTCCTCCAATAATTTTTGTGACTCGTCCTGAGTTTCAATGTAAACTATGAGATTCGTGCTAACTCTTCATGTATTCATGACAACGAACCTGTGCCAACAATCAATTTTTTTTTCAAAAAAGACAATCAACTCAAAAACACCACCATGAGAGATTTTTATCTTACAATCTCCCCTATTGGGTTTGTTGAAAACACTCAATATTATGATATCTCATTGAATATTATTCAATATTAAACCATCATTATCTTTTTATGATTCTGATAGCTATCATAGATTTACTCAACACACACTCTAAGCCCATGTGAGCTATACCTAGTGTGAGAAACAAGTGTATAATGAAAAATTCATCAATGAAACACTTCATTTCATTCCAAACCCACACTTTTACTTTGATTTAGAACCTCAATGGTCTTGATATATAATATTTCCTTGATCATCTCTAGAATCATTAGATTTAATACCCCACTTCATTCTATTTATCCCCATATCTTGCTTCTAAACCTATCATAGATTCTCTCCGTGTCTTGACAGAGACATTTTCCCCTTTTTAATAGTACAATTTATCCCCCTTTTTCAATCAACCCGAAGGTCATTTCTTCTAGGTCTGAAATATGGAAAATGCCACATATTAGCACATTAGGGAAAAACACACCATACCTCAGAGATATGGGGTCCACATACACACTTTTTCATGTTTGGGGAGTTAACTGGACTCTATGATCCAGTCAATATCATTTGAATGCTTCTTTTGGTATGGAAGTTGTCAGAATTTCTGTAACCTATTTATCTGTAGGCACATACACCAACATTAAAATACCTTGATCCACCTTCTCCCTGATAAAATGATATATTATTTGAATTTTATTTGTCCTTGATTGATGTATTGAATTTTTTCAATGATTAATAGCACTTGAATTATCGTAATTTATTCTGATCGGAGACCTCACTTCAACTCCCATATCCTCAAGTTGTATCTTCATCCACAATAATTGTGTATAATATTTAGTAGATGCAATATATTCAACTTTCTCAGTTCTTAATGCGATGCAATATTTCATTCTTATTATCTGATAAATACACAATCCTCGAAGATCAAATGCACCACCTGATGTTAAATTTCTATCATCAACTAAACTATCCCAATCTGCATCTATATATCCCAATAACTCTTGTAGAGATTTGTCATTACATATCAAATAGAAGTCCAATGTACCCACATGATATTAAACTCTTTCAGTTGTTAGGGAATTGGTTTAGACCCACAAATATTCTACTTCTCCTGTATCATTTCTTTACATGAGACTAAAGGTTTGAGAGACTTGTACAGGTCAATAAATTTTTCTAGTTTTACTTTCCTTTAATGATATTTTCATTTACTGAATTTACAACTTAGCAATGATCCATAAACAAAAACACTAAGCGTATTGAGTCAGAACTCAGTGTAAGAATCAGAGATAATGTTAATAGCACCATCACTATCCATTTCACTGAATTGATTCCATATATCTCACATATACAAAGACTATTATCTACCTTTGAGGAATTATCCTATATTTCTTCTTCAACGTTGATTTGAATCAGTTGGAATTTAACAATACATCACATCACCACTTTGCATCTTTTGATACCACTTCCCCTTGGATTATATCTCCCTGTGAACATGAAATAACTGTACATCAGGTAATAACATTTATAAATATAGGGAGATATAAAAACCTCTAGAATACTTAAGAAGAGGATTGTGGTTGATCCTGATGGATAATCTCTTTGATAATTTTGTACAAAGCACTGAACTATTATTTTTTCATATTCCAAATGCCCAGCCAACTTTAATTGTTCTGGCTATATGAATAAACATTATGTACCCACATGCTGAATTTTCTTCTAATATTTTGATTCAATAGGCATTGACTTTTAAAAATTTGGGGTTTAAACCCACACATAAAAATTCTTTTCTTTGATACTCCACCAAAATTTCATTTTTCAAGATAAATTCTCTAAGTATGAATTTTTCCACTAGTCATCTACTCATGATTCTTCCTCCATAAGATAATTATTTTTATTTCCTTCACTTCTTTCCATTTAATTGATTCTTAAAATGAATTTAAATTATTCTCAATCAAAATTAGATAATCCCATACCTTTATCATCTAGGTTTGTTCAAATTCTTTCTAAGGGAGTTGTTGTGAGTTTAATTGAGGAGATGATTGATACGACTTTCATTGAGATCCTTATGATTCCCCTGAGGTTGTAAACCAATTTTTCATCATATCATGTCATCTTTCGGTATAGGACTTTTCATTACACACTACCACTATTGGGGATCTCCTTATGGGTTCCTTTTCCTTTCCTTCATTCTTTATGCTACAATGCCTTGCCAAATTTCCATTATTAGAACATATAAAACATATTCCATTAAAGTCGTACCACACTTCAACCTTTTTCTCAATTGGGATTATGATGAATCTAGAGTTTTTCTTCTGATATTGATCCCCAGGGATTCTAAACACATTCTCATGGTGTGTGACTACCTTCCATATTAATAGAATTTGACAACTTCTTCCATCTAAGAGAATTTTCTTTCTTACTTTTCAATAAGATTCTTCTTATTCATAGATTTAGAAATATTTCTATCTTCACAATATGAAATAAAATCAAATTCCTAAAAAAACATGATTTATGACCATATATCCTAGAAATGTTGCACATGATATCACTAATTCCTGTAAATCCCTTTTTAGGTATATCTCCAACACCTACATGATTTTTCTAATATCTGGATCTATTCAAAATTTTATTAATATCATTCATGGTAGGAGGTTCATCATATCCAATAATAGATTTTCCCAAACTACATGGCCTTTGGGATGAGATAATAATTTCATTTTTCTCTGAAAAAATATGATATTTTCTTTTCATTTCGTAATCACCTTCTAAAGGATAATCAAATTTTAAGTCCAAGACATCCTTCATTTTAGGGTTTCTATTGGCATCTGATTTCTACACTTATTTCTTCACTAATTTTATATCTTCTTCTAATTTTTGAATCATAATATCCCATGATTCATGTTGATCATTAAGTTCTCTCATGATATTCATCCCTATATTCATCTCATCTACCAATTCACAGGCAAGATTATCCACCGTGCCACATTTCTCTTTTATATTATATTTTTCTTGAGAAACAAAATAATAGTAGTATGCATTATATTGTGGTAGCTTTTGGTTCTTCAAGATTAGTTTAGAAAATTTCTTAACAAGATCTTCATTTCTGTATTTTAGATTCTGAATTTCATTTGGCTTATAATTATTTCCCAAATCATCATCTTGGAGTATTTTTATCCTTGTAGACAAATATTTCAGTTCTTTATCGTGGGAATCATTCCTATACCTCGGATCAGTAGCCACATCAATAAGTCTATTATTTAAAACATTTATCTTATTGACCACAAATTCTTATGATTGGAATTGGATATCCTTAGATTTAATTTCATCGTCCACTTTTGGATCTAATTCCTTTGTTTCATTAAAAACATCATCTTTTTTACTTCTTCGAGTTTCTTTATAATTGGTAGTTTCAGCATCACATGGAATTTCATGTTCTTCACACATTTTTATAGCATCATTGAGTTATTATATATTTTCACTATCTGATTCATCCAAGCCTTTTGTCAAAACTTAATTGGTTTCCTTAAACTGAATCACACATTTTCCATAGACACTTCCACTCAGAGAAATACCACCTGAATTCTACTTCTTATTTGTAGTCATTCGTTTTGGCATGGAACATCGAGAAAAAAACCGAAACATCAATTCCAATTGGATTGTAAATCATGTAAAAGAAAACAAATCAACAATAGAAACCTATACTATGATACCAATTGTAAGGTCTAGGAGGGGCATAAATAACGTGATAAGTGGGTGAATCAAGGTATGAATATTCATTTCAAAATTCATCCTTCCCCACTGGATCTTGACCTCTTGATTATAAGGGTCACTTAATTTTATATTTTTTGGTGATTGTATCATTTCCAATTTTATCTAATGAAATTGAACTAAATGTAATGAAATAAAGAAAGAACAATGACACGTAGTTTTTAACATTGTTTACCATCACTGGGAAACAACCGTGGATTATACAATGGAAACCTGCCAATTGTACCAAATTCACTAAGTCTCACTTCTAAATTAAAATGTTAGGGCTAAATCACATCTATACCTAGGATTACATCCTCTATAAGGTTAAGGGTTTGATCACTACATTCCCAAGGGTCACTCCCTATATCTCTTTATCTATCTCAATACTAATGGAAAGGATCACCCTCTTCCTCTTCCATTTATCACTACTCCATAAAGGATCAAATCACAGTTTATGGTCTTGTAGGTCCCATATATTTTATGGTCATGTAGGTCAATTTATTTTCATGAATTCACATATCCTCAATTGTAGTTTGATGCTATTATTATATTCTAATTTCAACCAGTGATTAATGAGGCTTTACCACAGATGTACAGGGAAGCTTAAAAACTTTACACAACCATAAGACGACTTGCACAAATACCTAGAACCATACACAAACCTATGGAACATGGCGTGAACCCTTGGTGCCTTTCATAAAACTTTTTACCTTTATGTGAACCCTTGATGAGAACCCCTAGAACATTTCACTAACCATTATAACCCTTTTAAAACCCTTGGTGCCTTGAACAAACGTATAACCCTTTTTTTTTCAACCCCTTTTGTGAACTCCTAACACCTTTGGTGAACCTATAACACTTTGTGTGATCCACTAATGCCTTGAGTGAACCTCAGATAATTTTCACAAACCCTTGGTGTGAATTCCTGGAACCTTTTGTGAACCATTGTCACCTTGTGTGAACCCCTATTTCCTTTTTCAAACCCTTGGTGCGAACCCCAAGTCATCCCATGCCCTTTTTGTGAACCCCTGTTCACTGCAAACCCTTGGTGTGTACCCCTATTAGCACTCTCTCTTTGTGTAAAACCTTGTTCAGATCATCCCTAACACATACCTAATATAAATCATATAAACTCTTTCTCTAAAAAACTCCATCATGAGATCTCACCACGATTCTCTTCTCTAGATGATATTTAAATAAATATTTTATGAAAAACATCATAAATAAATAAGGATGTGTCTTGGGGTATTTATAGACATGTTCCCACCACCTTATTTCAACAAATTGTGTACAACCATCCACCTCACTGGGATCAAGTTCTCTGTAAGATCTGGGTGCAAGATTTTCTCATGGTTTGAATTATATTCCAACGTGATTCCTCTTTCAACATTCTCCCTTTGCGTGATTCCTCGATCAACCTTGCATGACGAAAGTCCTTATGTGTGTCCTGACACCTCTGTGGTGCTATAGGGATCAGAAAATAGATTTTTCAAGATATAATTTCACCCTCTCCATTGGGCTCATATTGGTCATGTGATACATCATCGAGAAATCAAGTATAAATATTAGATATCACTTATGCAAATTCGCATGATATATAACTAACAAAAATAACACAACGATAAAAAAATGGAGGAGGTGATTGGTGTTCATGGTCATTGTAATACATGAGACGTGAACCCAGGAAAACCTTCATGGAACCACGAGTCCCAGGATACATGTTTGCTACATCATGTGAAGTCCCTTAGATTTTCATCATCCACACTCTGTAAACATTCATTCAGTATGTGTGCTCAAGCGCGAGTCCCATGTACTCTTTGTGAAAGATATGAGAACGAGATTTAGAGACAGTCATGATTGATGCAGAAGACCCCTCAAAATACTCCAAAGACAGTCACGAGTGCTGTGAAAGGCCCCTCCAAAAGCTCAAAATAAAATCATGTGTTCTTTATGAGATATTGCCTCTCTAACCAACATCAATCATGCACTATGATGTCATTTACAATTTTATTGTCTTCTAAATAATTTTGCAACTCATCATGAGTTTAATAGTAAACAATGAGTTTCTTGCTAACTCTTCATTCCCTCGTTGACAAGTAGACTGTTACAACAACCTAAAACCTTATCAATAAACACAATCAACCCAAAAGAATCACCATGAGTGGGTTTTTGATAGCACTAGAGGAAAAAGGATATACATGGAAAGGTTCATATATCGAGGGAATTTTCATAGAGCGGTGAAGTTGTAGTTAAAAAATTATCTAGATAAGGTAATGTGGTAGACCCATTGACTAAATACATATCATATTAGAAGCATGATTTTGATGTGAGAGATTTTGAGTTGATGATTATTAGCAGTTGGACCTAGTGTAAGAGGGAGTGTTGCGAGTGGGTTTCCTATAGACAACCCTTTGTGTACATTTATTACCATTACATGTATACAGTTTTATATATACATGTTTTTATCATACCATAGTATTGATGATACTTTTTAATTCAATATATTTACATGGTAATGTACTTGGATTATATTTCATATAATTTTTTTATAGAAGTTCCCATGTTATAATGAGACCGTAGAAATACCATGACATTAATCTAATTTTTTTCCCATCGTCTAGAAAAATCATGCTAACATGACCCAAATGATATGTGGATATTAGGTCCTAGAAGAGAATTTTAATTAGGAATTATTCTTGGGAAGTTATAACTTGGTGATCATGAATATATGAGATCCTGAGGACTGAACCACCAATAAGAACACCAAGAGATTCGGGTGTCATTGATAGTTCTTATCTATGAACATGTGTTATGGTCTCCTGAATTGAGTTTATTATCAGTGAATACCATTTAATTATGTGTTATTATGTAAGAATGAAACCATGAAAATTATTTCATGAATAGGTATCTTTCATTGGGTGTGTCATTGTTAATATTATATTAATTGAATGATCGAGACAGAATTTTCCACTCCCAAAAGGAAGTAATATCATGGGCCTAGTTGATCAGTAGTACCTTTGAAAAATATGTGGACATTATAGTAGAATGTAATTCCATTCTGAATGTTCAACGAATAATAAAGAAGTAAATGAAGATGATACAATGTGTGTGTCATACAACATAACATATCTAAAGACAAATAGATTATATTACATAGTGTGTGTTTATTGGAGAGGATATTATTACAATAACTAAATCATATCTTATTAGGGGAAAGTATTGGTTATTATACTCCACTCACAATCTATAAAAAGTACTAACAACTATAAATATAATAGTATATAGGTTCATACACTTAGAATATTAAAAACTATGGGCTTAAACTTATGAATAGGAGTAAAGGATATAGTGGGACCCAACATTGGGTCTACGGCATGTTCAAGTACAAACCATAACCATGGAATAAATAAATACATTATTATTAAATTATAAAACAATTGGATTTTAATTTATTTATTTAATGTATTCATTATTATTTAAGGGAGGACATTGGAAAATACTTGATGAACTATTTTTTTTATATTCAAGGCCTGCATAATATTTTAGACAATAATGATTCAAGTCAATTACTTTATTTTATCACACAATATATTTCTTATATTATAAGTAGGTGATAAAAATATAAATTACATTCTTGAGACTGTTAGTTGGTTATAATATGTCTTTGATGGTTTATTTAGTGGGTAAAACATATTTCAAAGAGTAGAGATCCCTTCCAGGGTATTTCATACCACACAATATAAGTAAGTGGAGGCTCTCATATGAGTAATTTTTCATCACATGAATTTGAGATCTACTATCTTATATCTCCCATATCCAAGAGAGAGATGAATATGTTCTTGTGATTGATACAAGTTCTTCATTAGGGATAAATGTATTGGTTTTGTGGTGATCATTCGAACATCGATGGTTTTTTCAGATCTCTATGCTAACACCATGTATCAATGATAGATGTTCCCGTAGACTTTAAAATAACATTTAGATGACCTAGAGGGATCCTACAATGGTTACATTGAGAAATGGTCATTTTTTATAAGCAGATCTTGAATGTTTGACAAAATTTCATGATGTATGTGTTTTATTTCATTTTTTTCATTATTATTTCACGTGGGATCCTCATCAATCTTACCGAATTGTGTTTCGTTGGATATTAAATTTTTATGTCAATCTTGAAATGATTTTTTTTATTTATTCATCCAATATTATTCCATTGTGTTTTCCTATGCCAACCCAAATAGATCAAAAAAACATATAAAAGACCATCATCGGATCACTAAAACCCACTCATTTATTAATGTTCCCAATTAACATCAATTAAATAGAGAAAAACCATGGAATCTGAGAGAAAACATAGAATTTTTATAATCCCCCATACACTGATTCGTATACAAGATGTGAGCAAAATATGACAAATAGGATCTCACAAAGTAATATATTAAGTTCCATATATAAAACATTTAATAAATTATAGTTTTAATATAGTATAAAAAATTAGTTTTAATATTATACATAAATAAGAATATATGAAATAATTATAATTATTTATAAATTTTATTTCCAAAATCATAAGGCAAAGGCTTTTTGAAAAGTAATCCACAACCAGTTTGAAATAATAAACATCAAACCCAATCATTAAATCAAGGATTTTCATTAAAGATTCATTGATTACATGATGATATTACTCTTAAATTCACAAGAATGATAAAATCATGTTTATTTTCGTTTTTTGAAAACAATATAAAAGATTATTTTTTTAAAAGGATACATTAGATTTATTTAAAATCACACTTACATGAAAATTTGAAACTATACAAAACAAATGAATAGAGTAAAAATAAAATCAAAAATAGTAACCAATGTATCAATGAGAAAAAAAAATATTAATAACCAAGCAATGGATACATGTAATCAAATAAATCTGGGAAATGAAAAAAATTATTTCCTGGAATCCCCTAAAAACGTAAAAATAAATAGGCATCATGAGAAAATATTTATGAAAAAACTAACATGAATTTTTTCTAGAAACTATGAACCTTATTTATATCCTAAAATAACACATCTTCAATCCAAGTAATCCAATATGATTTTCCATGGCACATAATCTACTTCAATATATCTAACTACTAAATGATAGAATTTATACATAGAGCACTATCTATATTATGGCCATAATCCCCTAGTTAAAGAAAAATATAAGATATGGATACACCCATGAAAATATTATACCATTTCTTATTATTCTCTCAACATCAATAAATAGAGTTGATCAATAAATGATCAAACAATAAATACGTAACTAATTTTAATTTTTCATAATATACCTCATCTCACCTCCGACAACCTCAATCAAAATAGTTTCATTTATATCCATTCATACCAAATAAAATTTTGACCATATCCCATCAATTATAAAAATTCAAGTTAATAAATAACCAACATGGGGCTCAAAAATTAGGCTATGATATTTTAAAATGAACCATATTGAACAAAGTATCAGACAAACCTTTGAAAAATGCATCTAGAATGCCAATGCACAATATCAAAATTTAAAATTATTCTTTGAAAACATACTTTGAAATATAATAATGAGAATATGACTTGAAATCCATTTTTAAATCAAATTTTTTAATGAAGCACCTTAAAATAACCACATGGGATAATAATCCATGAAAAAGTATTTCTGATGGGATTAACCCACTAATTTTAAACAAACCACATTAAAATGATAAAATAGCTTCTCTGAAAATAAAATGGATATATAACCCCTTTAAAATTACAACTCTCCATTCAAAACACATTTTCTAATTCTATAAAACACAACAATAATAGTCTTTCCATTAAAAAATCATAACTATAAATGAATACAAATCCCTTTGCATTCCATGTACAAAACCCATTGGAAACCCATTTTCAATCCTATGACACCCCCATGTCAGTATGGTCTTTTATTTTATATTATTTTTTTATATTTTGAGTTTTTTAATTTATATCTTTGAAATTTCTATAATTTTTATTCATTCACATGATTGTAATGCATAGTTAAGGGGAAACCATATAGAGTGTTTTCATATGAGATTTTTGATTCATTTTGTTAACTCACTATTGGTATGCACAGGGAGTTCCTGGTCAAGTCTAAAATACATAAAACCATGTAAAAACCATTTTAACCCTTTTGGTTTCGTTTGTTGGCGAACTGCATGTGCATAGTTAGAGGAAATTGAATGAGTGGTTATCTTGTAGTGTTAATGTTTTTAAATGTGTGTTTTTCAAGGTTTTTTTATAGGTTGGAATATCATGAGGATAAGATGTGTGAGTCAATGGGGTACCTTCTAGTGTCTCCTATCGGTTTTCCACACGGTTTGGAAAATTTGGTGGCTGAAACTTTTGGCCTAACCAAATTTACATGAAAGAGAATTTATATGTTTTACCTACTGAAATTTTATTATTTTGGAATCCTAATTTCCACCACTCATTTAATAGACTAGGGGTGCATGCATATAAATATATACATTCATTCCCCTTGTAATATTACCATCCTTACTTTGATTCTAATAAAACCTTGCTTGTTATCTTCTTTATTTCTCTTTATCTCTTCTTTTTTCACCATCTATCTTCTATTTTCATTCTTCTAGAAACCCTAAATACAATATAGGTTGGTTTTAGTGTTTGGGATTGTTTATTTTATGTGGGTTAAGTTCTTTATGTTTTATTGAAGTTATTTATTTTGTTAGGAATTATCCATTGAAGGAAAAACATTGAGACTTGTTTTCACTTGGATTGAGGTGGGTGTTTTTATAATGTTCCTTTATATTTAATGATATAAAATTATGTTATATTTTAATTTAACTTTATTTTAAATTTATTCCTATATGTGTTACTCATAGAGGGTTTTTCAATTGATTTATATACTTTCTTAGGACATGATTTTTTCTATGTGTTTGTAAAAACATTTACTGGATTTCCACAAGTATCTATATAAGTGAAAGGAGTTCTTAAGACAATTTTGTTTTGATTGTATGTGTGTTATTTCTAAAAAATATTTCTTTTAGTAAATGGGGCCTCATTAGAACTTGTTTCAATTTCTTTATATCATTGGGTGTTTATGGAATTTTGAATTTTTTAAAAGGAAATTGTGATTCTACTAGTTATTTCCAATGATTGTTTAAATGTTTGTGTTTCTAATGATGTGAATGGATTGGAATACCAATATTTCATTAAAAGGAACATTTTAAATATATAGATGTATTAATCAAAATAACATGATACCCTTACTAAGACACTTGTATTTATTATTCTTTATATGGATTGAATCCCAATGGGGGATGTTGTATTTTATGTTCTTGTAATGAAAGTGAAAAAGAGTTTTTTGTGAGGTTATTAGAAGTGATATGAGGTTTATTTCAAAAAAAATTATAACTTATGAATTGGCCATTTTTTTAATTAATCACCTCCAATGATTGTTTTCATGGTATTCTTAGTAAATTAATAAAATACTAGATGATATACACAATAATGTAGTTTATGAACAATTCAATTACCCTTTTTATATTGTACTCTATTTGGGGTATTTTTTCCCACAATAGATGAGGTATCTTTAGCGGAATTATTTAACTAGACTAATGCAATTAGGATATCAGTTTAATAGAAAGGTTCTTTTATATAGATATAGGGTTCCAATTCCCTAATCCAGGACTATATTACATAATTCCTAATGATTTATCTATTATGAAAAGATACTACTAAGGATTTTTTTTGGGATACCAATACATAAGCTTTGTATTTATCCACTAGATTTTATTTTGATTACGTGAAACTATGGATTTGTTGAAAACTATTTTATTTTATCCTCTAAGATCTTCGTTTTTGGTGGGATTATTCCCTGTATTGGGCTATAGTTTTTAATTACATTAAAACTAATTTAAAAATGGTTTATAAAGTGTTGTTTCTATAAATTATTGTGATGTTATTTTTAAAATGAAATTTGAGAAATATTTTTTGAAAAGCTAAAGAAATGGTTGGTTTGATTAAAAATTTAAAATTCATCTTTTCATTATTTGAAATATATTATTAAGTGAAATAAATTTTTTTATGAGATATAAAATTATATTTTTTGTTCATAGGATCCTCCAATGCTTAAAAAATTGAATTACCTAATGTTTGTTTAATGAAAAATGGGATTAATGTGATAATTTTTTATTTATGATTTCTCATGTGAAAAAAATATTTTATCAATTATATTAAAATTATAATTTATGAAATTTAATATGAAAATAACTTTATAGACACTCTGGTGTAATCCTACTTGGTATGTTTGGCTCAAATCTAGTACAGATATCGGTGTGTGTTTGTGTGTGTGTGTGAAACCCTAATGTTTTGTCTCAAGTTCCTATATATAACATATTTAATGGTTTTGTGGTTTTAAATATATTTGGTGAGTGACCATGAGTCACATGGAGGTTTATTGGGGATTTTTTATTTCATTGTTTATGTTATATCAACCATTTCATCCTGGTGTCTTTCATAGTTTTCTTTTATTGAATAGTGTTCAAATTTATTTTATTGAGATATCTAGTTGTGTATATTATTTATGGGTATTTATTTAACTATTATCTATATGGTCGGTAAATTTATTTGGAATTTATTATTTTATATGCTTGGATGTGTATCATATAAATAGGTCATGTTATATTTTAATTAGTTTTTACTTATTGTTATATTATTATACAAGGGTGATCTAATTTATAAGGGTGTTTCCTTGATTTCGTAGTACTATTTTTCTGCTCATGGTTTTTGGGATTTCCCTTTAGGTCAAATAATGAATTTGGTCATGTGACATGTAAATTCATTCTAGAGTGCCTTATTAAAAATGGTATCAAAGATTAATTTTTTCAAGGTAATGGGGTTTTCAAAATCCTAGGATCTTAAAATTACCTCTTTTTATTTGGGGAGTATAGAAGAATGACGATTAGGAATTTTCACAGAACTCAAGTGTCAAATCATGAGAATTTTTTTAATCAACAACTTTTGTGATGTCACTTGAGTCAACATGGGTAGTTAGGTTTATTATTATGGTTTGAGATGGTGTTTTTTATCCTTATTGGAATTTTATTTCCCTTTGAGGTTGTTCATGAACATTTGGATTGAAAAAAATAGAATAATAATAGGTGTTAAGTTGGATTTTATATCCTAAAAAATCATGCATTGACTAATATCTTAATTATTAAAAATTTCAAAAATTGTGCAATATCGGTGCATGGACTATAAAACCATGCATCCACATAATGAATACTTCTACATGTTGTTTTTATATAACTCATGATTCAAGTATTACATTGGTTTTGGAAATAGTAAAATAAACAAGGATGGACTTACTAAATGTTTACATTGTTGGAATGAATTTCTATAAGAATTATAGTGTGTTGTTTATTTTGAGTTTGTTGTAAAATATATCTTGTGTGTGAAAAGTGTATTTCATAAAAAATGGATTTAGTTTGAAATGATTCCTTAGGGGTTCATTATATAAAAAATTGACCATAATTAAATATTTTATTGAAAGTTGGTGATTCTATCATGAAATATAGAAATCTTGTTGGTTTTAAAGGGAGTTGATGATTTACTTGTCATGTATTTTAACCCTCTTGGAGTTTTTATTAACATGGTTTAGTTTGACAGTAAAATTAAATGACTAATTTTAAGATTTATTAATAGTTGGGGTTATTTTAAATTAAAATAAATAATGTAATGTTCAATTGTATTATTTAATTTATAGAAATATTGTGGTTTTCATAACAAGATTTTATGATTTTTTTATTTTGTACCCTTGATGAGAGTTTAAATGATTAAATAGTTTGAAATTATTTAAAAATATGTATAGTTTTGAGATATAGAATATATTTTTGTGTTAATGTTTTAAAATATGAATCATGGGATTTTAACTTTTAATTGAATTACTAAAACGGTTTACTTTTGGTTTCCTAAAAGGTGTGGAATTTCTCCAAGTTTGACTATTTTTTAGGAGATTTATTTTCTTATAAAGTATTTTTAGGGTTCCATGTTAATGGGTTCATGGATAAAATGAATATTTTTTAATTTATTATCTTATTTTGGTGGTTATGTGTTTTTGGTTCTCTATTGATTGAAATTATCACTGTTTGATGTGATTCATGAGATATGATTGGGTTCTTTTCATATATCATCTTAATTGAATCAAGACTCTGGGAATTACATAAATTATAATTATGTTATTAATATTTAAATTCACAACCTTTATTATTGTTTAACACTATTAATACACTGAATGGAGTGGTAGGTGTCGTCTTCCTTTGTTGGTGGTATAGTGCAGAGTTTTGGAAATTTTCTTGGCATCATGATAAAGTATCTATTTTTGGAACCATGTAGGTTACAATACATAGGAATGGTTAATAAGCCTTGGTTTTATAGTTGAATTGATGATGATGGATGTTCTTTTGCTTTTGGGTAATTATCTTTTTTGGGATTATTTCTCAATGAGTTTAGATTAGTTGTCGTTTTGAGGTTAATATCAATTAATGTTGTATATGGTATCCTATATGGTTGATATTTTGTGATACTTAGTTGGGTGAATATTTTTAATCCTCTTTTTTGTGTGTTTCATGTGGTTTTTCGTGATTCTAGATTTGATGTGAGTGTTATGCATGATGATGTGTTTGATTGATTGAAGAAGGAGAATCATGCGTTATGTGAATCAGTAACCTAGATAGAATGTTATTTTCAATTGGATAGTGAGTTGCATAGGGTTGATTTCTTATATTAGGATCAATATGAAACAATTTTCCAGTATATTGGACCTGATTTACCCTCTTAATTAGTTCTATGACCTATGGTTAGAACCATGGTGTTCCTTGTTGTGGTATAGTTCTAATTGATGTTTTATTCATCTATTTTGGGATGTGAGGGATTAGTATGGAGTTATCTTTTTATCTTCATATGTTCCTTATTATTTTTCTTCCATTATAGGATTTCATCTAGTTCCTTAGTGGTTGGTTATGGTGGGTGGAATTTTTTGATTAAATAAGAAGATTTATTGTATCGTGGTTTTCCGAGTGATTCTTTCTCATTTTAAAAGAATCATCTTATAGTGTCATAATTTTAGATGAAATATATATAATGGAGAGACCTATATTATCACAATGTTTTTCTAAACCTTTATGGTAGATGGTTTTAGATTTGATCTAACTTGATTTTATTTTGTATTGGATAAAGATTTTGATATTTTGTAAATGAATGAAACATATATTTTGTTTCCATTATTTTTGGATATTAAAGAGATTTTTTCCTAAACCAACGAACCGCTTTTTTTGAGGTGTAAACATTTTAAGGTTTCATTGGCATTTTATCTTACTAAAAACAATTACAGGGATATAAAGTATTATGCTGGCAAGAATTGTTACACACTCATGTCACTATAGTGTCTTGTTTCATAATATTTGGGTTTGATTTAATTTTTTTGAGATTTTTAGTATGAATATTTGAAAGTTATTTATGTTTAATTATATTTCTCGTTTGAAGGAATAGTTTTAGTAAAATCATATTATATGTATTTTTGAAGAACATTTTAGTTTATTTTATTTGTGAATTGTTAATATTCATGGGTGGTTTAAAGTCCATTCCAAAATTTGTAAAATCTATTATACTCTTTATGAGTCAATTTTGGATTGTGGTTATTGGTTTGGGTATTGATGGCGTGTGGGGGTTGATTTCCTTTTAAAAACATTTTATAAATTAAAACTTATTTTTATTAAATTAAAACATTTAAATCAAGGAACTAAAATTGAAATAGTTAAACCACAATAATGATAATTAAGTGAAAATGATTAAATAAATAATTTATCACAATAATATGATTTATGAGTAGAATAAATTAAATAAATAAGATATCATAGTGGAAATAATATTTCAAAAAACAATATATTTTGAAAAAAAAATTCATTAATCACCTATGAAATGTTCCCACATCTACATCCCTATGTATGTTAGAGGAGTTATACCGACTTGTGTTCAAAGGTAACTAATAAACATATTAACAAAGTAAATCCATTTATTTAACTACCATGTGTCACGACCCGTCCTCGGGGCCCGTTCCATGACTACCCCAAGCCCACCTTCCATAGGCCAGGGGCTGGCGATAAGCACCAAGGCGTAATTCCCGGTAAAAAGGGAAGGCATTGCCTTTGTAAAGTAAACAAACACCATAGAGCAAGCAAGCAGAAGTAAACACTGAGTAAAAACTGGGTACAACAGTAAGTGAAGAAAAGTAAGTGGGCCAGAATACAAACCCAAACTGAAAGTAAAATCCAATGGAAAGGAAGTACAACAATTGTAAAGTAAAGCCGCTACGGAGAGTCGTCCTATGGTACTCCCACCTGAACGGTAGGTACAGATAGCCTCCACATCTCCTCGGGTCCAGCCGTCCGCTCTGAGTATGTCCCGCCCAAGGGTCCACCTCCAGGTAATGTCATGCTCCGCAAGCCTCAACCACGATCAGCGTTGTCCGTCATCTACACGCAACACAATGTAGTGTGGGAATAGACCATGCAGGGGTGAGTATAATCTACTCAGAAGGGACCCCAAGACACCCGAAGGTCTCCCAGGATCCACAAAGGATAATCCACAAAGGAAGATACAATCACGAAGTAACATCTGTCACCACTTAGGTATATGACCATACATATACCTAAGTCATCAATTCTCATTCGGCTCCAACATCTAAGCCTAAGTATAACCCAGTCCACACAAGAAACACAACCCAATTGACATAGGAAAACATAACGTAATACACACAGGATAACAAGTCAATCTTATCAAAGAAAAGAATAGAAAGTCAAGATTTATCTAACATAGGTATACTTCTTCATAAGATGATAGAGATGAACAGATATTGCCACTGATTCATCTAAGATGTCGGGCCCACACAGGATCGATAGGTACTAACCCCTACAATGACCCACAATGGATCGATAGGTAACTAACCCCCGCAATGACCCACACAGGATCGGACCCACACAGGATCTGTAGACGCTGGCCCACACAGGACCGCTGAGCGCTGACCCACACAGGATCTGACCCACACAGTATCGGTAGCACTAATACATGTAGGATCGTTGAGTGTTGTATTTGTCGTCGTCGAATCCACGGAGGATTTCTGTACAGTCGTCATCGTCATCGCAGTCGCAGCCAGCTCTAGGGTTCCCACACACAGCAAGCTCATTCAGGAGGGTCTGCTCCACGAGCCAAAGGGTTGATACATCAACTGACACATAGTCCGGAGTTGATGTATCCAGAAGTTCTGTATCGTCAACATGAACTCAACGCGACAGACGGCGCGTCGATCGGACGCCCGGTCTGAGCGTTATTGGCTTTTTCGTTCTAGGGGCCTGGTTGGTTTCTAGGTCAAAACCAACCCGGACATACTCCAACTATGTACAAACCTCGATCGTAGTAAGCCAAAAGGTCTGTCTCACTTAGAGTAATCCAACAAAGTCGACGGCACGTCAATCAGACGTCCGGAACTCAAGTTATAAGTGTTTCCACTCCGAGGGCCCGGTTGGTTTCGTGTACGAACCAACCCAGACGAACACAAAGTACTCCAAAACCTTGAGTGAAATATACCAAAACGACCACCTCGATCCAAGGATCGCATCGCAGCTGACGGTGCATCGATCATAGGTCCTCAGCCCAAGTTATGGGGAAAAGATCATGAGCGGTCCAGTATTAGTGGGTTCAGGCCCGGTCCGACCCGGCCCGATACCCTCTAGGTCGGCCCGAACCGGGTCGACCCATCCTGGTTCCGGGTCTGGCCCGCTTGGGTGCGGCCCGACCTGTATGGCACGGCCCGGCCCGGCTGGCGCGGCCCGGCCCGGCCTGGGCGCGGCCCGACCTAGGCAGCCGGCCCGGCGCGCTGGCCCGCTGGCACCAGCCAGGTGGCTCGACCGTTCGGCCGAGCGGATATGGGGGGGGGGGGGGGCTGCCCCCTGTTTTTGTAACCATGGCCCCATTAATTGGGGACTGCTCATGCTGGCTAACCGGGGGTCATAACCCCCGGCTCTTCCCCTGTCCGGCCAGCCCGCTCTGGCCGGCCGGCTATTGCCACCACGGGACCGGCGATAGCCGATCCCCCTGCTCCGATGCCGGCATCCCGGAACCGGCCGCCGGTCCCTGCTCCTCCGCAGCCTTAGTCCGCCCGGCGTGGTGTGTTGGCACTGCGCCCCTCCACCGTGGCCCCGCTCCGGCCGCAATGCCTTTGGGGTTCTCCGGCGCGTCGCGACGGCTCCGCAATCTTGCTCGATTCAACGGCGCGGCGCGATGGCACCGTGCATTCCTTGCCACATGACCCCGCGTGGTGTGACGAAACCGTTCCATCCTCGTTCCATTCCACCACAAGGTAGACAAGAGAAAAATGGGAGGTGGGTCGGCCGTGTTTGTGCAGTCCGGCCCCCTCCCGTTATCTGATAACAAGTGGTCCAATTGTACGAGGAATAATGAAGGAAAAAAAATTCACAAATAGAAACACATAAAACCCCTACCTCAAACATAGTTTGAATGGAGGATCATTGTGGAAATAACCGTCGCGGAAGAAGACGTCGTAGAAGGAGAATCATTGCTTCGCGGAGAAATGATTCGTCGGCGTCACGTCGTTGATCTCCGAGGATCCAGCGTTCTTCACGTTCTTCACGTTCTTCGTCGAGGAAGAAGAACTTCAAGAGATTTTCCATTTCTCCCAAAGACTCTCACAACAAGATCCAACCAAAATAAAATAAGTAATTCCCTTATTTTATTAACATGACTAATGTTTGAAATTCAAATGTTGAATTATTCCACTCAATTAATTAACTCAACATGACTTAATAAATGGAGGGTTATGGATGGTTAGGGAAGATGAAGAGGTGGGGTTTGTGTGGGCCACACCACTTTCATAACCTCCCATGGTAATTTGGGTGGTTACCCCAACATCCACTCAAATTCTAAACACTTAGGGAAAAATAAAAATTGTAGCTCAATTTTTATTTTCAACTTCCACAATTTTTTAACAACTCCTCCCATGAAAATGCAACTTCGGAAAAGGTGTTCTTAAGCAATTACCGGCGCTGTGAATCCATCGGTGCCCTCAGAATTCGATTCTGAACAACGGTTCAAAATCTAGAAAAACCTACTCATTCATTTACTGAACGTACCCAAGCTAAACTTCAGATAGTAATTCCGGGCACAACGGTCCTCGGAATCAAGTGCCGTCAGAAACCGCATCCTTTTAAAATCCCAAAGAAAATTAAGAAAAAAAATTCCCCTTGAATTTTAAGGGTCTTTACATTACTCCCACCTCAGGGATTTACGTCCCCATAAAGATACATCAAAACTAGGTGAAAAAATGTGGGTAATGTGCACTCATCTGAGCCTCCCACTCCAAAGTGCTTTCCTAGAGGTTCCCGTGCTGCCATCTGATGCGCACTAGAGGAATCGACCATCCACATAGGACCCGCTCTTATCGATCCTCGATCTCCACTGGGACCTCCGCAAAATTCGCCCATCATCTATGTCAATCTCCCCATGGTCAATGATATGTGTCGTGTCGTGCACGTATCTCCTCAGCTGAGATACGTGAAAGGTGTCGTGCACCCGGTGAAACTGAGGTGGTACATCCAAGAGATAATCCACCTCGCCAATCATGCTGAGGACCTGGAATGGTCCGATGAAGCGTGGAGACAACTTTCCACCTCGGACAAATCTACGTATTCCATGTTGAGGTGAGACCCGCAAGAAGACGTGGTCACCATCCTCGAACTCTAGTGGCCTCCGCCTCCTGTCAGCATAAGACTTCTGCCGGATCTGAGTTGTCCTCATCTGCTCCTGAATGACCTGGAACTTCTCGGTCGTGTCCTGGACCATCTCTAGTCCCACAAGTGCTGACTCCCCAGGTTCTGTCCAGTACAGAGGTGATCTGCAAGGTCGGACGTACAACGCCTCATATGGTGCCATCCTGATGGTGGAGTGGTAGCTGTTGTTGTACGCGAACTCTACCAAGGGTAGGTGGTCCTCCCAGCTGTGACCAAAGTTGAGGACACATGCGCGGAGCATGTCCTCGAGAGTCTGAATGGTCCTCTCCATCTGACCATCTGTCTGAGGGTGAAAGGCGGTGCTCAGAAGTAGCTGCATCCCGAATGCCTCCTACAACCCCTTCCAAAGCCGGGAAGAAAAGATAGCATCTCGATTGGAAACAATAGATGATGTCACACCATGAATGCGCAAAATCTCCTGAACGCAGAGATGTCCCAAGCTCTCCACTAAGCCCTGCTCTCTGATGGGTAAGAAGTGAGCCGACTTAGTGAGTCGGTCGACAATCACCTAAATGGAGTCGTGAAATCTGGAAGTGCATGGAAGTCCAGTCACGAAGTCTATAGATATCTCGTCCTACTTCCACTCCGGGACCTCTAAGGTCTGTACCAAGCCTGCTGGTACCTGGTGCTCTGCCTTCACCTGTTGGAAGGTGGGGCATCGTGAAACGAACTCTGCCACAACCTTCTTCATGCCTGGCCACCAGTGCTGTCGTTTGAGGCCCTGGTACATATTCGCCACTCCAAGATGTACTGCCAAAGGGGAAGTGTGAAACTCTCTCAACACCTCCTCTCGTAAAGAAACTAGTACCAAGGTACGTCCTCTAAAAAGGACATTGTTCTCTCCTCCTAAGGAGAAACCATCAGGTGCCTGTCCTGAGGATATCTGCTCACGCCGCGTCTCACAGTCGGCATCCCCACATTGTTCCTCTCTGACCTGCAGCAGTAGTGGAGAAGTGACTGTGAGCGACTGAATAAAGGCTACTCCATCTCTATCCACGAAGGATATCTGCAAAGCAGCTAGCTGCTCTTTTGCCTCCCCAAGTAGCTGGATACCAGTCCTCCTGCTGAGAGCATCGGCTACTACGTTCCCCTTTCCAGGATTATAGACTATCTTAAAGTCATAGTCCTAGAGGAACTCGAGCCATCTCCATTGTCTCAGGATCAGGTCCTTCTGCGAGAAGATGTACCTGAGACTCGGATGGTTAGAATAGACTGTAAAGCGCTCTCCCATCAGATAGTGTCACCACATCTTTAGAGCGAAGACCACTGCTACTAACTCCAGGTCATGGGTATCATAGTTCTGTTCATGCTTCCTCAACTAATGTGATCCATAGGCAATCACGGCCCACTCCTGCATCAGGAAACATCCGAGTCTGGTCCCTGATGCATCATAGTAAACTACGTACCCTACTACCTCCTCCGGCAACCTCAAGATAGGCGCGCTGGTCAATATCTGTCTTGTCTCCTAGAAGCTCTGATGACATCTGTCTGACCACACAAAGGGTTTCCCCTTCTTCGTCAAAGCTGAGAGTGGTGCCTCAACTCTAGAGAAGTTTGGCACAAATCTCTGGTAGTACCCAGCATGTCCCAAGAAACTCTGCACCTCCGTCACGCTCCTGGGTGGCTCCCAAGGTAGCACTTCCTTGATCTTCGTAGGATCCACCGCAACTCCCGCCTCAGAGATGACCTGTCCCAAGAAGTGGACCTCGTGTATTCAGAACTGAAACTTTGGGATTTTACCATAAAGCTGGTGCTCTCGGAGTGTGTCCAGTACAACCCACAAGTGGTAGGCGTGCTCCTCCTCAGTCGTCGAGTAAATAAAAATGTCGTCGAGGAAGACCATGACAAATCGATCGAGGCATGGCTGAAATATCCTATTCATGAGGGCCATTAACACTGCTAGAGAATTGGTTACACCGAATGGCATAACAAAGAACTCATAGTGGCCATACCGACATCTGAAGGCCGTCTTCTTCAAATCCTCATCCCGAACTCTGAGCTGATGATAGCCTAACCTGAGGTCTATCTTCGAGAACCACCGTTCTCCCTTGAGATGATCAAAGAGGTCATCAATCCTCGGTAGTGGATACTTGTTCCTCACATTCACCTCGTTCAGGAGACGATAGTCGACACAAAGTCACAAGCTCTCATCCGCCTTCTTGGAAAACAATATCGGGGAAGCCCAAGGTGAAACACTGGGTCGGATGAAACCCTTGCACTGCAAGTCCTCCAACTGTACCTGTAGCTCTCGAAGCTCGGCAGGAGCCATCTGATATGCTGGGGTGGATATCGGGGCTTTCTTGGGGTACAGATCAATATAAAATTCTACCTCTCTGCGAGGAGGTAGTCCTGGAACGTCATCGGGGAAAACATCCACATACTGATCCACCACTGCAGGAAAACCAGGACTATGCACGTCAACTGCTCCTAGGATGAGGCTAGCCAACTGATGAGTGATGGGTTGTCCTCTTCTCTGCGAGACTCCATCCTGTGCTGTGAAGGCGCCCTTCTCACTGGTTAAGGAGAACCTGCTCCCGTCGGCGCGTACACACTGCACCTTGCGCCTAATACAGTCAATCTATGCATGGACTGTAGATAACCAATCCATTCCCAAGATGACGTCGTAAGGCCTCAACGCCACTACAAGAAGATCCCAACCGATGATCTCGCCTCCTAGAGTAATCTCACACTGCCAGCACCATTGCGTAATCATCGAGTCTGCTCCCGTAGGAGTCTCTAGCCGTAAGGATTGGGCCAACGGCTCTGTCAGAATCCCCGAGCTCCGAACAAGGGCATCAGCTATGAAAGAATGACTCACTCTTGTGTCTATAAGAACTACAACAAGGGTGGAATAGACACAGATAATACCTTGAATTATCTCGGGTGCGCCGTGGTCGTAGGCCTCCGCAGCCTGAAGTTGTGCCTGTCTCTGCCCACCATCTCCCTGTGGTCGGGGTGGACGTCCTAGCGGTGGTGGTGGTAGAGCCTCAAAGCGTCGCCCACCACCTGCTGCTCGACCAGCTCCTCTGCCTCATTTTCTTGCTCCCTGCGGACCGCCACAGTCGACACTATGCCTCTGCCTGGGTGGCCCCTCAACAGTATGTTTCTCCTCTTCACGGCGGTTTGGGAAGTCATGAGCCATGTGGACATGCCCTCCGCAAGCGTAGCACTGTCTGCCTCTCGAAAGACTAGCTCCGCGCTGTGTGCCCCGCACCACTGAGCCAATGTCCTGAGGTCGTCTTCCGGAGGGTCTGGTCTGCCTGGACCCATGCGTCATCCGTCGACTACCTGCTGCAGAAGACTCTGCTACGTACCGCCCTGCGGTAGGTCTCGCTGCTGTTGTAGGCTCAACAAGGAAGCTCTCGATCAGAATGGCTCACTCCAGTACTCTTTCCTATGTCGGAATGTTGAGGGAGATCAGCAATTCCCTGATCTCTTGCCTCAATCCCTACTCAAAGGTCTGGGCCCTGAAGAATTGGTCTCGTACCATGTCT
Source organism: Viscum album (assembly GCA_963277665.1). Classification (NCBI taxonomy): domain Eukaryota; kingdom Viridiplantae; phylum Streptophyta; class Magnoliopsida; order Santalales; family Viscaceae; genus Viscum; species Viscum album. Next base: position 1,169,738,303 of record OY728135.1, on the reverse strand, counting down.
GTCGAATAGCGCGAGAGATCTGTAAATCTTGCCGAGTGTTGGGCGATCGTCAAGCTGCCCTTTCGTAGTGGTAGAAGCTCCTGGATGCGCACCGCACGGTGGGTGGCTGGGACGAAATCTGAGCGGAAGAGTCTCTCAAATTCCTTCTGGAGAAGACATGCGTCACCATGCACCTGAAGCATCATGCTCCACCATCTGCTTGCTGCCACGTGCAGGAGGCTCACTGCGAGGATCACCATGAGGTCTGCAGGTGTCCTCAATAACTTGAAAACTCATACAATTGCCTCCATCCAATCCTCGGCGGCCTGAGGGTTCGTCTCCCCGTGGAATCTGGGCGGTCACTAACGCTGAAACTCATGTAGTGCACTAAATCGACGTGCATCGTCTGCGGCTGGGGCTGGTAGCATCGGTGGCTCGGCGGGTAGAGGTACCGCTGGAGCCTCTACTGTCAAAGGTCCCTGTACCGAGGCCTCGTCGCTCGGTGTGCTGTCATCACACACAATGCTCAGAATCCTAGCTGGCTGCCATATTGGGGCCATCCTGAAAAGAGACAGGTGTGCCACAGTTAGAACAAGTATACCTGGTGAGCTGACACAAAGTAATCACAAAGAAAAACAGAAACACACATGCAACCAATGTTTTCGTGCATTAATTTTGAAATCAGAAGTCTGGGTCCTGGTGTAAAGATACGTCGGCCGCCGTACCAACACTGGACTCCCTTGACTGATAACCACACTCAATACTCTTAACACTATTTCTTCACATAGAAAAAATACCAGAGTCCGGAGTTCTGCGGTAGAACTAACCTCCCTTTTATACCAATTTGTCACGACCCGTCCTCGGGGCCCATGCCGTGACTACCCCAAGCCCGCCTTCCATAGGACAGGGGCTGGCGACTAGAACCAAGGTGTAATTCCCGGTAAAAAGGGAAGGCATTTCCTTTGTAAAGTAAACAAACACCATAGAGCAAGAAAGCAGAAGTAAACACTGATTGAAAACTGGGTACAACAGTAAGTGCGGAAAAGTAAGTGGGGAAGAATTCAAACCCAAACTAAAAGTAAAATACAACTGGAAGGAAGTACATCAACAGTAAGGTAAAGCCGCTATGGTGAGCCATACTCTGGTACTCCCACATGAATGGTGGGTACAGATAGCCTCCACAGCTCCTCGGGTTCAGTCGTCCGCTCCGAGTACATCCCGCCCAGTGGTCCACCTCCAGGTATTGTCCTGCTCTGCAAGCCTCAACCACGATCAGAGTAGTCTGTCATCTGCAACCAACACAACGTAGTGCGGGCATAGCCCGTGCAGGGGTGAGTATAAGCTACCCAGTAGGGACCTCGAGACCCCTGAAGGTCTCCCAGAATCCACAAAGGATAATCCACAAAGGAAGATACAATCAAGAAGTAACATCTGTCACCACTTAGGTATATGCTCATATATATACCTAAGTCATCAATTCTCGTTCGGCTCCAACATCCGAGCCTGACTACAACCCTGTCCACAAAGGAAACACAACCCAATCCACACAGGAAAGCATAACATAATCCACACAGGATAACAAGTCAATCTTATCGAAGATAAGAATTGAAAGTAAAGATTTATCTCACACAAGTATACTTCTTCATAAGACGATAGAGATGATCATATATTGCCACTGATTCATCTAAGTCGTCGGACCCACACATGATCAATAGGTACTAACCCCTGCAATGTCCCACAAAGGATCGATAGGTAACTAACCCCCGCAATGACCCACACAGGATCTGTAGACGCTGGCCCACACAGGACCGCTGAGCGCTGACCCACATAGGATCTGACCCACACAAGATCGGTAGCACTGATCCACGTAGGATCGGTGAGTGCTTTAGTCGTCGTCGTCGAATCCAAGGAGGATTTCTGTATAGTCCCCATCGTCGTCGCAGTCGCAGCCTGCTCTAGGGTTCCTGAAAACTGCAAGCTCGTTTGGGAGGGTCCGCTCCATGACCCGAAGAGCTGATACATCAACTGAAATATAGTCCGGAGTTGATGTATCCAAAAGTTCTATATCGTCAACAGGAACTCAACGTGACAGACAGCATGTCGATCGGACGCCCGGTCTGAGGGTTATTGGCTTTTTTCGTTCTAGGGGCCCGGTTGGATTTTAAGTCAAAACCAACCCAAGATACTCCAACTGCGTCCAAACCTTGATCGGAGTAAGACAAAAGGCCGTCTCACTTAGAGGAATCCAACAAAGTCGATGACACGTCAATCAGACGTCCGGAACTCAAGTTATAAGCATTTCCGCTCCAAGGTCCCGGTTGATTTCATGTACGAACCAACCCGGCCGAACCCAAATTACTCCGAAACCTTGAGTGTAATATACCTAAACGACCACCTCAATCCAAGGATTTCATTGTAGCTAACAGTGCGTCGATCGGAGGTCTGCAGCCCAAATTATGGGAAAAAGACCGTAAGAGGTCTGGTATTATGGGGTTCGGGCTCGGTCCAACCCGAACCGATACCCTCTAGGTCGACACATCCCGGGTCCGGGTCCAGCCCGCTTGGGAGCGGCACGGCCCGGCCCGGCTTGGGCGTGGCCCGGCTCGGCCTGGCGCAATCCGGCCTGGGCAGCTGGCCCGACGCGCTGGCACTAGCCAGGTGGCTCGGCCATTCGGTCGAGCAGATTGGGGGGGGGGCCCTATTTCGTAACAGTGGCCCCCATAATGGGGGGCCTCTCATGCTGGAAAGACGGGGGTCGTACCCCCCGGCTCTTCCCCTGTCCGGCTGGCCCGCTCCGGTTGGCCGGCTGTTGTCGCCACGGGACCGGCGATGGTCGGTCCCCCTGCTCCGATGCCGGCAGCCCGGAATTGGCCGTCGGTCCTTGCTCCGCCACGTCCTATGGCCACGGCCTTATTCCACCCAGCATGGTGCGATGGCACCGTGACCCTCCGCCACAACCCTGCTCCGACCGCGGTTCCTTCGGGGTTCTCCGGAGCGGCGCGACGGCACGGCGATCTTGCTCGATTCAACGGCATAGCGTGACGGCGCCGCGCATTCCTTGCCACATGACCCCACGCGGTGTGACGGCACCATGCCATCCTCGTTCTATTCCACCACAAGGTAGACAAGAGAAAAAGGGGAGGTGGGTCGGCCGTGTTTGTCCGGTCCGGCCCCCTCCTATTATCTGATAACAAGTGCTCCAATTTTACAAGGAATGATGACGAAAGAAACATTCATGAATAGAAATGCATAAAACCCCTACCTCGAGCGTAGTTTGAATGGAGTTTCATCTTGGAAATAACTGTCGTGGAAGAAGACATCGCGGAAGGAGAATTGTTGCGTCGCGGAGAAATGATTCGTCCGCATCGCGTCGTCGATCTCCGAGGATCCGGCGTTCTTCGTGTTCTTCGTCGAGGAAGAATAACTTCAAGAGCTTTTACTTTTCTCCCAAAGACTCTCACAACAAGATCCGACCAAAATAAAATAAGTAATTCCCTGATTTTATTAACATGACTTAAGTTTGAAATTCAAAAGTTTAATTAATCCACTAAATCAATTAACTCAACTTGACATAATAAATCGAGGGTTATGGAAGGTTAGGGAAGATGAATAGGTGGGGTTCGTGTGTGCCACACCACTCTCATAACCTCCCATGGGAAGATGGGTGGTTACCCCAACTTCCACTCAAAGGCTAAACACTTAGAGAAAAATAAAAATTGTAGCTCAATTTTTATTTTCAACTTCCACAATTTTTTAACAACTCCTCCCTTGAAAATGCAACTCCGGAAAAGGTGTTCTTAAGCAATTACCGGCGTTGCGAATCCATCGGTTCCCTCAGAATTCGATTCCGAGCACCTGTTCAAAATTTAGAAAAACCCGCTCGTTCATTTACTGAACGTATCCGAGCTAAACTTCGGATAGTAATTTCGGGCACACCGGGCCTCGGAATCAAGTGTCGTCAGAAACCGCATCCTTGTAAAATCCCAAAGAAAATTAAGAAAAAAATTTCCCTTGATTTTTACTGGTCTTTACACCATGAAAACACTCTAACTTAATATTTTTAGAACCCAATCCCCTTTCCTTAAGTACCAATAAAGTAAACATAATGACCCCTTTTTTAAGGATTAAGCAAGAACCAACCCCTTTATTTAAGGAACAAACAAGAACCAAAATAAAAACAAATCAGAAACTTTATTTTGTAAAATCCCTTTAAATAACACACTCCACTATATCTTTACGATGAATATAGGACTAAATACATGAGATTTAGGGAAATAAATTTATATAAAAGATATTAAATATACAATAATTCTTAAGAGAGATTAATAGTAGAAAAACTAGCAATATAATATTTTAACTTGAGAAGAATATTCATCCAAGAACCCAAGAGGTTTTACAAATATAATTTGGTGACTTTTTGAATGTTTTTAGGCCTTTGGGATCGAATATTAAATTAATGGATAAATTAAGGAATTTTAAGCACATTTCAAATACTGGGTTTTTGTATATTTTGAGTTCAGTTGGTATTCAAAGTGTGCCACAAACCATCTGGGGGTACCCCACTCTATAGATGTTGGTACCATTTGGTGGTGGATCAAAATATGATCTCTACTCCCCTTTTGAGACTTATTTTTCATCTAGTACTACCACAGAAAAATTTATAAAATTTAAATACCAAAATCCAGGAAAAGAAACTATTGAAGACCCAACATTGAGTTTGTGATCATTCAAAACCACCTAAGAGAGTGAGGTGTAAAATAGTCTCCTTATTTTGTATGATCAAAAACAGTTATGAAATTAATCCATAAAGATATCCATGATTCAATTATCATGTTTTTACCTAAAGTGTTTTTCAATATTTAAAAACGAAATTAAACCAATCCCCCTAAATATATAAAAATAATTTAGAAGTTTATCTTAAGAATGAATTATAAATTATTTCAATAAATAATTTTTCCAAAATTTATTCCCCTTGGGATTATAAAAAATACCAAAACACTATGTTTTCATAATTCTATAATTATAAAATTTCAAAACTATTCAATTTTTAAATAAATGGAAATAATCAAAAATTTGTTTGAATAAATAACTGATTCCATGTAATATCAAAAGTTCATTTCATGTTAAAACTATCTCTCCCTTTAAATATATGAAATCATAAAAATTCACATTCATAAAATCAAAAAAAATTGAAAATATTAAACCTTTAGAAATTATTTATTTTTAGACTATAAGATAACCCTACATTCTATTTTACAATATTTTCACCAAAATTAAGATTAAAATAATCATACAATCATTTTCATCACATTATAACATCATTGGTATCATCAAAAAGAACATAGATATGGATTAGAGATATAAAGGCAAGGAATTTAAGTTGGAATGATATTTAACCATAAAAGGCTTAAAATGAAAATAAAAATTTCAGAACTTATATTTTTTTTCATAAAGGGAGTTCAAATATTTATTTCAGAATATTGAAAACATCGACCTTTTCAAAATGAATATTGAAAAATTAAACCACACCATCCATGTGTGAAAACATTCAAACCCCATCAGTAAAATGTTAGAGAAAATAAATATAAGACAATGTTTTAGAAAATTATGATATTGAGATCTAAACTTACATAAAAGGATTGTATCTATAGGAACCGACTTAGATATATAAGAGATTTTTTTGCACTAATTTTACAATTATAACCTAAATTCATGATTTCCCAAAAAGTAAAATTTTTAATCATGTTTCAAACATTAAAAAGATCCCAACTTTTAAAACATAATTTAAAATGAAAAATTGCACACCCTTATGCTATGAATTTAAATTTTTAAAAGGAATATCGTAGATTATAATGGTTTAGTACCCACCCAAAATGTTACAAACCATTCAATGTATAAGGGGACACCAAGAATCATGTTAATTATGAGTTAAATAAAGAAAATTGAAAATAAGAAAACTCACCTATGAGAGTGAAAGAAATGGATAAATTTCATCAATATATAAATATATTAATCAAGGATCTTAATTTTTAAAATAGAAACATAATGTAATAAATTTAGATATGAAAAATATGAAATTCAAATTATATAAGATTTTAAAAAAAAAATTACTATAACCTAATGAAGATCCAGTTTAAACAGTAAAATTAGAGGAAAAAAATCAATTCTTGCGAAAGTTAAATGGAAATAAATATATTCAATACATTTTAAAAACTACCCACTAATAGAATAAATTCATTCCCAAGAAAGGGGTCTTAGATATGAAAAAAATTGAGATAATTAAAATTTATATATCAAAAATTTATATCATCAATAAATTGAGAATTAATATAAAAAATGAAAACAACAAATAAGATTTTATTTAAAGAATTCAAAGTGAAATATAATATTTAATTTCAAGATAAATGGAATAAGATATATATAATTATGAATCATGAATAAAATGTAGTGAGCATAATATGAATATCAATAATTGTTAATATTGTTAAAATAAGAATAATAATAAACATGAATTAAATTTATTTTCGAAACTATAGCTTCACTAGAAACACTTAATGAAAAATAATATAGTTTCCCTCCATAAAAAACAACTTTTATGGATAGGGGTTTTACCCGATTCAAAATAAAATAAATAATTAATCTGATTATAAAGGGATTAAAAAAATTAAAAACATTTAATGGGTTACTATACAAGTGTATCAATCACCCACAATTTATGTTCCATTTCACACATTTTTAATTTTCTGGAGTCAACATTCTTACAAAATAATAAATAATATTGTAACACCCTAAAATTATAAAGGAATAACAATATATTTGATGGAGTATAAAACAGGCAACAATAAGATTAGAAGAAAATATAACACCCCAAGACATTATGATATATTTATAATAAAATAATATAAATTTATTCAATATATTTCCTTACATGAAACACAGATATTATATTTTGTTACATGTAATGTTGTGTTTATCTTGTGTTATACGCAACGCCAAGTTTAACTTGTATTATAAGCTACAATGAGTATAAAACAAATGTGAAATGTTACTATAATATTATTATTTCATATAATAGTAATCACCAAGATGTTGGAATGGTGAGTATGAATATTATTAAGTAAATTATTAAACTTATAGTTATCTAATGACTAGAAAAAAAAAGAATCATTTAAAAGAAAAATTAATTTTTTCTGAAAAACTATATTGTTTTCCAAAAGAATATTTTTCCACACAGAAAAAAAAATTTAAAATTAATTTTTTTAAAATTGAGAAAATTTATTTGTAAAAAAATATTACTTTTGAAATAAAAATATCAAAATCAACTTAAAGTGAATATTTGGGGTATTTATAAAAGATTCTTTTTTGATGATTTGTGAAAAATACTGATGTTTAATTGAAAACATTCATTTTGTATAAATAATTAATAATATTAAATTATAAATTGGATTTATTTTAAATTAAAATTAGTTCCATTATTTATAAATTAATCGAATTTAGTTTTTTGGAATAATTTTTATATTAACTTTTAATAATAAAACATTATAAATATTTAAATATTTTCTCTTTAAAAGCCTTCTTTTCTTCACATTTGCATAATTAAATTTATATTAAATTTTCCAATTCTATGAATATAATTTATAAAAATGGATTCTATATTTGGAATAAAAAAATATATAATTTATAGTAAGATTAATTTTTTTTAATAAAATGAATAATGAAAATTGTAAAATTAATTACTCTGTATAGAGAAATAATGGATTTTGTTGGGGTTAAACAAGGAATATTAGTGTCAAAATTTTTTCAATCCCCCATTTTATGGCTGAATTTCTACCTTATACCTTGTAGGTTTTATAATATTCTATTTTTGAGCATTTTTAAAGATACAATCATTTGTATTATTGAATCATTTCACTAACAATCAACTATACCTCACACCTCACTAATAAAAGGATACCTCATCTCCTCTCTATTTGACACATTAAACCAACTTTGGTTTATAAAATACCTAACTAAATAACTTATAAAATTCCATAATCTCGTCCTAGAATGCATATCTTGGTATTAAATCCAACCTAGTAATGATTTTGGTGAAAACCTAAGTAAGATAACTGAAGAAGAGGTACCATTCTTCAATGAGAATTTTTATTTTATTTCATCATCCAACTCCTTTAATTATGATTAAAAAATGATTATAAAATATTATTAGTATCTTAAATATACTGAAATTTTTTATAATAATGTAAATACCTTCAACCGCCTCCACTTCCATAAAATAGTTTATAAAATTGTTATTTGGGTATATGGTGGACTACCGCATCACTAACCAATGTCATTCGTTCTTTCATTACCACATTTATCTAATAGTTACGATGACATATATAAATTATAAATATAGTATTTATTAAATAATTATACCTATAGAGTCATTATATAGTATATATATCTTTTTTTCAATTCCATATGGGATGCATTAATATCGATTGCATGTTCGGCGGACTACCACCCCGTGAAGCAATGTTATTCATCATTAAATAACACATTACATGGAAGGTTATAAGGATAATTTTAATTAATATATGTGATATACATGTAATAATAATTATTTTAATGACATATTTATAATCTTATAAATATAATATAACATTTAATTTCTTACCTTTTCTGTAATTCCCCGACCCAAGAAGCTCGAAGTCGATGCCTTACTTTATTACATTGACATTATTACAAAGAATCAAATCTTGAAGGATCGATCAATTTAGTAGTTTTGGAAGACCATGTTACATACATAGAACCCATTTTACATTGTAATTAAAAAAGTTCCTAATAAAATAAAATACTCAGCATCCATTAAACTCATTGAAAAAATTCATCTTCACACCCTTGGAAAAGGAAACAAAAATAGGGTTCTACTCAGATGGTATGTCTGTTAAAGGTATATAAGAAGATATAATTAATTAATAATGAATAATAATTATTTAAATAGTAAAATATAATCAAATAAATCAATATAGATTATACCATGAGCTTAAAATTGACCTTGGATATTCTAACTAATCACATAATCAAATGTAATAATAATATTGATGGATTTGAGAATGTTAGACATATGTGATATCATGATCTATCCTCAAGATAGATATGGCCAAGATCTATCCTCAAGATAGTTCAATTATGTCAGTATAAATCCTTCTAATTTGTTCAAGTTCTATCCTCATGAAGATTTAAAATTTCATGGAAACAAACTTGAAGACTTTGTCACCAACTCATTTCATCCCATGAGACAAGCGATACATCTAGGGTATTTCATCACCTAGTCCCTGACTTGTATAATGTATTTCCAAAATATTGATCAAATATATAATAATAATTTTAAATCAAAAACATTGTGCCTTATCCAATATTCTTATCATGTAATGGATACAGATTATAAATATTTTCTGAATAAATTATATAACATTCAAAGTAGAAAATGTATTTAAAAATGGTATACAGTTTAGGAAATAATCATATCCATGATAAATAATGGATGTATTTAGGGGGAAAATGAAGTTCAATGATCATTGGAACGTGAATAACTATAATATCCCATTATTTTATGGTATTTTTTTTAAATTTAAGATATTTGACAGATTATGCAGAGGAGAACACTGAGATTAATCAAATGATTAAATATTACTATTTAATTTTGATAATTATCAATTAGCCATTGGAATGGTCGGAATGAATGAGATTAACTTAATTATGATAATATTTTTTACCTATGAATAAATATTTAATTCATCGGTTAAAAATTAATTATAAATGAAAATAAAAAACAATGTGACACAAATGATTGTTTTCACTAAAAAACTATTTTTATGCCTAGAGCGATATTTTATCTTAATAAATTAAATTAATAACTAATTATGAAAGATCATAGTAAAATTTATATATTATATATTCAATCAATTTTTTTAATTTATCCAATACATATGTTATGTATAAGCAAAGATCAAATCCAATTTTATGCATTGAAGTTATATTTTTCTAAATACAGTTTTGCCGCCTTTTAATGGTTCACAAAGATTAAATCCAAATTTTAACACATTTATAAATTATATTTTTTCAATGTAAAATTTTTAATGAAAAATAATAATGTAAAAATTATCTTAGGGTTATTTTTTTTATTTTTTATAAAATATATATTTTCTAGTGACAATTAAAATATACCGATTTATATAAAATTGTCAATTCCATTATATTAGATCCTCCTTATGGTTTTTATTTGATATCAATGGACCTTAAAAAATATTACTTATAAATAGTATAATCTATTTCATTTTAATTATCCTTAAATATTATTATTTATAAGTACAGTTCCGGGGTTAAAAAAAATACATTTTTTAATTAAATTGTATTATATTTAATTTTACAGGATTAAATTTAAATTAAATTTTGAAAGATTGGTATTTTGAATATTTAGAAATGGATTAAATATTTAGATTCATATGTTAAAATTTTATTAAATATAACTTTTTTTATTTTAAGCCAATATGGATAGTAACATTAGAAATTTTAGTTACCATAGTAAAATGTAATTTTTTTTAATTTATGTTGATAATAAATGATGAGGACTAAAAATTTACCTTAAATCATTTTAATATTATTTTATGATTTATATTTGATCCATGAAACATGATCCTAAAATTTGAGTTATTTTATGGACAATTGTCCGTGAAAATGTCATTGATATTATTTAAATTAAAGAAAATCACAAAATGTCACTTTCCTTGTCTCAATCATATCTTATGTGTCCACATGGAACCAAAGGTTGTTTATAAATGAATATAATTTTCCTTATTGAGCTTGTTAAACTAATTTTTTATCGTATAAATTTATTTATGATTTTTGGGGACCATTTGTTTGAGGTTATGCTATTTATAATATTTTATTTATTGAATAGACAAATATGTCACATTAATATTTCAATAACTATATTATTTTTAATGTAATTGTATTCAGAAGATATAATATACAATAGAAATTATTTTGAAATATAAAAAAAATTTCTATATTAAGGAAATTTATTTATATATTTTATTGAAAACTATTTCTCTTAAATAATTATACAACGATGATGTAGTAAATATTTTAATAATGAATCAATCAACTAAAAGATATAATTTTTTTAAACAAAATATATTTTTAATTATTTAAGATATAGATGAATTTTATAGATGGTCATGACATATTAACATTGAATTAAATTTTTTTTCAACTTTATCCTGATTTCTTGTGTTCCTTCAAGTAAAAGTAATGAATAGTGTTAACATTTACTCTAATGATATTTTATCAAAATAATCATTTATTAAATTATTTAAAAAACATAAAACAATTATTAAAAATAAAAAATGATTATCATTCAGTCTAAAATTTTCTAAATTTTTCATTTATGGTTCAATTGACATTTTATATGTCAATAGTACCAATTTCTAATGTTAAATATATTTTTACCGTAATTAAAATTATTATATATTAACTAAAGTCAATCTAAATGATAAGGTTTTAAATGGAATAAAAATTTGTTATAATATTATTGGATTGTGATAGTGAAACATTATATCAAATTATATTACAAACTTTTATTATTTAGTTTTATTTGGATAAAAATGACTTTATTATAATTTAATATTTTGAGGATTTCCAAGGGTGCCTCTAACGTCAATTATAAAAGGGAAATCCTTCCATCATTCCATTTCACCACCATAATCATTATAGTCAGAAACAATATATATAAATATATCCTCCAAAAAGACTTATCTATGTTTTTTTGGTTTTGGTCCTTCCGAAATACTAACCCAATATCACTTTTCATGATTTCTAAATATAGTTCTCCAAAGAAGACGTTATCGTCCTTACTCACTCTTTGAAGTTTATTTCATATTATAATTTTTCTTCTTGTATTTTTTTCATGATCAATTAATAAATTCAGTATAATTTATATACATATATTTTATTATTCTTATGGGACAACCATATACCACATTTTACTTATCTTACGGAAAACGAATGTATCGTGCATTCGTATATACGACTTATAGTATCTACGTCGTGGTATAATTTTATTTTCATCACAAAATTATTTGGATGCATATAATGATGAAAATAATATATATATATATATGATAATTATGAAATTGTATTTATTTTTAAAAAATTAATATATCATCCACTTCCTTACCCTTTTACAATTAAGAGACTGATATTATCGCTCGTTTTTAAATATGACTTAGCATCTCCACAACACGATCTGATTCATTTTCCAGGTTAAACATTAAATAATGATTATGAAACTATATATAATAATTAAATATGATATAATTATCATTATAGTTATTTTGAAACTATAACATATTCCCAATAACTGAGACCTACATGAAAAAACATGCATTGAAAAATTGAAACAGTTAAAACCTGAAATAATGGTAATATTGAAATATTATTAACAAATGAGTAATAAAATTATATAACATGATTATATATTATATCATAACTACTAATATGGTCCTTTTATAAGTTAATAACATGATTAAAATCAATATATAGGAATTTAAACATTGTTTAATTAAGGGAAAGTGCAAGGAACCGATTTCTCGTCTCACTTTATACTTGTGAGATGCATGCCTTATCCACCACTTATCTATTGGTGTGGTGAATATATTACCAATTGATATATAATATAATTAATATTATTATATTCATGGTATTAAATATTTCACTTTATAATTATCCTTCTTATGAGGTATTCCATTCGACTGATTACATGTTGTAAGTGATTGATAGACTAATTTCTAATCATTAATAAAAATTCTAGTCTATTGATTATTTTATTCTATGATTATGTATGAAATGGATTTCAATAATATTAGGATTTATTTACACATTTTTATGTAGAGTTATATCTAATTTACATAATTTAATCTTGTTATTAACTCAAAAAAAAATATCATATTTTTAGTGGGATATATTTAAAAAAATACTTTAAAATATTTCTTTTTCTAAGTTTAAATATAATGTTTTTTTAAAAATATATAAATTTATCATATTTTTCCTCTTTCATGATGACTTAATTTTTTGGAAGCTTCCATTAAAATATTATAAGGTGCTTTTAAAATAAATAATTTCATTTTATAATTGTGCATCTTTATAAGAATAAGTTATTTCAAAGTTAAAAAGTGTATTTTCCACATTATTTTTTTAGTTCTCTTATTAATGTATCTATTTAAAAATACTTTTTTGAATCCTATTATTTATTGTGGTTTATCTATTATGATACCATTTTCCATACATTGTTGAATATTTTATGACCATTTTGACAATGGATGTAATATTTTGATACAACTCACCATATTCCTCTATGAGGGTTATGATTGGGTTTATTAAATGAGAAAATTATTTACATTTCTTATTTAGTCGATGATTATATTTCATCCATTTCATATAAGTAATTATTAGACTTGGTAAATTAGGGGTTGGTCCCGCTATGTTCCCTCAAAGAATCTTTAGGTATCATGAGACAAACTAGATTGGGTTTTTTCCAATGGCTTACCCATTTATGTGGAATTAATTGTTGAGGACTTGAAGGTATTCTTTAGATGTCTGGCATAATGCATTCCCCTGTTATGAGATTAATCGTTGATTTTCATGTGATTATTAAACTTGTCTAATATTGATGGTTAACTTTTTTATCTCATTTTATTATTTAAATGATATTATTTTATCATATTTTGTTCTACCATATTATTATCAAGTGATTTATTAAGTAGAATGTGTTATAGTTATCTGACTTTCTATAATCATTTATTCTAATTTATGATATATAATTTTTTTTGTATACCCTAACTAAGCATCTGATCTCACCCCTTTCTTATGTTTTATTGTTCCACAAGATGATAAGATATGTATTATGTTTGACACGTAGGGATAGTCTAAGAGAATAATGGTTCCTTCAAAGGAATTATTATATTATATTTTATATGTTAAATTGTATTTTATGATTAAAGTATGTATATAGTTTTCCATGACTACTAAACTATTTATTCCTTTGGTATGTGATTCTATATATCTTATAATTATGTAATAATGTATGGGCTTGTATCTGGGCTACTAGGGCTTTTGCTTTTATAGTTGGTATCAGAAAATGTGTAGTAGAACCAATGGGAACTATATTTAAAAAATACTAGATTACATAACATAAACCTAAGATATAATTTGAGTTCTGATATAAAATAACATTCCAATGGACCCAATTTTATTACTATGATGTTATATACACATGAAAATTTTAATTTGACTTAATATTTTCACTAGTTTTCGTATTATAAATAATGATATGACCAAATTGTGTACGTTGTCATTTATAAATATATAATAGTAGACATAATTTGAACCTCATCAATACACATGAACCAAAGAGTAATAAGGATCATATATTTTATATTCTTATTCCAATATTTTCTAGGAAACTAGTCTCCCAAACATTCTCATCATAAGAGGACATAGTAACACATTATAAGAAGATGAAGAATGAAATATCTAATTATTATGGAAACAAAGGGAAGCATTATAAAAATAGTACAACTATGAAAAATTTGGACAAATTAGTTAAGATAAAAAATTATTTTCCCACATGTCATAATTATGGAAAGAAACAACCTAGTACATGGTAAAAAGTAATGGGAGTGTCCTACATGTTTTGACAAAAATGCAATTGTTCTTGTGATTTTTAGAGTAATAAAAGGTTTTCCAATATATAAGTCTTCAACTACAAGGAGATGGGAGCCTACACATATCATTTTCTCAAGTTCCAAAATAAATTAAAATAAAAGATTAAAATGGATCATGATAAATCTTATTCTACTACCACATGTGAAGAGGAATGATTAATATTTCTATTTATGGATTCAAGAATTATGTTATTTGATTTTTTTTTATCAAAAAAACTCTAGATATAATAATCATGAGTTGTGTGAGGATTTTACTATGGTTCTTATTTTTTTTAGGAATTTGGATTCAAGTCATGAATAACCCTAGTAATCTAGAGAAGTTATACTATTGTAAATTGATCTTTTTGAAAACATATGAACTGGGAAAGATAAACCTAAATATTTTCTTGATATTGAAATAATAATAAATATATTTTTATGGGAATGTATTGATGACCATGAAGGCGGTTAGTGACATGATGGTTTATGTTATGCTAGAATTATTATATGTTTAGATTTCAGGAATATATTCAACAACCTGACATTTTACCCTTGGGATCATAAATATTAAAAAAATGTTTAAAATAGATTAATGTATTAATATATTTGGTATTAAACAAAAAGTGAAATAGAATTTATGAAAATATAATATAAATTTGATTTTATAAATTTAGTAACCTTACTTGTAATGGTTTTTTTTTAGAAATTGTAAAATGTATTTTTAATGAGGCTTAAGGTAATAATATATAGAATGAATCAAGATGAAATTTGGATAATATTGTTAATGTTAAATTGTGATATATCATATTGGATAGTGTGTAATAACCATTTTTATTTTTGTACATTTTTAAAGGGCCAATGAATTACTATATACATTTTGATAAAAGTGATTTTGGCATAAAACTTCATGTTGAATGTCCATATTTTTTTTGAGAAATGAGGTGGACGTGGATCGAAGAACAACTAAATAATGAAATTAATCTTATGATATTGATTTAAATCAAGTATAATTATTTTCTCATATTCTTAACTGTATATAAACGGAATCTCTCAACTCTATGAAAATGATTTTGGAAAAAAAAATTATCCATTTACTTTTATTACTAATAAACCAATGGTATTTTAACCGCTTATAACTTTACTATTTTTTCATAGTCGGGATTCTAATTACCATGTTCTTATATCACACTTCATAAGGACATGATAGTTAGATACCATTTTATTGCCTATCATTTAACTTCCCACTATTCGTCTCCAATATTAAACCTATTTTTATATTGACCATCACTTTTTCATTTCCCTCCATTTAAGAGGATGTTTTATTAAACCTATAAATGATGTTGGATTTCCAAAAGGGTATATAAAAATGAAAAATCCATGAACATAAATAACAAGTTTAAATTGGGAGAACTCAATTTATTTAAGTAGGGTAAACTTTAACACCCCGATATTTTATGGTGTGTTTCTTTTTAAAATTAACAACTTCGATAGCTTATGTTAGATATAAAACCAAGGTTAAAAAAATTATTAAATATTATTATTTAATTATGATAGTTATAATCTATCCATTGGAATGAAGGGAAAGAATGCGATTAACTAAATTATGACAATATAGGTTACACATATTTATAAAAAGAATTTATTTTTTTAACAATAAATTAGAAATGAAAATAATATATAATTTAATATAAAGGAACTTTTTTTTCAGAAACTATTTTTCCCCACAACATGATTTTATATTAAAAAAATAAATTCATCAAAATTTGTAAAAATTAATTATTAAAAGTTATATAATATATATTCAATCAATTTTATACATCCATACAATATATTTTATAGTCATAAGATAATAACAACTCAAATGTTATACATAAAAGCTATATTTTTTTAAACGTAGGTGTGCCACATTTTAATGACGCACTTGTTTTAAATATAAATTTTCTTATTTTTATAAATTCTATTTAAATAAATAAACATCATTTTTTATAGGTTAACATTTGTTAAACAAACTTCTAGTGAATTTTTTATATTTTTTAGAAAATATGTATTTTTTAGTGAATAGTATAAAATACTCATTTTTTTAAAAAAAATTATGAATTTTAATATATTAAAGCTTATTTATAATTTAAATTTAATCTAAATAGAAATTAATAAATATTTGTATATAAATAATATATTTTATTTCATTTGAATTATACTTATATCTTATTTTGGTATAAGTTTATTTTTGGGCGTAAAAATACATTTTTCAATAAAAAAAATTTATATTACATTTTACCGGATTAATTTTAAAGTATATTCTGAATTTTTTTTATTTATAATATTTTAAAAAAATATTTTATATTTAGATTTAAAATTTACATATTTGTAAAATACATCCATTTTTCTAATATTTATAGTATCCTTGGTAATTTTTGTTACCATGTTTAAGGATACATTTGGTAATTTTGGTAAAAAATTGAATGATAAGGACTCATAAATTACACTAAAACAAGTTAAAATTTTATTGGATGATTTCTATCTGATCCTTAAAACCTAAGGATATAATTTGTGATATTTAATGGACCCTTTTCCATAAAAATGACTTTGATATTATATAAATTAATGACAATAAAAAAATGTCACCTTCCTTGTCAAAAAAATCTATTATGTATCCACATGGGAAAAAGGTTGGTTATGAATGAATATAAGTGTCTATTTTAAACATAATAATTTTTTTTCATTATATAAATTTATTTATGATTTTTTGATCGATTTGGATCAGGTTATGATATTTATAATATTATATTTAATATGAAGACAAAGATGTAATATTAATACTTCATTAACATGGTTATTTTTAATATAGTTCTATTCAGAATATATCTTAGACTATATATATAATTTTAAAATATAAAAATTTCTAGATATAATTTATATTTAATTATATTTTCTATTGAAGAAATAATTGACATAAATAATTACACAATGATGATGTAGTAATTATTTTATTAATGAAACAATCAAATAAATAATATTACAAATAATAAAATAAGTATGATTTGAATTAATTAATGTTATATGATAATATTATAGTTTTTTATAACCTATTATGAGTTTTTAAAATTATTTTTTTCAAGGTTATATTTATTTCTTCTATTTCTTCATGCCAAAGTAAAGAAAACTATCATAATTGATAGTAGTGATATTTTATGAAAATAATAATTTGTTATATTATTTGAAAATATTCCTAAATAATTAGAAATATAAATATATTATTATTTGGTCTAAAATGCCATAAATTATTCATTTATGTTCCAATTTACAATTTATAAGTAAAAATTAACACCTTTTAATATTAAATTAATTGTTACCATAATTAAAATTGATATATGTTAACTAAAGTCCATAAAAATGATAAGGGTTGAAATAAAAATGAAACATGAAAAAATATTATTACGTTCTAATATTAAAACCTTATCACATCTTATTTTCAAATTCATGTCCATTTGATTGTATTTGGATAGAAAATTATTCTTTTACAATTTAATGTTTTGAAGATTTCCAAGGGTGCCCCTCATCGCAATTATAAACATTCACTCCTTCTTTTATTAAATTTCACCACCTTAAGCCTTATAGATCAAACAAATTCTATCCATTTGTTTTACCAACATCCTTATCCATGTTCTAGTGGTTCTTATCCTTCTTAAATAAAAATCATATATACCTTAAGAAGGTATTGAATGGAAGTTAACCAAAGAATAGTTAATCATCATTACTATCTCTTTCATGTTTATTTCTTATTATACATAATATATATGAGTTTTCTCCATGAAAAATTAGTAAATACAATGTAATATATATAATTATATATAATTATATTTATCGAATAGTCACATTCCACATTTTATTCATTCGGTGAAAAACTAAATCATCGTGCTTGCGTACGTACAACTTACTATCTCCACACCATGGTTTAAATTGTTTTTAATTTCCACTTCACTTGGATGGGTATAATGAATGAACTAATACATACATATATATATATATATGATAATTATGATATTATACCGATTCTAGAAACATATTATACCATCCACTTCCTCACCCTTTCACCATTTAGTGTATAATATTTTCGCTTCAACATTCATACAGTCTACCACCTCCACGATGCAATACGATTCATTTTCCATGTTTAACATTCAAGAATGGTTATAAAAATACATATAATTAATAAATAAGTCATAATTATCATTATTGTGATAAAATAAAGGTATCAAATTCGTATGATCTGATACCAACATGAAAAATCATGCACTGAAAAATGAAGTAGTTAACAAAAGAAACAGTGGGGTTTCCCCCTGACACCACCTTACTCTTCCCCGCGGCGGATCAGCTAGATTTCGATGCTTCAGCCCGGCAAGCTCTTGGTGTGTGGTCTCTCTTCTGTGGTGGTGTGTCTTCGTGGACTCGTTCAACTTCTATCTAGTTCCCATCCTCTTCCCGGATCTATCCTCAATCTGGAACGAACATTACACAGTGGCGCGGTGAGGGTCCATCATTCGAGCTTCCTGCTGTTGCGGTGAAGGTTGATGCTTCATGTCGAAGTTTGATGGGGGTGTGTTGGGTGGATCTGGCCGTTGTACGTAGTCTCGATGGTGGCGATGGGATTTTTGGTTCTGTCTTATGGCGGTATTATTCTTCTTCTTCCCTTGTAGGTCTGACTCCGGAGGTCTTTGAGGTTCTCGGTGATGTTTTGATTGTTTGTCTTGATGGTGTTGTGCTCGAGGGTTCGGGTTGGAGTTCCTTGGGAGATGCTTCTCTGTCGAGGCCATGTCTGATTCGTCACTGTTCTGGCTTCATGTGCATTCGCCGCTCTCCAGGTTGAATTGTTGGGATGGTTTCAAGGAGGATCCGGGATGTGCTCTCGTTCATCCATGGTGTTCCAGGTGGCCATTACAGGCCTCAATCCGAGCTTTGGTGGTCTTCTATGATCTTAGATGTTTATGGTTCTAGTGTAGCAGTAGGAAGAATTTCCCGTCGGTTTTTGCAGTGTCTACTATGGATCTATTTTTCATCTAGGATTGAATTGTTCTCTGGTTTAGTTTGCTCTGGTCACGGGATCTGGCGGTTTTGGATGGTGTTAAAGATGATGGTGGTTCAATGATGGTAATTTGCAGGCGATGATTGCAGATGCAGGCAACAAGACTCAGGCTATCGCAGGTGGCCCTTGGCTGGAGGCCTCCTCGAGTTTTGTGTTTTGAATTTCAAATTTGGCCTGAAGTTGTATTTCAATATCCCAAGTGAACTCTGTGGTTACCGTTTATCGTCAAAGCAACTTTTTGAAAATATAAATAATAATTTTCAGTCAGTCAGTCATGAACAGAAACAGTGGTAATAAAACAAATATTATTAAAAAATGAGTAATAAAATGATTATATGTGATTATATGTGATATGAAAACTTTTAATATAGTCATGTGATAAATTAATAACTTTATTTAAACCATTATACATGAGGTTAAATTATGTGAAATTAAGGGAAATCATAATGTAAGGATTTATCATCCCACTTTTACTTCTGTGAGATAATTTCCTTATCCACCACTTATCTATTGTGTGTGGTGTATATGCTTCCCTTTGATATATAATATTGTGAATAAAATTATCATCATGGTAATAAATGTTTCATTTAAAAACTATTAATTTTATTGGGAATTTGATTCAACTAATAACAAGTCGTAAGGGAAATCTTAACCCAATATCTATTTTTAAGGTTAAACTTCTCTTCTACTGATTATACCTTTATATGATTTTGTGTTAAATGAATTTTGACTATATTATATTTTATTCCCAATTATTAATGAGTATTTACAAATAATTAACATAATTTATTCATTTTATTGACTCTCATAAAAAAGATATGATATTTTTAAAGGACATTATTTTAAAATTGCTCTTTAAAATGTTTAATTTTTATAAATTTAAAATGAATTTTATTTAAACGTATAAGGCATCGGTTAATTTTCCCACATTTATGATGCATTAATTTTTTGGGAGATTTTTTAAAGGATTACAAGGTTTTTTTGAAAAAAAAATCATTATATAGGTGCACATCATTTTAATAATATTTTATTTTTAGAGACAATAAGAGTATTTTCCTCAATAATTTTTCATTGATCATATTTAAGTATCTATGTAAAAATTATTTTTCTAAATAATATTATTCAATGAGGTCTATCACTTATGATATAATTTACCATATTATATATTTTTTTATGATCATTTTGACCGTGGATGTAATATTTTGATTCCATCCACCATATTTCTTGGCATGGTTTATGAATACATTTACTGAATGAGAAAAGTATTTATATTCCATACACTAGTGAGGATTATGTTGCAGCCCTTTAAAATGAGGAATGAAATGGGAACAACACCTGATGTACATGGCCTAAGATTTCACCTCGATGTATTGATACGTCTAATGAGACAAACAAGACTAGGATTTAGTCAATGCCTCAAACATTTATGTAGACTTATTGGTCGAGGCATTGATTGTATGGTTTAGGTATCCCATATTTTGTATTGTCTCATTATGATATTAGTAATTAATTTCCATGTGATTATTATACATTTATAATATTTATGCTTAAGTTTTATAGATCATTTGATTATTTATATGGTAATATTTTATCTTCTTTTATTCTTCCATACTATGCTCAACCTATTGATTATGTTTCGTGTGTTTTAGTTAGTATCCTTATTCTTATTTATGATAGATTCCACTATATGTATACCCTTATTTAGAATCTAATATCTCCACTTTATTATTTTTTTCCCCTATCTTCTAAGATTCATATTATGTTTTAATTTTAGTGATAATCTATAAGAATAATGGGCTTTTGAAATGAATTAATATGTTTTATTTTATATTTTAAATTTTAATTTAAGATTCAATTATGTATCTAGATTTCCACGACTAAAAAACTATTTGGTCCTTTGGTATGTGATTCCTGGTATATCATGATGATGTAATAAATTAATTACTGGCTTTTGGATACTAGGTTTAGGATCTTTACAACTACTCTATAAGAATATAATGACAACAAAAGTGATTCAAAGAAGTTAATATCAATACTATCCTAGGTCAAAATAATCACAATCCATTCGAAGAGAGAATAATGAGGGTATCAATACAAAATACCCCCAATGAAGCATTATTAACAATAAGGGTTGTTGAAATTGATGAATGAAAACACCATTAAATGTTCTTTAAAAACATTCTTGAGCAAAATAGTCTTTAAACATTACAAATTTACTTATAAAACATTAAAACATTTGAATAATAAAACCCATAAAATAATAACATTAAATGAAACATATAATATCATGAGAATAAGAAGATTTAGGATATAATATGTAAATGAATAAGTATATAGACATTATTAAAGATTATTTTTTATAACATAACCAAAGGTCTCAAAGATGCCAAATTGTGACAAAAATTCGATTACCTCTTTGGTAACATTTATACAGTAAACCCTATGAAAGAGAGATACTCAAATGGATATTAAAATCCATATAAATTTAATGACAAGAAAGATAAAATACATTCATGGTTATAATATAAAACATATAACAAAAATAAGTGGTGAATATCACATGTATCACAAAAAAATGAATGTGAGACGACAAAATTTGTTACCTTACAATTCTTTTTGGTGGAACATCTTTAACTGCCTCATTTTCATGTAACTCCTTTTGGTTTATACCAAAATACATTCTAGGCTTGACTTTTTCCCCAAATTTATGCTTCTATTATGAGGTTAGTGTTATTATTAGATTATTTGGGAAGATTTTGGATGATACAAATGGATTGAGATGTCTGAATAAGTGGGACAGTTGAGATTATTTTTAATGTAAATGTTGGTGGCATTATTTTAATATAAAAAGGTAAACACTCTTGGGAGTTCTACCATACCACATGTGCCACCAAAATTAAAAAATAATGGATTAAATTGAACTTATTTTCAAGAAAGACCTTCACTACATAAAAATAAGTGCATTTTTTATAATTATGATCCTTAAATTGTATGTTCACGCACTTTTTTCATTTTGGTTTTTATTAAGGTAACTAATTCTCTAAATTAAGTAATTTCACCATTAAGACTAAATTAAAATTATATTTATTACATAATATATAAAAATATAATTATAAATATTATATCTAATTTTTAAAATATAAATCCCATATTTTTTAGAAATTAATTTTAAAACAAGCACATGTAACGAGCCAAAACACTATTTTACCCCGAACTTTTCTAATAATATTTTTACTATTTCGAGATAAATATGTTCATTATAAAAGATCAATTGGTCCATTAAATTACTATATTTTATATTCATTAACATTTAAAAATCATTTTTTAAAATATTGTATTTTTGATTAATTTTAAATCTTTCTAAAAAATATCATTTATCATAAAATAACATTAATCTAAATATTAACGTTGTTTCATAATTTAAATTAAAAATATCAATAAAATCATAGAATTTGAATATATTATGTTTGATACTATATAAAAATATATATTCAAATAAAATTAATAATGATAGATAATAATTCAATAATTTTACTTCACTTTTAATACATTTAGTATCATTTATATTAGTTAATTTTTAATTAAATATTTATTGTATTATAATTCCTTAAGTAATTTATCTCACTAATTCATCTATAAAAATAAAATATGGATTAATATGATCAAAATAAATTTATATTTTAAAATAATGTTTACATTTGAGCTAATGTGGTTTTTTCCATATCACAGAGCTTTATAAATGGTAAAAGTAAAGAAGGTTCTTTTTTTTCTTTTTTGTAACTTAACTTATTATAAAGATCATTTTCAAGGAATATTGTCCAAATAACTCATAATATTAAATCCAATAAAGTATATGGTCAAAATATTTATAGACAATGGTTTTTGGAGAAGTTTCTAGGTCATTTACTCTTTAATATTAATGTTTAACCACTATGTAAACTCATTTTTACCCTAATCACTATAATTATTTTTAGCACCATTCAATAATTATTATGGTCAAAAAATAAACATGATATATTTAGACATTTATTATTATAATTATTTTAACTATTTATAAATTTTTTTCCAAATTCAATTCACATAATAAGAAAAATAAAATTTATAGTTAATCACTTAGACATTGTGAGAAAGCAGTTTTTTAAAGTTAAAATGATCAAAATTTCACTAGGTTTTTATATAAAAATTTTATATAAAAATTATTCCAATGACCTAAATTGTTTTAATATACTTATAATTGATATATTTCGACCTCAAAACCAATTTAAAATATAATATAGTTTTAATAACTATTTAAAAAAAGAGCAGTTGTCAACTAAAATGCAATATGTTTCACTATTCATCAAAAAAACGAACCTTCTCAAAAAAACAAAAAAGTCACCCTAAGATGATTTTGAAATTACACATTAAAAAGGGATGATTGTTTTTACATATCAAATTTATAATATGTTCAAAACTATGTTTTAAATTTGATGTTTCATTAAAAGTCAATAAAAATGGCTATAAAAAATACATTTTTTATGAGTAAAACTGGGTTTGTTCTTGTTATATATCTATAAAATCTATTGTATGAATGTCAAAAAACAATTTTGAATATAAAAATAAATATATCATAAAGTATTAGGATGTAATAAGCTATTTTTATCTTATTCATTTATGTATTATACGCTATCAAAGGAACTCAGTATTGTGTGTAGCATAATCCAAGTTAGTGTTTCATATAAAGTTAACTAGAAAACAAATTAAATTGATTCTGAAAGTAATGTATTGTAAAGTATTAGGGTGTTACATTATACCCACATTAAATAAAATTATTCCTCAAAATTAAAATTTTCTCTATAATCTATTGGTTGGTATATGAAAATTACACTGTTGAAAAACCCAAATTGTAAAAGGGTTAGTGACGCATGTTTTCAAAATTTTGGAAAGGAAAATGGGTAGTCATAAAAAAAACTAGGCTTCCAAATATAATAATATTATGGAAAACTCATAAATTTTATAAAAATATAATTATCATGTTCTGATTTAGAGTGATAGAGAATGTGTTTATGAGAAAGTTTATGACCAGAAAGTCATAAACCAAAGGTACGCAAATAGTCATTTATATCATCAAAATTAATAACAATAGGAAAATGTTTTTTATTCAAGACTCTTTTCTTAGATTTTAGTAATTATATCACACATTAAGAATATATGTAAATATATGTTCTTATTTTCCAAGAAAAATCTTTTCCTTTAGATGGGCCCTGACCTATTTTTGTATCTTTTCATAGAACAAGTTGAATCATACGGTGAAGTTATACATTTACCTATAAAATATTTTCCAAAGATAAAATCATTCCATTTCAAAAATAGATAATATTTAAAATATATTATGATCCAACACTTTATAATTATTTTCAATGAATTACCAAAATGAACTTATCATTATTCCTTAATCAACATGTTGCATCATTGAATATATATATTCAAAACATGTGAATATGTTAATCATATATTCTCTTGAAACATTATAATAACCTGAATTGAAAAAATCATTATTAGAAACATGGATTATTCCTTGTTCCATAATTTAAAAATAGATTATTTGATATATTAATTAAATATGAAAAAAAATCAACTCCATCAATGATAGTATGAACAAATTTATCATCATATCATTAATTAGTTCCAGGGTAGTCATTAGCATCCAATTATTGATTTCAATATCAATCTTCTCTCTATCCAAAACTAATTATCTCTATATTTGGAACAAAGTAAGGATTTTATTTCCCTCAATCATATGTTTTCCAAAATCTTCAATGTTTCACTAAATCATATTTTCTTTATCGATATTCATCAATATAAGATTTTAAATACAGGATGAAAAAGAACTGAAATACATCCCTTATACATTCCATAATACATATAACCAGTATAAAATTTATAAAATATGCACATTAATCATACCACTTTGGTTGTATCAATAACATATTATTGGCCATTATCCCTTAGCTTCTTGTGTGGTATATTCACATGATGATTAGGGCATTTATTTTCATAGTTCCCCATCCCCTTATAGATGTAACACTAAATAACATCCATTTTAGCCTTAAATTTTCATTATTTTTCCTGATTAACTCTATATCCACACATATAAAAATGTTCTAATATATTCAGGCATTTCCAAGGGCGATTCTTTCCATAATTATCACACATGGGAAAATACTTATCTCACTTCATTCCAGTATCTTTATTTCCTCTATCATTACAGTTTTCCTCATTTTTTCCTTTGATGTCGTGGTACTTAGAGATTTTTTTCCTCTTCCTCATTATCACATCATTATATGTCCTCATATAATGATAATGTTTGGGAGAATAAATCTCTTTAAAATATTGGTTTAAGACCATAAATGATATGATAATTCTTACACATTGGGTTATGAACATTAGTGGGGTTCTCAATCAACCTTTTAGGTACCATTTATATATGACAATGTACACTAGGTTATGTCATGTAATTATGTAAAATAATTTATAATCTAAAAACTACTAAAATAATTAACATAAATTGAATAATTATACGTATATATTATCATAATCATAAGTATGGTTTCATTTGAATGATATTATATAAATATCCTCAATGTATATCATAGGGTTTTATCTAATATATGTTTTCCTAAATCATGTTTCCATGGTTTCTACTAAACATCCTCTGATACCAACTGTAATGTCGCGAACCAATAATCCAGTAGTCGGTGTCTTACCATATTAAATTGGAATGATTATAAAGAATAAAATACCTAATGAACAATTAGTTTTGTATTTTTTATGAACCATATTATATATATGAAAAAGATTTTACATTGTAAATAAAAAATGATAATACATAACAAAATAAAATACTCAGTATCCTTGAAACTCAGTCAAAAAATTCATCTTCACACCCTGGGTATAGGAAAAAAATTTACTTGGGCTCAAATGATCATTAAGGGTAAGGTATATTAGAAGATATATTTAATTAATAATTAATAATGAATATAGAATGAATATGTGATGTTATAATAATTACATATAAATAATCATATGAGCTTAAAAATTGACCATGGATAATCTAACTAATCAAGTTATTGCATGTAATCATTATAATGATGGAGTGCACAGTATTAGAAATTTTTACTGTAAATATCTATGTGAAAGAAATCTAATATCAAGATCTATCCTAATGATAGTTTTATTCTATGGCTAGATACCCATTTTATTTTTTTCAAGATATATTCTCTTGAGAATTTAAAACTTCATGTAAAAAAACATGAAGGGTTTGACACAAATTGATTTCATCCCATGAGATTATTGATGAATCAAGTGGATTTCATTAATCATTCCCCAACCAATATAATTTATATCAAAAAAATTCCTAAAATATTTAATAGTAAATTTAAATCACAAAAAAATTCCCTTATCAAATATCTATATTGATGAAATGATACAAATTTACCAATATTTTCCCAATTAATTATATTACTTTCCGAGTAGTCACTACATGTTAAAATGGTATAAAGTTTATGAAATAATCATATCCATGATAAATAACTAATATATTTATTGTAAATTCTTCTTTAATGGTCTCTGGAATGTGAATAACTCAAGGGGGGATTTAATGAGTACAAAAAATGATTCAAGGAAGTGAATATCAATACAATTCTTGGTAAAAATAATCATAATACATCCATATGGGGACTAATGAAGGTTTAAATACAACATATCACCATTGGAGGATAATTTAAAACAAGTATTGTTTACTTGGATGAATTGAAACACCATTAAAATATCAGTATAAATATTCTTGAGAAAAGTGATCTTTAAACATTACAATGTGTCCTATAAAACATTGAAACATTGGAATCCTAATCCCCATGTTGGAATAACATTATATGTGAATTATAATATCATTAAAACAAGTATATTAATGATATAACATGTAAAATTAGATTTATATAATCCTTATAAAATAATATATATGAATAACATAACAAAATGTCTCAAAGAAGGAAAATTGTGACAAATATTCTGTTACCGCTTTGGTAACTATGAAACTGCAAACCCCATGAAATAGAGACAGTCATATAGATATGTAAATCCCCATAAATAAGAGAAAATGAAATATAAAATACATTCATGGTATATATACACACCATGAAATAAAAATAAGTGGTGAATAGGGAATGTATCTCATATAAATAAATGTGAGATGAGAAAACTGTTACCTTACACATCCTTTTGGTGGAACTCTATTTAACCCCCTCTTTTTCGAGTTAATTTTTTTGGTTTATATAGAAAGTATTATTTGGCTTTATTAAATCCTATATTTATTATAGGTTTAGGGGAGGGATTTTGGGATCTTCTTTTGTCAAGGGTTTGATGATACCAATGTCTTGAGAGTAATGAATAAGCGGGAGGGGTGAGTGCCTTTTTAAGTTGATGGGGAGTGGTATTCTTGTAAATATAAATAGTTAAAAAACCATTGGGAGGTCTCCCTTAACTCAAGTGCTTCAAAAATCAGAAAATAATTTATTTATGTGAAATTATGGTTACAAAAAACTCCACCATAAAAAAAGAAGTTCATTTTTAGAATTATGTTCCTTAACTTTTATGTTCCCACACATTAACCATTTTGGATTTTATTAAGGTTACTAGTTTTGGAAAATAAGTAATTTTATTGTCAAGAATAATTTAAATAAAGTTTTATTAAACAATATATACCCACTAAATTAAAAATATGATATATAATTTAAAAAATATACATGTCATATTTTTTAAAAATTAATTTTGAAACAAGCGCATGTAATGAACAAAAATATTGTTTTAACCCGAACTGTGCTAACAATGTTTTCACTATTTAAGGGTCAATATGTTAATTATAAAATATTAATTGGTCATGGAATAGACCATATTTTCTATTTACTAACATTTATTAATAATTTGGTATAATATAGGTTTTCTATTAAATTTTTAACCTTTTAAAAAATATTATTTGTTATAAAATAAAATTATTGTTATTTTCACTTTGTTTATTTAATTTAAATTTAAAAATATCTATAAAATTATGTCATATTTATCAATTAATTTCAAAATAATTTTTAACATACTATATTTATCTCAAAATAATAATTATAGAAAATAATTTAATCAATTTATATCACTTTTAATATTTCTAGTATCATTTGTTTTAGTTAATTATTAACTACATAATTATCACATTAGAACCACTTAAGAAGTTTATCTAATTAATTCATCACTAAAAAATGAATATAAATTAATATGATGAAAAAAATTCCATTTAATTTATAAATACTTTGTATAATAAAAAATTAGGTTTTTTCATATTTCATGGATTTATAAATGTTAAAGGTTAAGAAGGTTCCTTTATTTCTTTTTCCTTACATAACTTATTATATGGAACTTTCATGGAATAGTTACTCAATAGCTTATTAAATTTAATCCAACTATAAATATGTTCAAAATATGTCTACAAAATGGGTTTTGTAATATTTTCTAGATCATTTGGCCCATTAGTATTAATGTATAACCCGGAAGTATACTCATTTTTACCTTAATCATTTTAATTAGAATTAATAATTTCACTAATTATTTTGGTCAAAATTAATAGTGATAATATTATAATATAAATATTTTAATCATTAAAAATATATATATCCATTTTTTCAAATTCAATTTACAATAGTGGGAAAATTAAATTTAACACTAATCCTGCAAACGTAGAGAGAAAGGGAGTTTTTAATGTGAAAATGTTCAGAATAAAAATATGTTTCTATATCTAACATAAATATAAAAATAATTAAAATTAAATAAATTGTATAAACATATAGATAATTGATATAATTTTTCTTTAAAATCAATTTAAATTATAATTTCACATAAAAAATTATTTAAATCAAAAGGTCATTTTCAACAAAAATTCATTTTTTCGCCATTCGATAAAAAATTAAAATTATTAGAAGAATAAAACAAAATTTACCCAAGATAAATTTTATATTACACATTCATCAATGAATTTTATTTTTAAAAATATAATTTATCAAAGGGTTAAAATTTATTTTTATAATAGGTTCCCAATTAATAGGTAGAAAAACATCCCTTATAAAAAATCACCATCTTAAGCATAACAAGGATTTGTTATAATGATATGTCTATAAAATAATATATATTAATGTATAGAAATTTTATTTAATATAAAAATAAATATATCATTATGTATCAGGATGTTATATACACTTCCAATCTTACTCTTGTGTGTTATATATTTTTTCGAAGAAACTTGGTATTGTGTGTAATAGAGCCAGTATAGTGTTGCATATAAATAAATATTCCAAAAAAAATTAAAATACATTCTAAATAGAAATTATTTTAATATATTTGGGTGTTAAATTTTTACTCACTTAAATATGGTAATATCATTTGTGTTTGTGTGGACTACTGCCTTCAAGAAGTGACATGACTCTCTTTTTTTAACATCACCATAAGTATAATATATATATGTATGAAACATGTTATATATGATATTATTATAATGATTGAAATATAATATATTACATATATCATTTCCATAATTATAATTTAAAAATTGGAATGTTACTCATGTGTACGTATGATCTACTATTTCCATGATCTTAATGAACTTAATTTTTCATAAACATACTTCATAATTGTTTATAAAAGAACAATTGAATAATAAATAGGATAATTATATAATTATTATTATTTTTTATACTATAAAACTATATAATATGTTCAAAAATAATATCTTTTATGATGAAACACACATGAGAGAACAAGTAAATTGACACCTGAAATAATGAAAATAATAAAACATTATTAATAAATTGGTGATAATATGTTAGAAATGTGACATATATGATATTATAAGTATTAATATGGTTCTTTAATAAGTTTATAACATATTTAAAACTAATATACAAGATTTTAAATCATGTTAAAATAAAAGGATGCATAAGGTATGGGATTTCATCTCAATTTTATTTCATCAAGGATCATTGTAATGTTATGCACCTAATTTATTTTATATGGTGTATATACATCCCCTTTTACATATAATACAATGAATAATTAACTATTAATGGTATTTTATGTTTCCATTTTAATTATTTTATCTAAGGAGACCTGACTTAAGATTTACTAAGTAGTAAATAATTTCATAACTCAATTTCTTTTCATTGGACTATATTACTTCTTGGCCACCATTCGTATTCTATGATTATGTGTGTAATGAATTCTGATAATCTAATTTTGTACTTTAACATGTGTTTTTCTTATTTACAGTTCGCACAAATAATAATTTTTGTGATAAATTCTCATTTCAATGTTATGATCTATGTTGGGGTTTATTTCACAACCTCATTCTAACTGAGATTTTTTATTCTTGTATTTACAATAAAATAGTATTTTATAATTGTAACAACTCTGGTACTTATAAAATAATTTTTTCATTCATGAATTAAATATTTAAATTCATTATAAATTTTTATTAAAATAATTGATATTTAGATAATTTAAGGAATTTATATGATTTAATACTAACCTTACCTTAGTAATAATAAAATTACCACTAGGATAGTAATTTGGCCAATATAATAATAACCTATCATATGATAGTATAAATAAAATTTTGTGTCTTAGAAGTGTAATAAAGATATATTTATATAATGGAATAAGTAAATAAATGTTTTGGAAATGATAAATTTAGTGTTGGTATTTTCATAACTCTTAAATAATTTATTATAATTTTAGAGTTAATTTAATGATTTAAAAGAAAATTTATTTTCATAAAATTGATTCACAAATTATTATTTTGTTTTATTTTGATTATAAGATAATTTTATGAGACTTTAATTAATTTTTTAAAGTGTTATAAGATCAGTTATAAGGTTTAAATTAGAATTTCTTGAATAAACTATGGTCTTAATTAAACATTAAATTTATCATATTTATAAAATTAATTTAAAAAAATGGATTCCATTTTTCAATTATAAAAATTGAAAAAAAAATCGGTGTTACGTTTTGAGATTTTTTTCTCAAATACTTGAATTTTGGGAATTGGGAAATACAGTAATTTATAGTATATATACATAATAAGATAAATATATTATTACTTGAGTTGTGAATTATGTAAGCACCATAATCTAGATCTTGGCTTCATTTTTTTAATATATTTGATGATAATGCTAAAACTATTCATAGTCCTGATCCATATTAATAAAATAATGAATATAATAATGAGAAAAAACCCCTCTCCTCCACTATAAATACCACCCCTCACCAAATATTCTCCTCTCACCTCAAATCATTCTATATTTTTGAATTTATGTACAATTCCAATACCAATCCCCTTACCAATGTCTAAATGCATTTGGTCTCACCAAAAGTCCAAAACTAATGGCCTTACGGAGGTTCTCAATGAGGGAATTCCAGAGGTAAACATCATATTTCATTTTCTTTTATTTTCTTTTTAATTTTTTTCTTTTTCCTATACTCTGTTCACCATACCTTTTACAAAAGTAATTAAAACTCATTTATCTTATATATTATATAATGTTATCATGTTTATGGAAAAATTCATCATTATGCTTCTTCTCCTCTGTATTTTATTTTAAAAATATTATCATTGTCAATGATGCATCAATTTACCAATATCATGGATGATGTGTTTTTAATTACTATTACAGCTTTCATGTTCATACATAAAATAGTAAAAATGATAAAATAATATTTCAAAACACATATTATATGTTATATAATGTTCATGAACTATTTTTTATACAAAATATTCATTAATAAAACCAAAGTAGTTCAAAATTTAAAAAATTCACCAAAATAAATTAACATTCATCACTAACGTTTTATATTATGATTAATACTCATATAATAAAAACAAAATGATATATAAGTCCATTTAATATACTTTAATTTCATTAATAATATTAAATTCTAAAATTTTATTTTTTCACCCATCCAACAAGAATATCTATAATTATATAACCATGGAAACCAAGATATAAATGCACCAAAAATAATGAAAATAACAAAATATTATTAATAAATAGATTGATTGATGTTATGGGAATATCATATAAATAATTATAAATATTAATATGGTTCGTTAATATATTAATAACACTATTTAAACCATTATATAGGATGGTTTATAACATTTTAACTAAGATGAACCCGAGGTAAAGAAATTCTTAACATAATTTTCATTCTCTGGGTTAACCTTCTACTCCATTGATTATATAGTACTATGATTACTTTTTGTAGTGATTTTTTATAATATTTTTTATTATTATTATTTATAGTGTATACACATATTCTATTAATTATATAAATTCTCACTTCAATTATATGATATTTGTAAGGGTCTTTTCTTTAAAAATCCTCTTTTAATATTCTATTTTAAAAAATTCAAATGAAATGTTTATATGATGTTATTCATGTTTTATGATTATTCTATTTGTTATGAATTTTTTATGATGATGTTTGGGGCCTATTCCTCTGTAAATTTAATTGGGTATGTTTATGATGGAAGTCAACAATATGGTTACTCCATGTGTAACTATGACGGTTACACCATAAGAGGTACATGTGAGGGTAACATTGCAAGGTATTCATGAGGGTTAAATTGTAACGTAGATATGGGGGTTTAAAATAAAATGGTATCAATTGTGGTTACGATATAAATTAAGTAACACCCCATGTTACCTTTATCGTATTATTTATGTTTTCTATGTTTAATGGAAATATCATGTTTTCACAGAGCATCTATATGATACTTATTGGGTGAGAAGTATGCCTTTTTGAAAATGAAGTCATATGTTTATAAGTATTTATATAATAACAGATTAAATCTTTATTTTTATCCATTAGTGAGATTTTTTTCTCATATCAAGGTTTGAAATATTTTTCACAGGTTTTATGGATGGGTAAGAAAAATGGAGAAGCCAAGATAAATGTTGTGAAGATTTTTCATGGATAGATTTCATGTTTTTTATTAAAAAAATTTATATTATAAAATGTATATTTTATTAGTAGCTCCCAAATTTTATTCTTATGGTTTGATTTGTATAGAATATATCATAATTTTCTAAAAATATAAACTCAAAATATCTTTGGGATTGTGATGAAGTGAATTATAAAGGAATTTACTAGATTTTTTAATGTTTAAGGCATGGTCCTTATAGTTGATATTAGAGCATGGTTTAGATAATGTTAGCGGTGAGGAAGATGTTAATAGAATTATAGAGATTATTTTTAGCTTATGTGTATATTTAAATGGTATATAATCTAAATATTACATTGTTACTTTATCTAAAATATATATATTTTTTGAATGGTTTTCAACATAAGAAACATTGAAGATGAAGTAAAAAGTCACTAAGTGGATGATATCGTTTCTAATCTTTAATATGGATTGGTTGGAATTGGAATAGAATATTTTGTGAATATAATGGCTTAGTTGAAGTAGGATATAAATGATGGTGGAATCCATTCAAGAGGACAACAAAAAAAAGACCGTGACATGACGACAGTTGGAATTTTTTTAAGAAACTCCCTCATTGTTTCAACGGATCTTCAAACCCAATGGTGGATGATGGGTGGTTTAAATCCATATAAAAGATATTTGACATTATGGGGTCTTTATATAATCAAAATGTTAGTCTTTAAGTTTATTTTTTTGAAGGTGAAGCTGACCAATGGTGTTTAGTGGTCAATAATATGAGGGATAATGATGAGATTGAGGCCTTGGAATGGGTTTAATTAAAAAATATTTTCTGTGAAAAATATTTTCCCAAGGTAGTTTGACTTAGGATGAAAACAAATTACTTTAATTGAAAAACATAGGAGGATTTAGTTGTCTTTTATAAAGAAAACCTCAGCAGATTGGCATACTATGTTATAAAACTTATTCGGGTTATTGACAGAAAATTCATTCATTATTACTCAGGATTAAATCCAAGATATCAAATGGAATTTTCTTCCGGTGATTCTATAGTTATAAGAAACATTAATGGTTTTCTGAGAGGTTAGAAATGGATTTTACTGTTTATCATGTTTACTTTGACAACAAGTTGAAGAATAAGTCCATATTGAAAGTGATGGGTTAGAATTAATCAGAAAATATAATGATTATTAGTTAATGTTTCCTATTTGTGAAAAGCGTGGTAAAAAGAACCCTGGGAAATGACTTAACAAAACTAAGAATTGTTTTTTATGTGGTAATTTTAGACATATGTCCTGATATTGTAATGAATACTATCTTAATATTAATTCTAATATGATAACTATAATGTCTTTTAAATGTGGTGATATCGGTCTTTATGAAAAAAAAATACCCAAATAAAAATTCGAATGATGGAAAGCATCCATATTATAAGTAGATAGGTGTAGTGTGATCCTTTGAGACTACGTTAGAAGATGTCGGGCCATACTGTGATGTGGTCTCAGGTACTTTATTTGTTTACTCATATTTTGATAATGTCTGGTTTGATATGGGGTCTTTAAATTCCATTATTTCTATGATATTTTCTATTAAATAAGAAATTTCACCTCAAAAAATCAGACCATAACTTATGGTTAAAACTCAAGGGGTAAATATTTAAGAGAAAATGCCTTATAAGAATCATCCTATTATTGTCCGTGGAAATACATTACATGAAGACCATGTTGTTTCCCCTTTTTATAGTTTGATGTCATTCTAGGTATAGATTTTATTATTTTTTATCAGGTTAAAATTTATTATAGATTTAATGAAGTTTTTTTATAAAGAGTTTCAGTTTGTGTAGAAGAATGAACCCATGCCATTGATAACATATCAAGAAGTTAAGAAACTGTTATAATATTGAAATGAAATTTATATTTATCATATTGTTGAAGAAAGTAAACTATTCTTATTAATGATGTTCCAGTGGTAAATTAATTCATGTATTTTTTTCTTATTATTTTCTTGGTGTTATACTTCATCAAGAAATTGAATTTACTATTAATATGGTACCTAATGCTACGAAAATTTCAAAACCCCTTATCGAATGACTCAAGTGGAAGTTATTGAATTGAAATTTCTTTGTTGTAGTTTCTTGATAAAGGCATCATTAGTCCTAAAACATCACCACGAGTGCTCCTATATTTTTCTATAAAAATAAAGATGGATCTATGAGTCTTTTTAATGAGTATAGCTCTCAGAATATTATTATTTTTATGTATAAGTATCATTTTGCACATATCAAATAAATTTTTTTATCAGATCTATGGAGATAAGTATTTTTGCAAGATTAACTTGAGAATTGGGTACATTCACCTGATGGTCAAGTATAATTACATTCTAAAATTATCTTTTCATTCTATATATG
The DNA here is from genome assembly GCA_963277665.1 of Viscum album. Classification (NCBI taxonomy): domain Eukaryota; kingdom Viridiplantae; phylum Streptophyta; class Magnoliopsida; order Santalales; family Viscaceae; genus Viscum; species Viscum album. Next base: position 1,169,702,076 of record OY728135.1, on the reverse strand, counting down.
AGAATTATGAGCTTATGTTTATGCCCTTTGGTTTGAAAAATTCCCCTATTGTATTCATGGATTTTATAAATAGAATATTCTATGAATATTTGGATATGTTTTTTTTGTTGATGCTATTTTGGTATTTTTAAAAAGATACAACGATCATGAAAAACATTTAAGGTTTGTCTTGCAAACTCAAAAGGAAAAGAAGTTATATAGAAACTTTGTCAAATGTTATTTTTGGTTGGAAAAGATTTATTTTTTGGGAACAATGTAAATAAGGATAAAATTAAGGTCAATCCATCCAAAAAAGTGGTTGATAAATGGAGAATACATAAAAATTCTACCAACATTCATTATTTATTGGATTAGTAGGTTATTACCGATGGATTGTTAAAAATTGATCATAGTTATCTATCCCACTAACTATGTTAACATGATAAAGGGTTAAATTTTTTTGGATAGAAGAATTCCATGTTTTTTTCACTAAATGATGAAAATAATGGTGAATTCTCCATTTTTGGACCTTCCCTCCGTAAATGGTGAATGTTGCATCTATAGTGATGATCCATTGAGGGGAGATGGTTATTCTATGATAAAGAATGATTATGTAATTGCTTATGCGTCAATAAAACTAAAACCTCATTAATTTAATTTTCTCACACATGATTTGGAATTAGTAGTGGGGGTTTTCACATTGAATTTTTGGATGCATAATTTATATAGATCTTTATTTGAAATATATATTGACCATAAAATCCTGAAGAATATATTCACTCAGAAAGAATTAAACATCTTTTATAGAAGATGTCTTGAACTAATAATTTATTATGATTATATGACCAATTACCATCCTATAATGGAAAATAAAGTGTCTTATTCCGTGATTTGAAAACATCATGCATCATTAACCATGTCATGTTTGAAACAAGACCCCTAGATTAATGATTTGATGAATTTTTATTGGAGGTTGTTAGTTTAAAAAATAACTCTATTTTGTTTTAGGTTTCTGTGCAATAATCTCTATCAGAAATAATTTGTAAAGTATAAAAGGAATGCAACGATTTACATAAAAGAGGTAAAATTTGATAAAAAGATAAGTTTCTATAATTTAACATTTATAAAGATTGTGTTTTAATATTTGGAAAGAGATTATGTGGACCTTTTGTTTACCAGTTGAAGAAAAAAATATTGTGTGAAGCACATAGTTCTCCATTTTAAATTCATAACTGTAGTATTAAGATTTAAAAAGACAGTTTGGAGTATTACTAGTGGGATGGAATGAAAATAGATATTTAAAATTTTAACATGAAATGTTTGACATGTCAATAGGTTAAAGTAGAGGAACAACTACCAAAGGGGGTTCTTCAGCCTGTGCTAGTTATAGAGTAGAAATGGGAAATTATATATATGGAATTTGTGGTGGAAATACTAAATAATTCTTGATTCAACAATGAAATTTGGGTTATTGTTGACTGGCTGACTAAATCATAATATTTTATTCCTATTTTAGATACTATGTATTTGGATTAACATTATCAACATTAAATTAATGAGATTGTCAAGTTATATGGAATTCCTCTTTCAATTTTTTATGATCATAATCCTAGGCTCACTTATATATTTTTGAAAGGCATTGAGAAGTCATTGGGAATAAGATTAAATTTCTGAACATCTTTTCATCCTCAATCTCATGGACATACCATGAGAAAAATTTAGACATTGGAGGATATGATTTATTCATATTTAATGGACTACTAGGGATGTTTGGATCAAAATCAGTCTTTAGTTTATTTTCTTATAATAATAATTTTATTCCCATATAGAGATGGTACCATTTGAGGATTTATATGGGAAGTGGTGTAAAATTCTACCATTTTAGAATCATATTGGGGAAAGAAAGTATATTTTAAAAAAATTCTTATAGGAAGTGGATGAGAAAGTGAACATGATTTAGCAACACATAAGGAATACATAAAGAAGGTTGAAATGTTATGTAGATTACTTGGGGAAATAAATTTATTTCAAGGTAAGTTGTTATGTTTTTAATAGAATCTAACCATAGAAAAGTATTTTTCATTTTTTTAATAAAGTAAAACTATGTATACAGTTTATTCTGCCTTTTGAAATCCTAAAAAATCTTGCATCAGTCACCCACAGATCATCTTTACCTGCAATTTTATCTCAGGTAAAAAATATATTTCATGTTTCAATGTGGATAAAGTATGTTCCAGATCCATCTCATGTTTTCATACCATAAGTAGTTTAATGTGAAAAGAACCATTCTTATAAAGAAAATCCTATTTGGTTTCTTTATATTAGAGAGATATAATAGTGGAATAAGGTAATCCCCCAGGTTATCATTCTTTGGAGAAACCTCATGGTTGAAAAATCAATTTGGGAACATTAAAATTTTATGAGGGAAAGGCACCCTCACATGGTTAATAAGTAAATTAAAAACTTTGAGGTTTCATTTTTTATATGGTGGGGAGAATGTAAAAACCCATGTAATTAAAAAATATTTTGTTTTAATTGTGGAAATAAATATATAAAATCGTTATAATTTTATAATTAAATAATATATATTTTTCAAAATTAAGGAATTTATACTGATGAAATAGTATTGTGACCTTAGGAATAGAAAAATGACTATTAGAAATATACATTTTGGCTAATAAAATAGTAACCGAACCTATGATAGTATAAATAAAATTTTTTATCACATAAGTGGAACCCTAGTATTATTATATCATTAAATAATTAAATAAATCTTTTGAAATGAAAAATTAATTGTAGGTATTTTTGTATGACAAAAATAAATAATTAAAATTTGATAATTAATTTATTTTTTTACAAGAAAATTTATTTTCCAAAAATATATTCATAAATTATTTTTTATGTCTTATTATTATTATATAACTTTATGATGTTGTAATTAAATTTCAAAGAGTTATAAAATTAGTTATAATATTAAATTTTGATTTTTTCCGAAGAAATTATGATTTTAATAAAAAATTAAATTCCTCATATTTAGAAAATTACCATCATGAAATAAAGTAAATTTTTTAATTCTACACATTGAAAAATGGTTGGGATGATTTTTTTGGATTTTTCTAAAATACACGATTTTTTAATAATAAAATATGTTAATATATAGTATATGTACATTATAAGAAAAATGAACTCTTCCATGAGTCATGAATGATGTAATCACCATAATATAAAAAACTATCTTTATTAATTTAATATATTTAATGATAATTCTTTAACTATTCAATGTCTTGATAAAAATTAATAAACTAATGAATATAATAATAAGAAAACACCTCTTTCTTACACTATAAATATCACCCCTCACCACCACTTCCCATCACACCTCAAAGAATATTATTGTGATTAATTTATATCAAATTATATTCCCAAGCCACTTCCCCACTTTTATGACCTTATGGTCTCACAAGAAATCGAAAACCAAGGGCCTTAATGAGTTTCTCAAGGAGGATAATTAAAGAGGTAAAAATCATCTTTAATTTTATTTTATCTTATTTCCAATTATTTTTCTTTTATTATACTATATTTACCTCCCCTTATTCAAGATACACTAAAACATATACATATTATGTATATTTTAAATTTTTTCAGGTTTTTGAAATATTTTATCATCATACTACTTCTCCCCTCCATTTTATTCTAAAAATAAAAACATTGTCTATGAAGCATCGATTTATAGACAATAGGGATGATTTGTTTTAAATTTCCATTACCGCCTTCAAGGATATTCATAAAAGCATTAATATGGTTAAATAACATATTAATTTACATATAATATGTTATATTATGATCTTAAACTAGTTTTTATGCATAATATTAATTAATAAAATAGATGTGGTTCGTAATGTTCAAAATTAACCAAAATAAACTAACATTTATAACTATTGTTTTATATAACGATTCATACTGATACCATATAACCAAAATGATATATAATAAAATTTATTATTATGGAATTTGACTAATAACATGTAACTTAAATTATGGATGTTTTATCCCTTCCAATAAGAAAATCTAAAATAAACCAACCAGGGAAACCATGAAATAAATAAAACAAAAAAATGAAAATAACAAGATATTATTAATAAATGGGTTAAATGATGTTATGATAAAATCATATAAGTAATTATAATTATTAATATGGTTATTAATATATTAATAAATATATTTAAACCATGATATTGGATTTTTGAACGCATATAAAGTATGAAGAACCCGATGTAAGAGGATTTTTAACCCAATTTTCATTCTTTATGTTAACCATCTACTTTAATAATTATGTGATACTAAGATTATTTCTGTTATTAATTTTATTTATATTATGTTTCATTAAGTGTATTAATAGTTTATACACAAATTCATCTTGTTCTATTAATTCCCACTTCAATTGTATGATATTTGTATGGGACTTCTCTTTAAAAATCCCTTTTTAAAATTCTATTTTAAAAAATTCAAAATAATTTTTTTATTTAATTATTCATGTTTCATGATAATTTTCTGGTTCTTGGTAATTGTTTATAATAAAGTGTGGGACCTATATATCCCTCAAATTCATTTGGTATTTTTATTTCGGAGTTCGACCGTATGGTTACTCCTTGTGTAACTGTTATGGTTGCACCAAAAGGTAGTTGTGAGTGTTACATTATAAGGTAGTTATGAGGGTTAAATTGTAAGATATCCATGAGGGTTATAAATCATATGGTATAGATTATTTTTAAAACCTTAATTAAGTATTTACCCAATTTACCTTTATGGTGTTATTTATCTTTTCTCTGTTTTATGTAAATCTCATGTTTTTATAGAGTAACTATATGATACTTAATGGGTGAGAATTATATATTTGTGAAAATGGTTTCATATGCTTATAAGTATTCAGATAATAATAGTTTATATACTTATTTTTATCCCTTACAGATCTTTTTGTTCACATCACATGTTTTAAAAAAATCATATGGTTTAATGGTGGGTAAGAGAAAAGGAGAATCCAAGATAAATATTTTTACGAAATATTAGGTATATATTTCGTGTTTTGTCTTAAAAAATTCTGTATTATGAGAAAATGGATATTGTTTTAGCATCATACAATTTGTATTAATATGGTTTGATATGTACGAAGTATGTCATAATTTTCTAAAACTCTAAACTGGAATGTTTATTGGGAATGTAAATATGTAAATTATAAAGTAATTTATTTTAGTATATATTGTTTAAGGTTGGAACCTTATTACAATTTTCTAATAAACCCATTTAATTTTATAATCCATAGGTTATTCATTATATTTTTATGTAATAGTACCATTTTCACTCATTTTCACTTAAAATAAATTGGAACTTATTTTTAATAATATCCTACTTCATTTCTCTCTTCATTTGAAAATATATTTTCTTAATAAACTTTTATTATAAAATATAATCTAAAATAATTTTTTAAATTTTTAAAAATGATTTATTAATGAAATTTTCACCAGTTTTTACTCTTTCAGAAAAAAATATTAAATGAAAACTTCTTTTCATTTTTTAATCATAGCAATTTTCTAACCTTTTTAGATAGAAAAGGGAATGTTCTTTTTAACATGAATGGAATGTTTAGAATTAACCATCGATATTAGTGTCCTTAATTTAATTCATCCTTTGTAAGTTTATAGGGTTATTTCTAAAGAAAATTTATTTCCAAATATTCTATAAATTCTTTTTTTAAAAGTTGTTTTTATGGAAATGTATTTTCAATAAGTTTTATGTTTTATAATGTGACATTATAAATTAAATTTCTATTTTACTATATAATTCTTTTAAATATATTTTTTGGTATTTCTTTTCCAAAAAATAAAAACACTTTATTCATACTCTAATAGGGAAATGTTCTATTGATTCGATCCTTATCCTTTCTCTGGATGGTTCATGATTATTTTTACCAAACATAGTATTTAAATTCACTTACTTGTTTAATTGTTTTTAGTGATTAACTTCCCCTTGAAATATTTATATTACTAGGTTCATTATACATTAAATATCCCATAAATATTTATTTTTTATTACGGATATTCTTATTTCTTAAATCATGTCTTATTTATATATATGGAATTTTAATTTGAAATTTATTTGACTAACTGGGAAAATATTAATAAATATGCATTCATTAATCAATATGTATATGTAATGGTAAAGAAAAATTGTTAATTAATTAATTATATTATTCAATATATCAAGAATTTTTGGACCTGCAGTGGTGGGTGGAGCCCGATATTATATATCCCCTAAATTAATTTGTATTCCTCATGAAAACAATTTGTAGGATTTTATTAAATGGGGGTTTACCTGTCATTTAAACAATTTTATAAAGGGTCTTGACAATATAAGTATCATGTTTCCAAGAAATGACATAATATAATTAATAAGTTCATTTATTTAGAATTCAATTATTATTATCCATGATATTTTCATATGGATATCATCTCAAGAAGATTATCATTCTTAGTTATTGATTAAATTGATTTTTTTTTATTTATTTACCTTTCCATGTTGATTAAGCCTTATCAATTTATAAAATTATTGTCATCGATTAAATGGAATATGATTTTAGTTATTTACTCTTCTCTATTGATTATCATCCATGATATTTTTGCATTAATATTATCTATGGATTCCCTTCTATCTCAGTTTATTGATTACATGGATTGTTTTTTTAGTTATTTAACTTTTTATACTTATTATTATTATTGATTCAAGATAAATTCAATTGCACTGCACCCTTATTTAGAATATTAGATCACCCTCATTTTTCTCATTTATTAGGAACCCATTAGGTGTACTGTGATTGATATTCAAGGATATACTCTATGGAATAGTTTTATTCTCCAAAATAAAAAAATATGTTGTAATTTTTGTATTGAAATGTAATAGAAGACTCAATTTTTTATCTATATTACCATGACTACTAAACTATTCAGTCCATTGAGATGTAGTTCCTTTTACGTTATACCAATATAATAATGTAGACACTGGATCCATGATACTGGGGTTGGGGTCACTACAGTTGATATCAAGTGAGGTTTTGTGTAAACCATGGGAATAAGAATAAGGAAAACATATGTTAAGGATCATAACCATATGATATACTTTGAGGGTAAGTATAAAAGAACATTATAATGATTTGGTAAGGTAAAGATTATGTGGTATTTCCTTACAGTACAACACTGTATTGGTAATAAATTTATATTTAGTTAGAGAAAAGGTCTGCCTAGAGATAAAAATTCTGAAAATGGTGGATTGGGCTTTAACTGATATTCACCTTGTTCACGAAAGTTATCCTTACTGTGCACCTATTTTGACACTCACAATGGATATTTTTAAGATAATTTACATTTTTTTACAAAACATTATTAATTATTTGAATAAATTATGACAATGATTTTACTAAGTTAAACCAACAATGTATTAGATTTAAAATAAGGTGTCTTAATGTAATGGTAAAATTATTTATGTGCTGAAAGAAAGATATTAAAGTAAATAATTGTATATGGTAAATGTCAATTATGATATAAGGAAATAAATCTCATTATAGTGATCCATTTATAATTCATTGTATTTAATGTAGAGAACTTTGGAATTATCTGATTTAATTCCTTCTTTTAAAAGTTAAATCATAGACCAAGGAAGGACCTGTGTAGAAATAAAAAAATTAATATTTTTATTAATTGTAAATTAAAAAAATTAAAATTGTTTTTACTAATTGTATTTTGGTTATAAGAAACAAGAATAATCTAAGGGTTTTGTTAAAATTTATAATAATAGTTTTATTTATTAAGCCCCTTATACTCAGCTAGAGTGGTGCAGATGGGATGGGGTTCAGTGTGTGGTTGCGGGGTTGAGTCCTTGATTCAATAGGTTTATTTTCAATTTCATGTAGTGTGTGTGATCTACCATTGGAATTTTTACCAAATATAAATATATATTTCATAATTAACTCAAGTGTTATATATACCATCATGTTTTTATGTGTTTGAGATTGATTACACGTTCAAATTCTTAAAAACTACTTCTTGAGTTTTCTATGATGTGAGTCTTCTAAGATTAATGATAATTTAGGAGACTTTTTTGGAAAGTAAATGTTATAGTGGAAAAATTATTTTAAAAGTAATAAATTTACATTTTATACACATGAGTTTAAAGGTATTGATAACTTTTAGGGTTAATATGAGCATTATTTTCATTTTAATAAAAGTCAAATGAGATTATTAGCCTCTTCGGGAAAAATTTGAATTAAATGTATTATTAAAATTTTATTTAATGATTACTTTTATATCAAGTATAACCATTATATTTTTTGGAAATGTTATAATAATTATATTAATATGGTCTTGAAGAATAAAAAGTCAACTTGTATGCTTGGTGAAAACGCGGTGCATCCAGAATTTCCATGTTTCTTGATCTCATGATCGAAGGGAAATATGTGTTTAACACCTACCACTAGCCTACATGATGTTCTGGTTAATATTTCATTTTTTAATTAAATTATTTAATGAAGAAATTTTAATGAAAAAATAGTGGTGTTACCACTAAGGTTTAAAGATAAATGTATTATATTGGATAACATTTTCTCACATTATCGGTTTTAAAAAATATTTATAGATATACTGAATGAATTTTCAATATTTTATGGATCATATTATCCATTAAAATTGACTTTTTTTGATTAATGCATAAAAAATTAATTGTTTCCTATTTATTTCATAGAGTAAGTGGTGAATTAAAAATTGGTTGAATAAAATATGAAGGATAAAATTGTACTTATGAAAAATAAACATATCAAGTATTTATACTTCCTTATATTCATATAAATTTAAACAATTCCTTAAAATCAGGAATACTATCTTGAAACAAAAAAATCTTATTTCATTCATATCAAATAAATTAGACGGTCTTTTAAATCATCCCAAATTTCTGGTTTTTTTGCCCTTAACATTCCATTGATCATTAACATTATTATTAAAAATGTCCTCAATAACTACATAGAATTAATTATTCTTTTCCTATATTACCATATCTCTACATTCCACAACTTTTCTCTAACTTTTCATTCCATATAGCACTGTTATTTTCTTTTCTCTCTTAACATATGGATATTTTATTAATGATTTTTATGATGTGGGTCTCAAAATAAATAATATTCAAATATCAAACCCTTCATTACTGATATCATGTTTAAATTTTTATGATTCAATTTATTTGTTTTGGGGAGAATGTAGCAATATGAAATTCCAAAATAACATCATTATATTTGATAGCACATGTGACATGAAACACCAAGATTAAAGGAAAAAATAAAATTCCATGAAACATTATGATAAATTAATTTTAAAATAAATTAAATATATTCAGTGCCATGAATTACATGAAACATTAATTTTATCTTCCATTACATGAAACTATGATTTTATCTTTCATTACATGCAACACCAATTTTAGCTTCCCTTAAATGAAAAATTGAGTTCAAACGAAATGTGAAATATTATTAAAATATCATTATTTTATATAATAGTTATCAAATACTGACTGTAATATATGGTATGAATATAATTAACTAAATTATGAAATTTTAGGTTATCTATTTACTAGAAGTAACAAAATAATTATTAAAAAGAAAAAGAAATGTTTTTT